>CM038409.1:53116593-53241550 GCA_021498475.1 Saguinus midas
ACTACTGACCACACACACACAGTGCACACACACCTCACAGAGACACACACAACTCACCACACACAACACACACACACTCCTCAGTGCACACACCTTACACAGAAACACACCACTCACCACACAAACACACACAAACTGCACAGTGCACACACCTCACACAAACACACACAACTCACCATACACACACACTACACAGTGTACACAGAACCCACAGACAGAAAATACTCACCAAACACACACTCCACAGTGCAGACACCTAAGACAGACATACCACTCGCCACTCACACTTCACAGTGCATTCACCTCACACAGACACACACCACTCACCACAAACACACATCACAATGCACACACACACACTCACACAGACACACACCATGCAACACACACACTCTCCACAGTGCACACACCTCAGACACACACACACACACACTCTCCACAGTGCACACACCACACACACACTTTACAGTGCATACATCTCACACAGACACACACCACTCATCACACACATACTACACAGTGCATGCAACTTACATGGGCACACACCACTCTCCACACACACACTTAACAGTGCAGACAACTCACACAGACACACACCAGTCACCACACACACTTCACACACATACTCCACAGTGCACACACCTTAAACAGAGACACACCATGCACTCCACACACTCACACATCAAAGATTGCACACCACTCACAGACACACCACACACCACATACATAACACTCCACAGTGCACATATCTCACACAGGCAAACAACACTCACCATATGCACACACTTTACAGTGCACTCACCTCAAACAGACATACACTATTCAGGACAAACACACTTTACAGTGAAGGAACCTCACACAGACTGATGACTGACCACACACACTACACAGTAAATACATTTCACACAGACACACAACACTCACCACACACACATTCCACAGTGCAATAACCTTACACATGCACACCACTCACCACAAACACACTCTGCACAGTGAAGACACCTAAAACAGACATATGAATCACCACACACACTACACAGTGCACACACCTCACACAGACACACAAGTTTCTCCATATGCACACACTCCACAGTGCACAAACCTCACACAGACACACACCACACACCACACACATACTCCACACACACACACCTCACAAAGACACACACCACACACACACACACTCACACACACACTCAACACACACACTCACACAGACACACACACCACCACACACACACACTCACAGTGCAGACACCTAACACAGACATACCACTCACCACACACACTGCACACACCTCAAACAGACACACACTCACACACACACACCACTCACACACACACACACACAGTGCACACCTCACAGACACACACCACTCAACACACACACTTCACAGTGCAGACACCTCACACAGACACACACCAGTCACCACACACACTCCACACACATACTCCACAGTGCACACACCTTAAACAGACACACACTCACAGTGCACACACTCACACAGACACAATTTAGAGTGCATACACCTCACACAGACACACCACACACACACACACAACACACACACTCCACAGTGCACGCATATCACACAGACACACACCACTCAACACACACACTCCACAGTTCACACAACTCACACAGACACACAGCAGTCAACACACACACTCCATAGTGCACACACCTCAGACACACACCACTCACCACACACACTTCACATTGAAGAAATCTCATACAGACACACAAATAACCACACACCACACACACTACACAGTAAATACATTTCACACAGACACACAACACTCACCACACACATATTTTGCAGTGGACAGCTCACACAGGCACACCACTCACACACACTCACCACAAACACACACTGCACAGTGAACACACCTCACAAAGACACACACCACTGACCACACACTCCACAGTGCACACACCTCACACAGACACACACCACTCACCACACAAACACACACAAACTGCACAGTGCACACACTTCACACACACACCACTCACACACACACACACTACACAGTGCACACACCTCACACAGACACACACCACTCACCAAACACACAATCCACAGTGCAGACACCAAACACAGACATACCACTTACCACACACACTACAGTGCACACACATCACACAAACACACACCACCCACTGCACACACAATCCAAAGTGCAGACACCACACAGACACACACACACACACAAACACACACCACTCACACACACTCACACACACTCCACTGTGCACACACCTCACACAGACACACACCACTTACCACACACACTACAGTGCACACACTTTACAGTGCACACACCTCACATAGACACAAAACTCAACACACACAATCCACAGTGCACACACTTTACACAGAGACACACACAACTCACCATACACACACTCCACACACTCAACACACACACACTGCACACACCTCAGACACACACCACTCATCACACATACACTACACAGTGCACACACTTTACAGTGCACACACCTCACAGAGACACACACCACTCATCACACACACACACTCTCCACAGTGCACACACCTTACACAGAGACACACCATGCACTCCACACACTCAACACGCAATACACAGTGCACATTCCTCAGACATACACCACTCACCACACACACACACACACACCACTCACACACACACACAGTGCACACACACACACACAAACACACACAAACTGCACAGTGCACACACACACACACTGCACAGTGCACACATCACACAGACACACACCAGTCACCACACACACTCTCCACAGTGCACACACCTCACACAGACACACACACTCACACACACACTCACAGTGCACACATTTCACAGACACACACACCACTCATCACACACACACTCACAGACACACACAACTCACCACACACACACTGCACACACACACACTTTACAGTGCACACACCTCACACAGACACACCACACACACTCTTCACAGTGCACAAACCTCACAGACACACACCACAATGCACACACCTCACAAAGACACACATCACACACACACTCACACACACCCTCCACATTGCACACACCTCACACATACACTCACTGCTCACTACACACACTCCACAGTGCACACACCTCACACAGATACACACCACTCAATACACATGCTTAATGCACACACTCCACATAGCACACACAACACACAGACACAAAACTCACCACACACACTCTCCACAGTGCACACACCTCACACAGACACACACCACTCATCACACACAAACTCCACAGTGCACACCTCACAGAAACACACACCACTCACCACACACCCTACACAGTGCACACACATCACACAGACTCACACCACAATGCACACACCTCACAAAGACACACCACTCATCACACACATACTACACAGTGCACACACCTCAGACACACACCACACACACTTCACACACATACTCCACAGTGCACACACATCTCACAGAGACACACACCACACACCACACAAACTCCACAGACACACACCACAATGCACACACATCACACACACACACACCACTCACCAAACACACAATCCACAGTGCACACACCTCACACTGTCAAACACCAGTCACCACACACATTCAACAAACACAGTCAGTGCACACATTTCAGACAGACACACACCACTCATTGCACACACTGCACAGTGCCCAGACCACACAAACACACACTGCAGAACACACACACTCAGTGCACACACCTCACAAAGACACACACCACTCAACACACACACACTCCACACACCTCACACAGACACACACCACTCACCACACACACTCCACAGTGAAGACACCTCATACAGAAACACACCACTCACCACACACACTACACAGTGCACACACTTTACAGTGCATACATCTCACACAGACACACAACACTCACCACACACATTCCACAGTGCACACCTCACAAAGACACACATCACACAGACACACAACTCTGACCACACACACACAGTGCACACACCTGACACAGACACACACCTCTGACCACACACACTCCACAGTGCACACACTGCACACACACACCACACACCACACACCACACAAACACACACACTGCACTGTGCACACACTAACCCAGACACACACCACTCACCATATACACATTACACAGTGCACACACCACACAGTGCACACACCTCACACAGACACACAACATTCACCACACACACTCCACAATGCACAAACCTCACACAGACACACACCACTCACCACACACATAACACTCCACAGTGCACACACTTTACACAGAGACACACACAACTCACCACACACACACTCCACAATGCACACACCTCACAGACACACACCAGTCACCACACACACTCCACACACACACTCCACAGTGCACACACTTTACACAGACACACACCACTCATCACACACATACTACACAGTGCACACACCTCACACAATCGCACACCACTCACCACAAACACACACACTCCACAGTGCACACATCTCACACAGACACACACCACTCATGACGCACACACTCCACAGTGAAGACACCTCACACAGACACAAGACTGACCAAACACACTACACAGTAAACACACCTCACACACACCACTCACCACACACACACACTGCACAGTGCACACATCACACACACACACACACAGTGCACACATCACACACACACACTCTTCACAGTGCACACATTTCACACAGACACACCTCACTCACCACACACACACTCCACAGTGCACACACCTCACAGGGACACACACTAATCAGCACACACACACTGCACTGTGCACACACCTCAGACAGACACACACCACTTACCACACACACACTCTCCACAGTGCACACACTTCACAAAAACATGCACCACTCACCACACACACACTCCACACTGCACACACCTCACACAGACACACAACTCACAACACACACACACAGTGCACACACTTCACAGTGAACACACCTCACACACACACACACTACAGTGCACACACACACACTACACAGTGCACACACTTCACAGTGCAAACACCTCACACAGAAACACTCACCACACACACATTCCACAGTGCAGACACCTCACAGAGACACACCACTCACCACAAATGCACACTCCTCCATGCACACACCTGACAGAGACACACACCTCTGACCACACACACAATCCACAGTGCACACACTGCACACAGACACACACCACACACCACACAAACACACACACTGCATTGGGCACACACCTAACCCAAACACACACCACTTACCACACACACACTCTCCACAGTGCACACACCTCACACAGACACACACCATGCAACACACACACTCCAGAGTGCAGACACCTAGCACAGACACACACCACTTACCACACACACTGCACACTCACACTCCACTGTGCATACATCTCACACAGACACACACCACTCATCACACACATACTACACAGTGCACAAACCTCACACAGACACACACCACTCACCACACACACTACACAGTGCACACACCTCACAGACACAGCACACACACTCCACAGTGCACACACTCACACAGACACACACACCACTCACCACACACACACACCACAGTGCACACACCTCACACACACACACAGTGCACACACCTCATAGTGACACACACCAATCAGAACACACACACTCTCCACAGTGCACAAACCTCACATAGACACAAAACTCAACACACACACACACTCTCCACAGTGCACACACCTCACACAAACACACACAACTCATCACACCCACACTTCACACACATACTCCACAGTGCACACACCTCACACAAACACACACACTCACCACACAAACCCTCCACAGTGCACACACTTTACACAGAGACACACCATGCACTCCACACACTCAACACGCAATACACAGTGCACACATTTCACAGACACACACTACTCACAACACACACACACACACACCACTCAACATACACACACACACAGTGCACACATCACACACACACACACAGACTCCACAATGCACACACACACACTGCACACACACACAGACACACACCACTCACACACACTCACAGACACACCACTCATCACACACACTGCACACACCTCACACAGACACAAAGCAGTCATGACACACACTCCACACACACACTCAGTTCACACATTTCACAGACACACACCACTCACACACACACTCCACAGTGCACACACCTCACACACACACTCACAGACACACACACACTACACAGTGCACACACACCTCACAGACACACACCACATACATAACACTCCACAGTGCACACACTCACACACACTCCACACACACACTCACACAGACACACACTCACAGTGCACACCTCACACACACCACAGTGCACACACCTCACACAGACACACAACTCAACACACACTCCACAGTGCACACACCTCACAGACACACACACACACTCACACACACACTCCACAGTGAAGACACCTCACAGACACACAACTCACCACACAAACCCTCCACAGTGCACACACTTTACACAGAGACACACCATGCACTCCACACACTCAACACGCAATACACAGTGCACACACTCACACACACACACCACTCACACACACACAGACACACACACTCACAGTGCACACACACACACACACACACAAACTGCACAGTGCACACACACACACACATACACACACACACAGACACACCACTCACCACACACACTCATCACAGTGCACACACTCACAGTGCACACACACACAGTGCACACACACACTCAACACACACTCAGTTCACACATTTCACAGACACACCACTCATGACACACACTCCACAGTGCACACTCACACACACTCACAGACACACACACACTACACAGTGCACACACACCTCACAGACACACACCACATACCTTGCAGAGACTCCACACTGCACACACCTAACACAGACATACCACTCACCACACACACACTCCACAGTGCACACACCTCACACAGACACACAACTCACCACACACACACTCCACAGTGCACACATTTTACACAGACACACACCACTCATGACACACACTCCACAGTGCACACCTCACAGACACACATCACTGACCATACAGTCCACAGTGCACACTCACACAGACACCACTCACCACACACACACACACTCCAGTGTACACACCTCACACACACACACACACAGACACACTGCACTCACCATACACACACTCCACACACACACACCACAATGCACACACATCACACAGACACACACCAGTCACCACACACACTTCACAGTGCACACATTTCACAGACACACACTCACACAGACACACACCAGTCACCACACACACTCACAGTGCACACATTTCACACAGACACACACCACTCACCACACACACTCCACAGTGCACAAACCTCACACAGACACACACACACACTGCACAGTGCACACACACACTCCAGTGTACACACCTCACACACACACACACCACTCACCATACACACACACACTGCACACACACACAGTGCACACACCTAACAAAGAAACAAACCACTCAACAGACCCACACTCCACACACCTCACACAGACACACACCACTCATGACACACACACTCCACAGTGAAGACACCTCACACAGAAACACACCACTCACCACACACACACACACACAGTGCACACACCTCACAGAGACACACCACTCAACACACACACACACTCTCACAGTGCACACACCTCACACAGGCACACCACTCACCACACACACACAAACACACACACACTGCACTGTGCACACACCTCACATGGACACACACCAATCACACACACACTACACAGTGCAGACACCTCACACACACACACAGTGCACACACACCTCACAGACACACAAGATTCACCACACACACACTCCACAGTGCACAAACCTCACACAGACACACACCACTCACCACACACACACTCTGCACAGTGCAAAACCTCACACAGACACAAGTCACTCACCACACAGACACACACCATTTGCAGTGCACACACACACTCCACAGTGCACACACCTCACAGGGACACACACCAATCAGCACACACACACTCCACTGTGCACACACCTCACGCAGACACACACCACTTACCACACACACACTCTCCACAGTGCACACACCTCACACAGACACACAACATGCAACACACACACTCCAGGGTGCAGACACTAGCACAGACACAAACTACTTACCATACACACTGCACACTGACACTGCACTGTGCATACATCTTACACAGGCACACACAACTCATCACACGCATACTACACAGTGCAGACAACTCAAACAGACACACCACTCACCACACACATCACTCCAGAGTGCACACATTTCACACAGATACACACCACTCAACAAACACACACTCCACTGTTCACACAATTCACAGACACACAGCAGTCACCACACAAACAGACTCCATTGTGCACACACTTCACACACCACTCATGACAAACACACTCCACATTGAAGAAACCTCATACACACACAAGAATCACCACACTACACAATAAATACATTTCACACAGACAGACAACACTCACCACGCACACATTCCACAGTGCAGACACCTCACACAGGCACACCAGTCACCACAAACACACATTGCACAGTGAACATACCTTACAAAGACACACAACACTGACCACACACACTCCACAGTGCACACACCTCACACAGACACACACCACTCACCACACAAACACACAAACTTTACAGTACACACACCTCACACAAACACACATCACTCAACATACACACACAGTGCACAGTGCACTCACCTCACACAGACACATACCACCCACTGCACACACAATCCAAAGTGCAGACACCACACAGACACCACTCACCACACATACTGCACACACACACACTCTCTACAGTGCACACACCTCACACACACACCACTCACCACACAAACACACACAAACTGCACCGTGCACACCTCACACAAACACACACCACTCAACATACACACACTACACAGAAACACACCTCACAAAGACACACACCACTCACACACACACACAAACACACACACACACTCTCCAGTGCAGACACCTCACACAGACACACACCACTCATCACACACACACTCCACAGTGCACACACCACACACAGACACACACCAGTCACCACACACACACAGTGCACACACACACAGTGCACACACCTCACACAGACACACACCACTCACTGCAAACACACACTGCACAGTGCACACACCACACAGACACACACTCACCACACACACTGCACAGTGCACACACACACAGTGCACACACCTTATACAAACACACACCACTCAACATACACACACACACACTTCACAGTGCACACACTTCACAGTGCACACACATCACACAGACACACAAAACTCACCACACACACTCTCACAGTGCACACACCTCACACAGACACACACCACTCATCACACACACACTCCACAGTGCACACACCACACACAGACACACACCACTCACCACACACACACACTTCACAGTGCACACACCTCACACAGACACACACCACACAGACACACATGAGTCACAACACAGACTCCACACTTATACTCCACAGTGCACACACCTCACACACACACCACTCACCACACAGACACACACCACTTAACATACACACACTACACAGTGCACACACACACACTGCACAGTGCACACACACACACTCCACAGTTTACACAACTCACCACACACACTACAGTGCACACACCTTATACAAACACACACCACTTACCACACACACTCTCCACAGTGCACACACCTCACATGGACACACACCAATCAGCACACACACTCTCACAGTGCACACACACACTCACAGTGCACACACACCTCACACAGACACACACCACTCACCACACACATAACACTCCAGAGTGCACACATTTTACACAAACACACACTGCACAGTGAACACACCTCACACAGACACACACACACTGCACAGTGCACACACTCACACAGACACACACACACTCTCCACAGTGCACACATTTTACACAGGCACACACCACTCACACACACACACACACTCTCCACAGTGCACACATTTCACACAGACACACACACACTGCACACACCTCAAAAAAACACACATCACTCACCACACACACACTCCACAGTGCACACACACACACAAACACACACACACACATTCCACAGTGCAGACACCTCACACAGAAACACACCACTCACCACACACACTACACAGTGCACACACTCACAGACACACACACACAAACACACCACTCACACACACACTCTCCACAGTGCACACACCACACACAGACTATGCAGTGCACACACACACACACACTTCACACACACTCCACAGTGAACACACCTGACACAGACAGACATCTCTGACCACACACACTCTGCAGTGCACACACTGCACACATACACACACCACACACTACACAAACACACACACTGCACTGTGCACACACCTAACCCAAACACACACCACTCACCATACACACACACTACACAGTGCACACACACACACAGTGCACACACTCACACATGCACTCCACAGTGCACAAACCTCACACAGACACACACCACTCACCACACACACACTCTGCACAGTGCAAATACCTCATACAGACACAAATCACTCACGACACACACATTACAGTGCACACACCTCACACGGACACACACCAATCAGCACACACACTCCACAATGCACACACCTCATGCAGACACACACCACTTACCACACACACTCTCCACACTGCACACACCTCACACAGACACACAACATGCAACACACACACTCCAGAGTGCAGACACCTAGTAGAGTCACACACCACTTACCACACACACTGCACACACACTCCACTGTGCACACACCTCACACAGACACACAGCACTCACCATACACACACACTCCACAGTGCACACACCTCACAGACACACACACCACTCACACACACACAGTGCACACACACACACTTCACAGTGCACACACTCACACACACACAGTGCACACACTCACACAGACACAAGACTGATCACACACACTACACAGTGCACACACCTCACACACACACACACACACACACTCACAGACACACATGAGTCACAACACAGACTCCACACTTATACTCCACAGTGCACACACACACACACTCCACAGTTCACACAACTCACACAGACACACATGAGTCACAACACAGACTCCACACTTATACTCCACACTGCACACACCTCACATTGACAGACAACATGTATTCCACAACACACACACTTTAGAGTGCAGACACCCAGCACAGACACACACAACTTACCATGCACACTGCACACACACTCCACTGTGCACACATTTTACACAGGCACACAGCACTACCTACACACACTTCACAGTGCAGACATCTGACACAGACACACACCAGTCACTACACACAGTCCACACACATACTTTACAGTGCACACACCTTATACAGACACACACCACTCACACATGAAAAAGTGCACACAACTCACACAGATACACCACTCACCACACACATAACACTCCACAGTTAACACATTTTACAAAGACACACACTGCTCACCAAACACACACTCCACAATTCACACAACTCACAGACACACATGAGTCACAACACAGACTCCACACTTATACTCCACAGTGCACACACTTTAAACAGACATGCACCAGTCATACATTAACGATTGAACACAACTCACACTTTCACACCACTCACCACAAACATAACACTCCACATTGCACACATTTCTCACAGACACACACTCACAGTGCACACACCTTATACAGACACACACCACTCACACATTAAAGAGTGAACACAACTCACACAGACACAAGACTGATCACACATTACACACTGCACACACCTCACACAGACACACACCACTTACCACAGATACACTCTCCACAATGCACACACCTCACACAGACACCCACCATGCAAACACACACACTTCAGAGTGCATAGACCTAGCCCAGACACACACCACTCACCACACACACTGTACAGTGCAAAACCTCACACAGACACAAGTCCTCATGACACACACTCATCACAGTGCACACACCTCTCACAGACACACACCACTCACCACAGACACACTCCACAGTGCACACACCTCACATGGACACACACCAATCAGCACACACACTCTCCACACTGCACACACCTCACATTGACAGACAACATGTATTCCACAACACACACACTTTAGAGTGCAGACACCCAGCACAGACACACACAACTTACCATGCACACTGCACACACACTCCACTGTGCACACATTTTACACAGGCACACAGCACTACCTACACACACTTCACAGTGCAGACATCTGACACAGACACACACCAGTCACTACACACAGTCCACACACATACTTTACAGTGCACACACCTTATACAGACACACACCACTCACACATGAAAAAGTGCACACAACTCACACAGATACACCACTCACCACACACATAACACTCCACAGTGAACACATTTTACAAAGACACACACCACTCACCAAACACACACTCCACAGTTCACACAACTCACACAGACACACACGAGTCACAACACAGACTCCACACTTATACTCCACAGTGCACACACTTTAAACAGACATGCACCAGTCATACATTAACGATTGAACACAACTCACACATTCACACCACTCACCACACACATAACACTCCACAGTGCACACATTTTACACAGACACACACTACTCAAGACACACACACTTAACAGTGAAGGCACCTCACAAAGACACAAGACTGATCACACACACTACACAGAAACACACCTCACACACACACACACACAGTGCACACACCACACACACACTCCACAGTGCACACATTTTACACAGGCACACACCACTCACCAAACACACACTCCACAGTTCACACAACTCACACAGACACACAGCACTCACTACACAGTGCACACATTTCACACAGACACACACACTCCACAGTGCACACACCTCACAGACACACACACACACACCACTCACCATACACACTCACTACACACACTTTCCACAGTGCACACATTTTACACAGGCACACAGCACTACCTACACACACTTCACACACACTCCACAGTGCACACACCTCACACAGACACACACCAGTCACCACACACACTCCACAGTGCACAAACTTTAAACAGGCACACACCACTTAACATACACACACACACAGCACTCACACATTAAAGAGTGCACACAACTCACACAGACACACCACTCACCACACACATAACACTCCACAGTTAACACATTTCACACAGACACACACCACTCACAGAACACACACTCCACAGTTCACACAACTCACACAGACACACATGAGTCACAACACAGACTCCACACTTATACTCCACAGTGCACAAACTTTAAACAGGCACACACCACTCACACATTAAAGAGTGAACACAACTCACACTTTCACACCACTCACCACAAACATAACACTCCACATTGCACACATTTCTCACAGACACACCACTCACACACACACTACTCATGACACACCCACTTTACAGTGAAGACACCTCACACAGACACAAGACTGATCACACACACTACACAGAAACACACCTCACACACACACACAGTGCACACATTTCACACAGACACACAACACTCACTACACACACTTTCCACAGTGCACACATCTCACACAGACACACACCACTCACCAAACACACACTCCACAGTTCACACAACTCACACAGACACACACTCACACACACACTCCATTGTGCACACCTCACACACACACACACACCACTCACCACACACACTCCACATTGAGAAAACCTTCTACAGACAGACGACTGACCAAACACTACACAGTAAATACATTTTACACCGACATACAACACTCACAACACACACATTCCACAGTGCAGACAACTCAATCAGGCAAACCACCCACCACAAACACACACTGCACAGTGAACACACCTCACAAAGAAACACACCACTGACCACACCCACACACTCCACAGTGCACACATCTCACACAGAAACACACCACTCACCACACACACACACACACACACACACTCACAGTGCACACATTTACACAAACACACCTAACACAAACCTATACACTGCACACACCTCACACACACACACACAGTGCACACATCTCACACAGACACACACCACTCATCAAATGCATACTACACAGTGCACACACCTCACACAGGCACACACCACTCACCAAACACACACTCCACCATGCAGACATATCACACAGACACAAACCAGTCACCACACACACTTCACACACATACTCCCCAGTGCACACCTCACACAAACACACACCACTTAACATACACACACTACAGTGCACACACTCACACAGACACAAGACTGATCACACACACTACAGTGCACACACCTCACATGGTCACACACCACTTAACATACACACACTACAGAGTGCACACATTTACACAAACACACCTAACACTACTCATGACACACCCACTTTACAGTGAAGACACCTCACAAAGACAAAAGACTGATCACCCACACTACACAGAAACACACCTCACACAGACACACAACACTCACACACACATTCCACAGTGCACACACCTCACACAGGCACACACCACTCACACACACACCACACACACACACTCCACAGTTTACACAACTCACCACACACACTGCACACACCTCACACACACACTCCATTGTGCACACCTCACACACACACCACTCACACACACACACACTCCACATTGAGAAAACCTCCTACAGACACACGACTGACCACACACACACTCCACAGTTAACACATTTTACAAAGACACACACCATTCATCACACACACACTCCACAGTGCAGACACCTGACACAGACACACACCAGTCACCACACACACTCCACACACATACTCCACAGTGCACACACCTTATACAGACACACACCACTCACACATTAAAGAGTGCACACAACTCACACAGATACACCACTCACCACACACATAACACTCCACAGTTAACACATTTTACAAAGACACACACTGCTCACCAAACACACACTCCACAATTCACACAACTCACAGACACACATGAGTCACAACACAGACTCCACACTTATACTCCACAGTGCACACACTTTAAACAGACACACACCAGTCATACATTAAAGATTGAACACAACTCACACTTTCACACCACTCACCACAAACATAACACTCCACATTGCACACATTTCTCACAGACACACAGTACTTATGACACACACACTTAACAGTGAAGGCACCTCACAAAGACACAAGACTGATCACACACTACACAGAAAACACACCTCACACACACAACACTCACTACACACACTTTCCACAGTGCACAAACTTTAAACAGGCACACACCACTTACCAAACACACACTCCACAGTTTACACAACTCAAACAGACAGACAGCAGTCACATGACACACACATTCCACAGTGCAGACAACTCAAACAGGCAAACCACTCACCACAAACACACACTGCACAGTGAACACACCTCACAAATAAACACACCACTGACCACACCCACACACTCCACAGTGCACACACCTCACACAGAAACACACCACTCACCACACAAACACATACAAACTGCACAGTGCACACACCTCACACAAACACACACCACTCACCATACACACTCACTACACAGTGCACACATCTCACACAGACACACACCACTCATCAAACACAAACTACACAGTTTACACACCTCACACGGGCACACACCACTCACCAAACACACACTCCATTGTGCAGACACTTCACACAGACACAAACCAGTCACCACACACACTTAACACACATACTCCTCAGTGCACATACCTTAAACAGATATGCACCACTCACACATTAAAGAGTGAAAACAACTCACATTCACACGACTCACCACACACATAACACTCCAGAGTGCACACATTTCACACAGACACACACTACTCATGACACACCCACTTTACAGTGAAGACACCTCACAAAGACAAAAGACTGACCACCCACACTACACAGAAAACACACCTCACACAGACACACAACACTCACCACACACACATTCCACAGTGCACACACCTCACACAGGCACACACCACTCACCAAACACACACTCCAAAGTTTACACAACTCACAAATACACACAGCACTCACACGCACACACTCCATTGTGCACACCTCACACACACACCACTCAGGACACACACACTCCACATTGAGAAAACCTTCTACAGACACACGACTGACCACACACCCTACACAGTAAATACATTATACACAGACACACAAAACTCAGCACACACACATTGTGCAGTGCAGACACCTCACACAGGCACACCACTCACCACAAACACACACTGCACAGTGAACACACCTCACACAGAAACACACCACTCACCACACAAACACATACAACCTGCACAGTGCACACACCCCCCAGAAACACACACCACTTAACATACACACACTACACAGTGCACACCTCACACAAACACACACCACTCACCATACACACTCACTACACAGTGCACACATCTCACACAGATACACACCACTCATCAAACGCATACTACACAGTGCACACACCTCACACAAACACACACCACTCACCATACACACACTCACACACACACACACACACACACACACACACCACTCACCAAACACACACTCCACAGTGCTCACACCTCACACACACACACACTCACACAGACACAAACCAGTCACCACACACACCTCACACACATACTTCCCAGTGCACATACCTTCAAGAGATATGCACCACTCACACATTAAAGAGTGAACACAACTCACATTTACACAACTCACCACACACATAACACTCCAGAGTGCACACATTTTACACAAACACACCTAACACAAACCTATACACTGCACACACCTAACACTACTCATGACACACCCACTTTACTGTGAAGACACCTCACAAAGACAAAAGACTGATCACCCACACTACACAGAAAACACACCTCACACAGACACACAACACTCACCACACACACATTCCACAGTGCACACACCTCACAGGCACACACCACTCACCAAACACACACTCCATAGTTTACACAACTCACAAATACACATAGCACTCACATGCACACACTCCATTGTGCACACCCCTCACACACACACTACTCAAGACACACACACTCCACATTGAGAAAACCTCCTACAGACACACGACTGACCACACTTTCTACACAGTAAATACATTATACACAGACACACAAAACTCAGCACACACACGTTGTGCAGTGCAGACACCTCACACAGGCACACCACTCACTGCAAACACACACTGCACAGTGAACACTCCTCACAAAGACACACACCACTGACAACACACACACTCCATTGTGCTCACACCTCACACACACACACACCACTCACCACACAAACACACACCACTCACCAAACACACACTCCACAGTGCACACACCTCACACAAACACACACCACTCACCATACACACACACTACACAGTGCACACACCTCACACAGACACACACCACTCACCAAACACACAGTCCACAGTGCAGACACCAAACACAGACATACCACTTACCACACACTACACAGTGCACTCACCTCACACAGACACACCACTCACTGCAAACACACACTGCACAGTGAACACTCCTCACAAAGACACACACCACTGACAACACACACACTCCACAGTGCTCACACCTCACACAGACACACACCACTCACCACACAAACACACACAAACTTCACAGTGCAAACACCTCACACAAACACACACTACTCAACATACACACACTACACAGTGCACACACCTCACACAGACACACACCACTCACCAAACACACAGTCCACAGTGCAGACACCAAACACAGACATACCACTTACCACACACTACACAGTGCACTCACCTCACAGACATACCACCTACTGCACACACAATCCAAAGTGCAGACAGTTTACACAGACACACACCACTTACCACACACACTTCACACACACTCCACAGTGCATAAACCACATAGTCACACACCACTTAATACACACTACATGCACACACTCTGCATAGCATAATCCTCACACAGACACAAAACTTAACAGTGTTTCACGTGTGACCTGTTGTTTTCCACGTGTGACCTGCTGTGTTTTGTGTGTAACCTGCTGTGTTTCACGTCTGACCTGCTGTGTTTCACATCTGACCTGCTGTGTTCCAAGTCTGACCTGCTGTGTTCTGCGTGTGACCTGCTGTGTTCCGCATGTGACCTGCTGTGTTCAAGTCTGACCTGCTGTGTTTCACGTCTGACCTGCTGTGTTCCAAGTCTGACCTGCTGTGTTCCAAGTCTGACCAGCTGTGTTTCACGTCTGACCAGCTGTGTTCTGCATCTGACCTGCTGTGTTCTGCGTGTGACCTGCTGTGTTCTGCATCTGACCTGCTGTGTTCCGTGCATGACCTGCTGTGTTCTGAGCGTGACCTGCTGTGTTCGAGCCTGACCTGCTGTGTTCCACATCTGACCTGCTGTGTTTTACGTCTGACCTGCTGTGTTCCATGTGACCTGCTGTGTTCTGCATCTGACCTGCTGTGTTCACATCTGACCTGCTGTGTTCTACATCTGACCTGCTGTGTTCAAGTCTGACCTGCTGTGTTTCACGTCTGACCAGCTGTGTTCATCTGACCTGCTGTGTTCCACGTGACCTGCTGTGTTCTGAGCGTGACCTGCTGTGTTCCGTGTCTGACCAGCTGTGTTTTGTGTGTGATTTGCTGTGTTTTGCATCTGACCTGCTGTGTTTCACATCTGACCTGCTGTGTTCCATCTGACCTGCTGTGTTCCACGTCTGACCTGCTGTTTTCCAAGTCTGACCTGCTGTGTTCCATGTGACCTGCTGTTTTCCAAGTCTGACCTGCTGTGTTCCACGTCTGACCTGCTGTGTTCCAAGTCTGACCTGCTGTGTTCCACGTCTGCTGTGTTTCACGTCTGACCTGCTGTGTTCCACGTCTGACCTGCTGTTTTCCAAGTCTGACCTGCTGTGTTCCGAGCCTGACCTGCTGTGTTCCAAGTCTGACCTGCTGTGTTCCACGTGACCTGCTGTGTTCCACATCTGACCTGCTGTGTTCCATGTCTGACCTGCTGTGTTCCACGTCTGACCTGCTGTGTTCCACATCTGACCTGCTGTGTTCCACGTCTGACCTGCTGTGTTCCATCTGACCTGCTGTGTTTCACGTCTGACCTGCTGTGTTCCACGTGTGACCTGCTGTGTTCTGCATCTGACCTGCTGTGTTCCACGTCTGACCTGCTGTGTTCCATGTGACCTGCTGTTTTCCAAGTCTGACCTGCTGTGTTCCAAGTCTGACCTGCTGTGTTCCAAGTCTGACCTGCTGTGTTCCATCTGACCTGCTGTGTTCCAAGTCTGACCTGCTGTGTTCCATCTGACCTGCTGTGTTTTGTGTGTAACCTGCTGTGTTCCATGTCTGACCTGCTGTGTTCCACGTCTGACCTGCTGTGTTCCAAGTCTGACCTGCTGTGTTCCAAGTCTGACCTGCTGTGTTCCAAGTCTGACCTGCTGTGTTCCAAGTCTGACCTGCTGTGTTCCAAGTCTGACCTGCTGTGTTCCAAGTCTGACCTGCTGTGTTCCACATCTGACCTGCTATGTTCCACGTCTGCTGTGTTACACATCTGACCTGCTGTGTTCTGCATCTGACTTGCCATGTTATGTGTCTGACTTGCTGTTTTTAGTAGCTGAGATCACAAGTGTACCCCACCAAGCCATTTATGGTTAAATATATTGGGTTACACAAAATACATGATTAAAAATAATGTCATCTTTATTTTTCACTTTTTTCAATTTTTTAATTGCATTTTACGTTTTGGGGTACATGTGAAAAACATGCAAGATTGTTGCATGAGTACACACATGGCAGTGTCATGTGCTGCCTTCTTTCACATCATGTATATCTGCCATTTATCCCCATAATATCTCTGCCCAACTCTCTCCCCTATTTCCTTCCAACAGACCCCAGTTTGTGATGCTCCTCTCCCTGTGTTCTCATTGTTCAACACCCATCTATGAGTGAGAACATGTGGTGTTTGATTTCCAGTAATCCCAGCTAATCAGGAGGTTGAGGCACTAGAAATATTTGAACCTGGGAGGTGGAGGTTGTGTGAGCTGAGATCATGCCATTGTACTCCAGCCTGACAACAAGAGTAAAACTCCATCTCAAAAAAATAACAAAAAATTTAAGCCCCCTAGTGGATCATGTAATCTCTCTAAAAAAGATCTCTACTACCTCTTCAGTTTGACTTAAACTATTTATTTCTTAGCTCTTATTTATATAAAACAGCTTCCCAGCTGGGCACAGTGGCTCATGCCAGTAATCCCAGCCTTTTGGGAGCCTGAGGTGGGTGGATCACCTGAGGTCAGAAGTTCAAGACCAGCCTGGCCAATATGGTGATACCCTGTCTACTAAAAACAAAAACAAAACAAAAATGGCCAGACATGGTGTCATGTGTCTGTAATCCTAGCTACTTGGGAGACTGAGGCAGGAAATTTGCTGGAATCTGGGAGGTGGAGGTTGCTGTGAGCCAAAATGGCACCATTAAATGCTAGCCTGGGTAGCAAGAGCAAAACTCTGTCTCAAAAATAAAGAGAGCTGGGCATGGTGGCTCAAGCCTGTAATCCCAGCACTTTGGGAGGCCGAGGCAGGTGGATCACAAAGTCAAGAGATCGAGACCATCCTGGTCAACATGGTGAAACCCCGTCTCTACTAAAAATACAAAAAATTAGCTGGGCATGGTGGCACATGCCTGTAATTTTAGCTACTCAGGAGGCTGAGGCAGGAGAATTGCCTGAACCCAGGAGGTGGAGGTTGCGGTGAGCTGAGGTCATGCCATTGCACTCCAGCCTGGGTAACAAGAGCGAAACTCCATCTCAAAAATAAATAAATAAATAAACATTTATTTATACCTCCATGCCTTCATTTATAAGTTTTGACATTCCACACAGTGAATATATTTAAGGAGCCACTTCTATATTTCTATTTATTCCAGTCTTGTGCTCCATAAAGCCTTCCATATTCTTAAAATGTTCCTTACACTGTGAAATTGTGTATATTAGAGAGAATGAGGCCAGGCAAGGTGGCTCATGCCTGTAATCACAGCACTTTGGGAGGCCAAGGTTGGCGGATCACCCAAGGTCAAGAGTTTGAGACCAAACTGACCAACATGGAGAAACCTCATCTCTACTAAACATAAAAAATTAGCTGGGTGTGATGCTCATGCCTTTAATCCAGCTACTGGGGAGACTGAGGCAGGAGAATCACTTGAATCTGGGAGGTGAAAGTTGCAGTAAGCTGAGATCATGCCATTGCACTCCAGCCTGGGCAACAAGAGTGAAACTCCATCTCAAAAAGAAAGAAAGAAAGAAAGAAAGAAAGAAAGAAAGAAAGAAAGAAAGAAAGAAAGAAAGAAAGAATAAAAGATGAAATACCCTGACTGTCTCAAAAGGGCCTGGTGAGTATACAATTATTATTATTTTTTTGAGACAAGGTCTCATTCTATCACCCTGGCTGGAGTACAGTGGCATGTTACAGTTCACTGGCAACCATGACCTCTTGGGTTCAAGGGATCCTCTTACCTCAGCTTCCCCATTATCTGGGACTACAGAGGAGTACCACGTTACCCATGGCCAGCTAATTTAGTTTTTAGTAGAGATGACATCTTGCTGTGCTTTCCCAGGCTGGTCTAAAACCACGTGAGCTCAAGTGATCCTCCAAATGGCCTCCCAAAGGGCTGGCATTATATATGTGAGCCACTGTACCTGGCCTCTCCATAATTGTCATAGCTCCCTTTTTTCCACCATTACTTTCATATAATTTATTCTTTGTATACCAGATTTTTTTTGAGATGGAGTCTAGCTGTGTCACCTATGCTGGATTGCATGGCAGGATTTTGGCTCACTGCAACCTACACCTCTGGGGTTCAAGTAATTTTCCTGCATTAGCTTCCTGAATAGCTGGGACTACAGGCATGTGCCACCATGCCTTGCTAATTTTTGTATTTTTAGTAGAGATGGGGTTTCACCATGTTGGCCAGGCTGATCTGGAACCCCTGACCTCAAGTGATCCCTCCATCTCAGCCTCCCAAAGTGCTAGGATTACAGTCATGAGCCTCCTCACCCAGCCCAGAATAATCTTTTAGAATTGAATCATTTCACTCTCTGCTTAAAGCCTTCCAATCACATCTTACCACTTAAAATCATATCCAGACTCCTTCACCATGAGTAACAAATCTAGTGACCATAGGTCCCAGTTTAAATTGCTTTGATTCATTTTCAAAATTTCCCTGTTACAGTTAACCTACCTAAAGTCTTACCTTTTCAATTTTATCTCTTGTTATCCTCCTTGTATACCTAAGTCAGCCCCATTAATCTTTCCCATTTTCATATACATCAAATTCATTATCACTTAGGCTATTTTTACACTTGTCCCTTAGTGCTTGAAATATTCTGCCTCAATTTTTCCTGACTGAATCTATCTTGGAAGTTAGGTCTTAGTTTAACTTCTGTAAAATATAAGCATAAGAAGCATAATTTGTCCATCTTGTTCATGACTAGAACACTGCCTAACATTTAACTGACATTTTTTTTTTTTTTGAGACAGAGATTTCCTCCTGTTGCTCAGGCTGGAGTAAAACGGTGCAATGTTGTCTCACCACAACCTTCACCTCCCAGGTTCAAGCAATTCTCCTGCCTCAGCCTCCTGAGTAGCTGGTATTACAGGCATGTGCCACTATGCCCAGATAATTTTGTATTTTTAGTAGAGACAGGGTTTCTCCAAGCTGGTCAGGCTGATCTTGAACTCCCAACCTCAGGTGCTCCACCCACCTTGCCTCCCAAAATGCTGGTATTACAGGCATGAGCCACTGCACCTGGCCTAATTGGCTTTTTTGTGTGGTTCTTGTTGTTGTTTTTCATTTGGGATTTTTGCATTTTTTGAGAAAAGAGTCTCATTGTGTTGCCCAGGCTGCAGTGCAGTGGCATGATCTTGGCTCACTGCAACATTTGCCCCCCAGATTCAAAAAGTTCTGCCTTAGCCTCCCGAGTAGCTAGGACTACAGATGTAGCCCATCATGCCTGGGTAACTTCTATTTATAGTGGAGAGAAAGTTTCACCATGTTGGCCAGGCTGGTCTCAAACTCCTGACCTCAGGTGATCCACCCACCTTGGCCTCCCAAAGTGCTAGGATTACAGGCATGAGGCACCACACCTGGCCTAATTGATGTTAAGTAAGTGTATCAATCTAAGTCTTATCAGAAGACAAAAATCTGGCCATCTGGCCAGATGCAGTGGCTCATGCCTGTAATCCCTGAATTTTGGGAGGCCGAGGTGGGCAGATCACCTAAGGTCAGAAATTTGAGACCAGCCTGACCAACATGGTGAAATCCTTTATCTACTAAAAATAGAAAAATTAGCTGGGCATGGTGGTGTATGCCTGTAATCTCAGATACTCAGGAGACTGAGGCAGGAGAATTGCTTGATCCCAAAAGGAGGAGGTTGCAGTGAGCCAAGATCATGTCACTGCACTCCAGCCTGGGCAACAGAACAAGACTCTCTCTCCAAAAAAAAAAAAAAAAAGAAGAAGGCCAGGCACAGTGGCTCACACATATAACCCCAGCACTTTGGGAGGCCAAGGCAGGTGGATCACAAGGTCAAGAGATAGAGACCATCCTGGTCAACATGGTGAAACCCCATCTCTACTAAAAATACAAAAATTAGCTGGGCATGGTGGTGCATGCCTGTAATCCCAGCTACTCAGGAGTATGTGGCAGGAGAATTGCTTGAACCCAGGAGGCAGAGGTTGCAGTGAGCCAAGATCGTGCCATTGCACTCCAGCCTGGGTAACAAGAGCAAAACTCCATCTCAAAAAAAAAAAGACAAAATTACACATTTTTTTTTTAAAGGAGAGGTTAATATAAAGAATATCAAGCTACAATAAAAGTAACTGTAAGAAGTAACAGAAGATGCTGTTTCCTAGGGCTGAGGGAGATTATCTAAGAAAGGACATACTTGGAAGGAAGGCCACTGCTGTCTCTTCAAAACTAAGGTGCACACTGTACTGGAGAATGCAGAGTCACAGACCACCAGATAGCAGAGAAGTTTGGAGGTTTGCCCAGGCCAGTGCTGGTGTCCAGTCTCTGGACAAACAGGGAACACACAGCTGGTGACCAGACATGCATATGTGCAGAGGGAGTCCAGGCACAAAGAGGAAGGAGGCCTGGAGTGTGGCATCCCTGTAGAAAGTGACCACCAGGGCAGAGTGTGGCTGGGACAGGTCACCACTAAATTTTCTCTCATCTACAGTGTTGATCTATGGTGCGGACACTGGAACCAGCACTAGAACCCCCCTTCATCCTGCAATACCCTTCCAGACCATCTTCTGAGAAAGCCTTGTCCTTAGTACTCTAAAAAAGAAATGCTTAAAGGAATTCCATTCATTTAAAAGGAGGTATTGAGGATGAATTTGGAGCTGACAGAAAATATATTGATAACTAGCACAGTAAGTGTTAGATGGCTGGGTAGGTAACAGTGGGTTTTGGTTGAGAGGTTGTCCCCCTTCCACAACTTTCAAAGCCACCTGGGCTTTCAAAAAAATTTTAAGTTAAAACTCGTCCCCACACCAACAACCCCCTCCTTCCTTTTGTGTTTAGTTTTTTTAGTTTTTTTTTTTTTTTTTGGAATCAAGTGTTGGTGGAAGAAACTTGGCCAAGATTCCCCAAGTGGAGGTTCAGCTAGGGGTCACCTGCCTAGTGGAGGGTAAGTGAGACCAAAAAATAGGTTTGAGGGAGTGCCTCTGGGCCTGGAGTTTCATATCCACAAGATGCTATTGTAGCCAGACTGCCGATGAGGCTTTCACAGTCCTCTGTGGCTTCAGCTCTGGCTCCACACTGTGGGCCTTCATCATGCTGTCCTCTATCATCACTAGCTGTGGATACCCAAAGAATGGCACCTATGAAATCATCTAGTAACAAATCTGTCTTTATAATCAGGGGTCTTCCATGCACTGACTTGGCTGAAACTGCAGTTCTTACCAACCTTCACCCTCTTCCTCCCCTTCACCACCCTGCCCCCAGAGAGCACTGAGCCTAAGCCCAGCAGCCCCAGACTTGAAGACCCTGCAAAAGGCTGTGCCTGGCCAGGCACAATGGTTTACACCCATAATCCCAGCACTTTGGGAAGCCGTGGTGGGAGTATCAGAAGGCCAGGAGTTTAAGACCAGCCTGGCCAACATGGTGAAACCCCATCTCTATTAAAAATACAAAAAGCCAGTTGTGGCAGCACATGCCTGTAGTCTCAGCTACTCAGGAGACTGAGGCAGGAGAATTGCTTGAACATGGGAGGCAGAGTTACAGTGAACTGAGATTGCAATGCTGCACTCTAGCCTGGGTGACTTCATTGCAAAAAAGGGGGCTGGAGCCTCAGTGGCTTATCCTGGCACTTGAGGAGGCAAGGCTATGCATTCAAGGCCAGCCTGGGCAACATAACAACCTCTCATTCATTAAAATAATTAAAGTAAAAAATAAAAAGGCAGGGCCTGGGCCTCACTTGCTCCCCAAGAGTCCCCTTCACTGTGCAGACTTGGGCAGCCACAGAACCCTGTCATTCTTACATTGTTTTGCTCATGATTACCAATATTCTTTTCTATGACCAAGGATATACCTGGAACCCAGCAACCTTGACCTACTTTCAAAGGCAGGCTTCAAATGCAGGTCAGTGAATTAAACTGCCCTTTCTGAATTGATCTAGGCTGTGTTACTTGATAGAGGTGAATGCTGAGTTGGGATACATTTCAGGGATAACATTCAAATTTATTTCTTTCTCTTTCTTTCTTTCTTTCTTTCTTTCTTTCTTTCTTTCTTTCTTTCTTTCTTTCTTTCTTTTTTATATGGAGTCTCACTCTGTCTCCAGGCTGGAGTGCAGTGGTACAATCTTGGCTCACTGCAACCTCCAATTCTTGGGTTCAAGCAATTCTCCTGTATCAGCCTCCTGAGTAGCTGGATTACAGGCACATGCCACCACACCAAGCAAATTTTTTATCCTGGCCAGGTTGGACTTGAATTTCTAACCTCGTGATCCATCCACCTCGGCCTCCCAAAGTGTTGGGATTACAGGCATGAGCCACTGCTCCCAGCCCTAATTTTATGTTTTCAAATAAGAAAATTGGTCAGGCTTGAGCCTGTTCTTCCAGCACTTTGGGAAGCTGAGGCAGAAGAATTGCTTCAACCTGGGAGGCAGAGGTTGCAGTGGCCCAAGATCTTGCCACGGTGTGCCAGCCTGGGTGACAGACAAACAAACAAAGTGAAAGAAGCCCGTCATAAAAGACCACATATTATAAGGCCGGGCACGGTGGCTGATGCCTGTAATCCCAGCACTTTGGGAGGCCGAGGTGGGTGGATCAAGAGGTCAACAGATCAAGACCATCCTGGTCAACATGGTGAAACCCCCGTCTCTACTAAAAAAACAAAAATTTGCTGGGCTTGGTGGTGTGTGCCTGTAATCCCACCTCTCAGGAGGCTGAGGCAGAAGAATTGCCTGATCCCAGAAGGCAGATGTTGCAGTGAGCCGAGATCATGCCATTGCACTCCAGCCTGGGTAACAAGAGCAAAACTCCGTCTTATAAATAATAATAATAATAATAATAAAAGACCACATATTATATTACTCAATTTATGTGAGATTTCCATTATAGGCCATTCTACGGTGAGAAAGAAGATAGATTTACTGGTGGTCTTGGAAGGGAAGAGGAGGTGGTGAAAACACAGGGAGGGCCAAATGTGGCAGCTCATGCCTGTAATGACAGCACTTCAGGAGGCCAAAGCAGGATTGTCTCTTGAGCCCAGAAGTTCAAGACCAGCCTAGGCAACATAGGGAAACCCCATCTCTACAAAAAAATTACAATTTAGCCAGGTGTGGTGGCACATGCTTCTGGTCTCAGCTACTGGAGAGACTGAGGCAGAAGGATCGCTTTAGCCCAGGAGGCAGAGATTGCAGTGAGCCGAGGTCACACCACTGCACTCTAACTTGGGTGACAGAAGGAGACCCTATCTCAAAATATAAAAGAAAAGATGTAAAACCAAAATACCTTCTGATAGAAAACTGGTAAACATAAATTTTTAAACATTCGTGTAACATAATACTATGCAGATTCTCTGCATAATTGGGTACCTATTTTGTGCTGCTATGTTATAATATCTATATCACTGAGTAAAGAAAACAAGTTAGAGAATAAATTTTCAATATGACCCCATTTGTTAAAATTAAAAAAAGGAAGACAAGAAAAGCAATCTTACTTATGTAGGCTTAGGTAAGCCTGGAGAGTTTCTGGAGGGATATTGAATAAATGGTTAATAATGATTACCTCTGAATAATGCAAAGAAATTTTATTGAGAAGACCTTTACTTTTCAATTTTTTCCATCTTGTGGTTTTTAAATATTTTCGGTGAGTATATTCTGCTTTTGAAAACGTACATACACACAACAAAAATTTAGAAAATTCTCAATCATCTATTGATTGATTGATCGAGATGGAATCTCGTTCTGTCGCCCAGAACGCTGGAGTGCAGTGGCACAATCTCAGCTTACTGCAACCTCCACCTCCTGGGTTCAAACAATTGTTCTGCCCCAGACTCCTGAGTAGCAGGCACGCACCACCATGCCTGACTAATTTTTTGTATTTTTAGTAGAGATGGGGTTTCACCACTCTGGCCAAGCTGGTCTCGAACTCCTGACATTGTGATTTACCCACTTCGGTCTCCCAATGTGCTGAGATTACAGGCATGAGCCACCTTGCCTAGCAATTATCTCTCTTTTTAAAACATTGTAGCTTTTTCTTCTTCACATATTTAAGAAGCTTCATTGATCTTGGACTTTTCCCAGGAAGGCTTCACAGAGCATAGAGGCTGAAAGATAAAGTCTAGGTAGTCTAAAAGGAGATCCCTGCATGAAGGATGAATAAGAGAGATACACACATGGTTCAGAAGAAGGCAGCAGTCCTCTTTTGCTTTTTGACTTTGGTGCTGAACAGAGGAGGAAAAAAAATCTCACTAAAATTTCTGTTTTTTTTTTTTTTTTGAGATAAAGTCTCACTCTGTCACCCAGACTGGTGTGCAATGGTGTGATCTCGGCCCATGCAACCTCTACCTCAGGGTTCAAGCAATTCTCCTGCATCAGCCTCCTAAGTAGTTGGAATTACAGGTGCATAACACCACACCAATTTTTTTTTTTTTGTATTTTTAGTAGAGATGGAGTTTCACCATGTTTGGTCAGGCTGGTCTCGAACTTCTGACCTCATGATCTGCACCCCTCAGCTTTGCTGGAGTATAATGGCTCAATCTTGGCTCACTGCAACCTCTGCCTCCAAAGTCCAGACAATTCTCCTGAGTAGCTGGGATTACAGGCATGTGCCACCATATCCAGCTGATTTTTTGTATTTTTAGTAAAGACAGGGTTTCACCATGTTGGCCAGGATTGTCTCAAACTCTTTTTAAAAATTTATTTATTTATTTTTGAGATGAAGTTTCACTCTTGTTACCCAGGCTGGAGTGAAATGGCACGATCTCGGCTCACCACAACCTCTGCCTCCTGGGTTCAAGCAATTCTCCTGCCTCAGCCTCCTGAGTAGCTGGGATTACAGGCACATGCCACCATATCCAGCTGATTTTTTTGTATTTTTAGTAGAGACAAGGTTTCACCATGTTGACCAGAATGGTCTTGATCTCTCGAACTCATGATCCACCCACCTTGGCCTCCCAAAGTGCTGGGATTACAGGCTTGAGCCACCGCACCTGGCCTGTCTCAAACTCTTGACCTCAGGTGATCCACTCACCTCAGCCTCCCAAAGTGCTGGGATTATGGGTGTGAGCCACTTTACCCGGCCCAAGAATCCTTAGCTACATATTGGTCCTCATGCAGTTTTGTTGTCTGATTTTATGCTACCTGTGTGACTAAAAAACTACAAATGGGAAACATAACTTAAACCAGTTCTAGGTTAGTACAGGTCCTAAACAACTAAGAAGCAAACATCAATCTTTTCTGGAGGAATGCAAGTTCAACTCAGAGTTCAAAGTAGTCAAAATTATAAAATAAAAGGTGAAGAGCAGTGGCTCTTGTCTGAAATCCCAGCACGTTGGGAGGTAGAAGTGGATGGATCACCTGAGGTCAGGAGTACCAGACCAGCCTGGTCAATATGGCAAAACCCGTCTACTAAAAATACAAAAAATTAGGCTGGGAGCAGTGGCTCACACCTGTAATTCCAACACTTTGGGAGGCTGGGATGAGTGGATCACCTGACATCGGGAGTTCAAGACTAGCCTGACCAACATGGAGAAACCCTGTCTCTACTAAAAATACAAAATTAGCCAGAGGCTGAGGCAGGGGAATCACTTGAACCCTTGAGGTAGAGGTTGCAGTGAGCTGAGATGGTGCCATTGCACTCCAGCCTGGGCAACAAGAGCTCCATCTCAAATTAAAAAAAACCTCCATCTAAAAAAAAATTGGCCAGGATTGGTAGCTCACATCTGTAATCCCAGAATTTGGGGAGGCCAAAGCAGACAAATCACTTGAGGTCAAGAGTTTGAGACCAGTCTGGCCAACATGGCAAAACCACATCTCTACTAAAATACAAAAAGTAATTAGTCAGGCACAGTGGCATACACCTGTTGTCCCAGCTACTCAGGAGGCTGAGACAAGAGTATGGCTTGAACCCAGGAGGTGGAGGTTGCAGTGAGCTGAGATCACGCACTGCACTCCAGCGTGGATGACAGAGTGAGACTCCATATCAAAACAAACAAACAAACAAAAATTCT
This sequence comes from Saguinus midas, assembly GCA_021498475.1. NCBI lineage: Eukaryota > Metazoa > Chordata > Mammalia > Primates > Cebidae > Saguinus > Saguinus midas. The sequence goes on from CM038409.1 coordinate 53,146,504, forward strand.
AAAAATTAGCTGGGCATAGTGGCATGTGCCTGTAATCCCAGATACTCAGGAGGATTAGGCAGGAGAATCATGTGAACCTGGGAGAAGGAGGTTGCAGTGAGCTGAGACTGCATTACTGCACTTCAATCTGGGTGACAGAGAAAGATTGTGTCTCAAAAAAAATTAGCTGGGCGTGGTGGTGTACACCTGTAATTCTAGTTACTCAAGAGGCTGAGACAGAAAAATCACTTGAATTCAATCACTGTTAAATGAATAAGACTTAGAAATGATAAATTCCAACTATTTTACATGGAGGAAAAAATGACTATGTAAAGAAAAACAAACCAACCAGCTATTTTTTTGTTTGTTAAGAGATGAGGTCTCATAAATATTTCCTGGTCATGAAAATAAAAATTTAAAAAAAGGGGAGGTTCCAAGATGGCACCGTAGAAACAACTCAGGGTTGCAGTTCTCAGTGAAGGCGCAGAGGGTGAGTCCTAGCTGCATTTTCAGACGGACCTTTGTTGCCCACAGAATGGTAAAATTCCAAGGTGTAGGAAAGACACAGGACAGCAGTGCAGCCCTTTAGGCTTGTGTGGCCATTTTGGCCAGCGCTGTGGTGCAGAGGCAGTCCACACAAAGCTCACTGGTCTGGGTGTCCTGTTAAACCGGCAACATGAGTTTTGGGAGGGCAGATTTACATGTCTATTTGAATGAACGGGACTTGAATGGTGAGCCAGACCAGGAGATTCCTGAGAAGAGCCATTTGAGCCAGTGCAGAGGGCAGCTGCATGGGGGATTGCACAGATCCCAGTGGCCAATCAGCAGGAGACTCAAGCGCCTGTGAGAGAGTTAACCATTCTATTTGGAAAAAAAAAGAGAGAGAGAGGAAAGACTCTGAGGCAGGGAGCCAGGTGATCAGGCTTGGCGGGTCCCACCCTCATGGGGACAAGCAGTGTGGTGATTTGAGGCACTCAGGGTAGAGAGTTTTGATGTGGGGTCAGATGAATCCAGGATTGTGCAGCTTGGTGGGGGAGGGGCGTCCACCACTATGGATGCAATCCACCCTTACTGAGGTACCGCCCACTGCTGATGCAGCCTGCCATTGCCAAGGCAACCAGCCATAACAGAGAGATGTCACCAACAGGGCAGAGTGCACCACAGTAGAATGAAACCCTGTGGCAGCAGGGCAGACCCACACTAGCAGGGTGGAGCCCTGGCAGGCAAATAGTGAATAGACTGCCTCCTAGCTGGGCATAACAGTGCAACAGATACTCACAAAGAAAGACCCAATTCCCTGAGACAGAGCATCTGAGGGAAAAAAATTAAGGGTTTTATAACTTCTGCTGCAGCAGACAGAAACACATTCACCCAGAATCCCTGAATGAATAACGGAGCTCACAACTCAGTACTGGAGCCCCTATAAAGTACAGACCATCTCCACAAGCAGCTCCCCGACCTCTCTATATCCAAAGATCCACCTCAAAAAGGGACTAATCAGACTGACATTTGGTGGGCATCATTCTGGGACACAGATAGCAGAAGAAGAAACTGGTAGCATCCCTCATTGTTCTGCAGCTGCTACAGGTATACCCAGACAAGCAGGGCCTGGAGTAGACCTCAGCAATCATACAGCAGAGGGGCTAAACTTTTAGAAGGAAAACTAAGTAACAAAAAAACTTCATCATCAACAATATGGGCATCCACTCAGAGACGCAATCAAAAAGGCAGCAGCTACTAAGACGACAGGTGGATAAATCCACAAAGATGGGAAGAAACCAGCGCAAAAAGGAAGAAAACACCCGAAACCAAAACACCTCACCTAATACAAAGGACCAAAACTCCTCACCAGCAAGGGAACAAAGCTGGACGGAAAATGACTGTGATGAAATGATGGAATCAGACTTCAGAAGGTGGACAATGAGAAACTTCATGAGCTAAAAGAACATGTTCTCAATCAATGCAAAGAAGCTGAGAACCTTGAAAAAAGATTTAAAAAAGATTTGAGGAAATGATAACAAGAATGGACAACTTAGAGAGGAATATGAATGAATTGAAGCAGCTGAAAAACACAACACGAGAACTTCGTGAAGCATGCACAAGATTCAACAGCCAAACTGACCAAGCAGAAGAAAGAATATCAGAAGTCGAAGATCAACTCAATGAAATAAAAAGAGAAACTAAGATTAGAGAAAAAAGCGCAAAGAGAGGATTCGCTTCCAAGATGGCATCATAGAGGCAACTTAGGATTGCAGCTCTCAGTAAAGGTGCAGAGGGTGAGTCCTAGCCACATTCTCGGATGAACCATTTTTTTCCCACAGAATGTTGAAAGTCCCAGGTGTGAGAGAGACACGGGATGCCAGTGCAGTTGGCTCACATGGCCGGTTTGGCCGGCACTGCTGCAGCGCAGCAGCACCTGGCACAAAACTCACTGGTCTGGGTACACTGTTAAACCAGCAATCTGAGATTTGGCAGGGCAGATTGGCATGTCCATATGATTGAACGGGATGTGGACAATGAGCCAGACCAGGAGATTCCTGGGAAGTGTGATCTGAGCTGGTCCAGGGGGCAGTGGCACGGGAAATCACATGAATACCAGTGCTCTATAGGCAGGCAACTGGAACATCAGTGAGAGAGTTGACTGTTAATCTTGGAAAGAGGAAGAGAGAGAGAGCAAGAACGGACTCTGAGGCAGGGAGCTGGGTGATCGGGCTCGGCAGGTCCCACCCTCATGGGGACAAGCAGGGCAGCGATTGGAAGTGCTCGAGGCTGAGAGTTTACACAGTTGAATCTAGGACTGTGCAGCACGGTGGGGGAGGGGCATCCACCACTAGGGATGCAATCCGCTCCTACTGAAGTACCGTCCAGTGCTGACACAACCTGTCATTGCCGAGGCAACCTGCCATAAAAGAGAGACTCCTTCAGCAGGGCAGAGTGCACCACAGCAGAACAGAGCCCCACAGCAGCAGGGCGGACCTGCGCTAGCAGGGCAAAACCTTGGCAGGCAAATAGCGAATAGACTACCTTCCAGCTGGGCAGGACAGTGCAACAGATACTCATAAAGAAAGCCCCAACTCCCTGAGACAGAGCACCTAAGGGGGAAAAAAAGGGGGGGTTATGAGTTCTGTTGCAGCAGACATAAACACATGCTCCCAACAATGCTGAATGAACAACGGAGCTCACAGCTCAGCACTGGAGCTCCTATAAAGCACAGACCGTCCCCTCAGGCAGCTCCCTGACCCCTGTCTATCCAAAGAGTCACCCCCCAAAAAAACTAATCAGGCTGACATTTGGTGGGCATCATTCTGGAACAAAGATAGCAGAAGAAGAAACTGGTAGCATCCCTCCCTGTTCTGCAGCTGCTACAGGTATACCCCAGACAAGCAGGGCCTGGAGTGGACCTCAGAATTTGTACAGCAGAGGTGCTAGACCATTAGAAGGAAAACTAAGTAACAGAAATACTTCATCATAAACAATCTGGGCCTCTGCTCAAAGACCCAATTGAAAAATAAGCAATTACTAAGACGACAGGTGGATATTTCCATAAAGAGGCAAAGAAACCAGCGCAATAAGAAGGAAAACACCCAAAAACAAAACACCTCACCTAATACAAAGGACTAAAACTCCTCCCAGCAAGGGAAAAAAGCTGGATGGAGAATGCGTGTGAAAAAATGACGGAATCAGACTTCAGAAAGTGGATAATGGGAAACTTCAGTGAGCTAAAAGATTATGTTCTAAATCAGTGCAAAGAAACTAAGAACCTTGAAAAAAGATTTGATAAAAGATTTGAGGAAATGATAACAAGAATGGACAACTTAGAGAGGAATATGAACGAATTGAAGAAGCTGAAAAATGCAACACGAGAACTTCATGAAGCATGCACAAGTTTCAAAAGCCGAGTTGACCAAGCAGAAGAAAGAATATCAGAAGTCGAAGATCAACTCAATGAAATAAAACGAGAAACCAAGATTAGAGAAAAAAGCACAAAAGGGAATGAACAAAATCTCCAAGAAATGTGGGACTATGTGAAGAGACCCAACCTATGTTTGATAGGTGTACCAGAATGTGATGAAGAGAATGAATCCAAGCTGGAAAATACTCTTCAGGATATTATCCAGGAAAATTTCCCCAACCTAGCAAGACAGGTCAATACTCAACTCCAGGAAATACAGAGAACACCACAAAGATACTCCACAAGAAGAGCAACCCCAAGGCACATAATTGTCAGATTCACCAGGGTTGAAATGAAGGAGAAAATACTAAGGGCAGCCAGAGAGAAGGGTCAGGTCACCCACAAAGGGAAGCCCATCAGACTCACAGCAGATCTCTCGGCAGAGACTCTACAAGCCAGAAGAGAGTGGGGCCAATATTCAACATCCTTAAAGAAAAGAACTTTCAACCCAGAATTTCATATCCAGCCAAACTGAGCTTCATAAGTGAAGGAAAAATAAAATCCTTCATGAACAAGCAAGTACTCAGAGATTTTGTCACCACTAGGCCTGCTTTACAAGAGCTCCTGAAAGAGGCACTACACATAGAAAGAAACAACCAGTACCAGCCATCCTAAAAGCATACCAAATGCTAAAGAGCATCAACAAAATGAAGAATCTACATGAACCAATGGGCAAAACAGCCAGCTAGCATCAAAATGGCAGTATCAAATTCACACATAACAATATTAACCCTAAATGTAAATGGGCTAAATGCACCAATCAAAAGACACAGACTGGCAAATTGGATAAAAAACCAAAACCCATCGGTGTGCTGTATCCAGGAAACCCACCTCACACACAAGGATATGCAAAGGCTCAAAATAAAGGGATGGAGGAAGATGTACCAAGCAAATGGAGAGCAAAAAAAAGCAGGAGTTGCAACTCTTGTCTCTGATAAAATAGACTTTAAAGCAACAAGGATCAAAAGAGACAAAGAAGGTCATTACATAATGGTAAAAGGATCGATACAACAACAAGAGCTGACGATTCTGAACATATATGGACCCAGTGCAGGAGCACCCAAATATATAAGGCAAGTTCTTAATGACTTACAAAGAGACTTAGACTCCCACAAAATAGTAGTGGGAGACTTTAACACTCCACTGCCAATATCAGACAGATCAACCCGACAAAATTCACAAGGATATCCAGGACTTGAACTCAGACCAGGAACAAGCAAACCTCATAGAAATTTACAGAACTTTCCATCCCAAATCCACAGAATATACATTCTTCTCAGGAACACATCACACCTACTCCAAAATTGACCACATAATTGGAAGTAAAGCACTCCTCAGCAAATGCAAAACAACTGAAATCATAACAAACAGTCTCTCAGACCATAGTGCAATCAAGTTGGAACTCAGAATTCAGAAACTAACTCAGAACCGCACAGCTTCATGGAAACTGAACAACTGGCTCTTGAATGTTGATTGGATAAACAATGAAATGAAGGCAGAAATAAAGAAGTTCTTTGAAACCAATGAGAATGAAGACACAACATACCAGAATCTCTGGGACACATTTAAAGCAGTCTGTAGAGGAAAATATATAGCAATAAGTGCCCACATGAGAAGAGTGGAGAGATCCAAAATTGACACCCTATTGTCAAAATTGAAAGAGCTAGAGGAGCAAGATCAAAAAAGCTCAAAACCTAGCCAAAGACAAGAAATAACTAAGATCAGAGCAGAACTGAAGGAGATAGAGACAAGAAAAACCCTTCAAAAATCAATAAATCCAAGAGCTGGTTTTTCAAAAAGATCAACAAAATAGACAGACCACTAGCCAGACTGATAAAAAAGAAAAGAGAGAACAACCAAATAGATGCAATAAAAAACGATAATGGTGAAATCACCACAGATTCCACAGAAATTCAAACCATCATCAGAGAATACTACAAACAACTCTATGCACATAAACTAGTAAACCAGGAAGAAATGGATAAATTCCTGGATGCCTGTGTTCTCCCAAGCCTAAACCAGGAGGAAGCCAAAACTATGAATAGACCAATAACAAGGTCTGAAGTTGAGGCAGCAATTAAGAGCCTACCAAACAAAAAAAGCCCAGGTCCAGATGGGTTCACAGCCGAATTCTACCAGACACACAAAAAGGATCTGGTACCATTCCTTCTGAAACTATTCCAAATAATTCAAACAGAGGGAACCCTTCCCAAATCATTTTATGAGACCAACGTCATCCTGATACCAAAACCTGGCAGAGACTCAACGAGAAAAGAAAACTTCAGGCCAATATCCATGATGAACATAGATGCAAAAATCTTCAATAAAAGACTAGCAAACCGATTGCAACAGCACATTAAAAAACTTATCCATCGGCGGAGCAGGCAGAGCCGGAGGGAAGTCTCTTTGCTGCTTCACCAGGGGCTGCCGCGGCCCCAAGTCCCGCTCTGAGAGGCGAGGCAGTCGAGGCGGGCGGCAACTCCCAAGGAAGGGAGCCGGGGCGGGAGGAGGAAGTGAGGAGGCAGCGCGGAGGGAAGGCGGTGAGCCCCGAGGCCCCGAGGCCTTGGCAGCGTCACAGCACCCACATGGCCTCCGGAGTGGGCGCAGCCATCGAGGAGCTGCCTCACGACGGCACCTGTGACGAGTGCGAGCCCGACGAGGCTCCGGGGGCCGAGGAAGTGTGCCGAGAATGCGGCTTCTGCTACTGCCGCCGCCATGCCGAGGCGCACAAGCAGAAATTCCTCAGTCACCACCTGGCCGAGTACATCCACAGCACCGAGGCCTGGACCCAGCCAGTTGACAGGGAGGAGGTGGGGAAGGAAGAAGCGGAGGAGGTCAAGGTGGAGCAGGAGAGGGAGATGGAAAGCGAAGCAGGGGAAGGGAGCGAGTCGGAGGAAGAGAGCGAGTCAGAGGAAGAGAGCGAGACAGAGGAAGAGAGTGAGGATGAGAGCGATGGGGAGGGTGAAGAAGACAGCGAGGAAGAAATGGAGGATGAGCAAGAAAGCGAGGCTGAAGAAGACAACCAGGAAGAAGGGGAATCTGAAGCAGAGGGAGAAACTGAGGCAGAAAGTGAATTTGACCCAGAAATAGAAATGGAAGCAGAGAGAGTGGCCAAGAGGAAGTGTCCGGACCATGGGCTCGATTTGATCACCTATTGCCAGGAAGACAGGCAGCTCATCTGTGTCCTGTGTCCAGTCATTGGAGCTCACCAGGGCCACCAACTTTCCACCCTAGACGAAGCCTTTGAAGAATTGAGAAGCAAAGACTCAGGTGGACTGAAGGCAGCTATGATTGAATTGGTGGAAAGGTTGAAGTTCAACCTTTAGCTCAGACCCTAAAGTAACTCGGGACCAAATGAAGATGTTTATACAGCAGGAATTTAAGAAAGTTCAGAAAGTAATTGCCGATGAGGAGCAGAAGGCCCTTCATCTAGTGGACATCCAGGAGGCAATGGCCACAGCTCATGTGACTGAGATACTGGCAGACATCCAATCCCACATGGATAGGTTGATGACTCAGATGGCCCAAGCCAAGGAACAACTTGATACCTCTAATGAATCAGCTGAGCCAAAGGCAGAGGGTGATGAGGAAGGAGCCAGTGGTGCCAGTGAAGAAGAGGACACATGAAGATGTACTACCCCCAGTGGAAAATCATCCCCTCCCCTTGTGTGTATGTGACAGCATGTATGTAACGGCTTCTGATTTCTGTGAAAGCTGCTCAGCAACAAATGTACTTCCACCGGATGTATCCCCAGATCCACAGCAGGCACATATCTCTCCAAGGGATGATCAGTTTTATGCTTACTGACTGTGTCCTTCTCACCCTCTGTGGTAGGTCAAGGAAAAGAGCCTGTTTGATCCACCGGGAGCAATTAAGTGTCCTTCAAGTAATCCCTCAGTGTCTGCTTTGAACTTACTCAGGAAAGCCAGCACCCATAATATTTCACAACCAAACAGGATGCTTTGTTAGGAAGGATCTGCAATAATCTTGAAGGAAAGTCAGAGTTTCTCCCTGGCTATTAACAAAAACCCAGTTTTGTTCATATCAAAGCATGAAATATATGAGGGCAAGGCAGGGCCAAATTGCCTCATATAGACAGTCCCTAAAAGTCCAGTTCTATGTTTGTGAAAATGTGGGGCCATGAATTAAGATGGATGACTGGAAAAAGGTGTTGGAGAAACAGTTAAAGGTTAGGAAGAGATATTTTTAGTATATGAAGTTATCTAGGACTTGAGATTCATAATTCAGTGCTGTGGAAGTGAAAAAAAAATAAAGAGGTGGAAAGGAAATGAACTTAGGAGGGGGAAAAGGACCGAAGAAATCTGATTAAAAGTTGAAATCAATATTTCCAAATTCAAATTGCCTGAATTTCCAAAATAGTCACTAAAGGATCTAATAGAACCGGAATTATTTGGGTGAATTCTGCAGGTTTTATGGGCTTATCACAATATGAAGGGCTGGAATGTATATTACCAAATGGGAATTTTCAGTGTAGGTTTTTACTATTCTCACCCCTATTTTAGCCTAATTTGGCTTAAATGCAGTAGGGGATAATTATTGCCACTCCATGTGTTCTGAATTCAGCTCATCTCCCAGCAGATAGATATATACCCTCCTTTAACTCTAACCAGAACCCTTCTTCCTGTGGCTCCCCCCACCCACAGACCTTCAAATCATCTTCCACACCTGGATCTCACTCTCCTCTTAGTAACAGAGACACACCTGAAGTTGGACTTCCTTGCTTTTCTCTATGCCCAAATCACAGTTTTTTACAACCAAGCTTTGCACTCCCAGGTAAGCAGGGATGTGCTAGGGGAATATAAAACTGCAAACTTAAAAACCTGCATCTTCTTGAAGCATCAGTTTTATTTACCAAATAGTTCGGAGTCAGGAGATGACCTTATTTTTATATAAAAGTTATATTATAGAATAAAATGTTCAGACAAAATAAACTGTTAAGATAAAATAGGAATCTTGAAAGGTACTTCTTACTTGCAAGTGGGATATGTGTTCACTCTTCTCTGTCTTTATGGTATATTGGTGTTCACTTATGAGGAATACATCTGGAACCATATCCAAGCAGACTCTGGGTGCTGCTAAACCAGGACCTAGACTTCTAGTGCCTCTAAGGCAAAACCAAAGCAGCCGGCACTGGCAGAAGATCCCTTTTCCTGCCTGCCTGTCTGCCTGTGACCTGTGTACCTATTACAAGCATTAGGGCCAGCTGGTTTTTGTGCTTGCAGGATGATTTTGAAACAGAAACAGTACTTGTTTACTGTAGGAGTCCTATTTATTTTTCAGTCCTGTGAATGCTGTGAAATGATTCATTCCTTTGAGGCCAGGAAGCTCCCAGGCATATATGCTTCTAGGTTAGGATTGTCATAACTCACTAAAAATGTCAGGATATTGGGGCTAAGTAGAGTCTGAAATGTAAAAAGTGTTTTTCCCTCAATCTTGTGGCCAAGAAATGGCTAAGACAATTTTGATGCTTTACCTATCTCTGCAAAGACTGGAGAAGTTGGCATACCGTTACTTAGAACCTCCAATCATATCCAACAAAACTACCCTAAAAGAAGGACCAGTGGTCACTCTCAAAAAAGTTTAAATATCAGAAGATTAAAAAGATTTTAGGATTTGGACGCATGTTGTCTTTCCCCAATAATCATTGTTTGATATCCAAATAGTAGCCTTATATTAGCAATGGACAGATCATTTGCTGTCCATATCTGATCATATGTTATTACTTTGAATCAGTATTTGGAAAATTCAAGCCTTTATGCAGTGGATATAAATGGAAATCTAAAAATATGTGCCAACCTGTCTCAGTAATTTATCATATCTCTGCAATCCTCAAGGAAAGCACTTTTGCTTTTACTTAGAAAGGGTTTGAGATTTGCTTTATAGACTCCTGCTGTCTTCAGCACCTGATAAAACTTTAACAAGGGAAGCATTAAACACAGCACAGCAGCTTTTGCCCAGGCTCCTAAGTTCCTGCCGGCAGCATTTATCAATGTAAGAACTAGGATGCTTCCTGCAGGGGCACCACCTTACCCCAGAGCTGGAGCATGCTGCTTGACCTTAAGCCCCAGCATGATGAGGCTTCCCTCCTGCCAGGTTAGTAAAAGTTAGAGAGCTCAGAATTGTGTCTTGTCTGGCTGCAGGTTGCAGGGTTTGCAGAAACCCCTAAGGAGATGTCACCAAGTGGGGGCAGGTAATGATTATCTCCAGAATCAGTCAGATACTCAGCAATTTCTAGCTACCTTTCAAATGCTGAATTTCTGGATGCTGAGGGGGACTTTGGTTTGATATCATTAAATCCAGGACAGTCTCAAGAAGTGCTTGGAGTCTCAGCTTTGACAGCTCAAGAAGGGGAATAACTTATATTAAAGAACAACTATGAGCCAGGCCCTAAATGACACCCTGTTTCTTAGATAATAAAACAGATGGGGAGCATTAGAGTCACTTGCTTCAAGTTACACAGCTAGGAAATACTCAAGCCAGATCTTGAACCCAGCTCTCCTAATTCTGTGGACAGGCACTTTGTACCATACACCCTGGTCCATCTAAAGACAGAAGGATAAAGAGGTTCAGGTTTTTCCCACTGCACTTTGACCATCCCAATTTATGAATCTTTTTCAAAGTGACATTTCACAGTTGTAGTTAGGGCTCAGAAATGGCACTGTGGTAGCCTTATTTCTTTCCTTTAGCAGATACTTTAAGTACACCTTGCTGACTTGAGCCCACCCCCAGGAGCTGGGAGAACCTTTCCTTTTTTGTGCCATCTTCCATAAAAAGGTGTTTCTTGACCTTCAAGGGTACAGAACTTTGCAGCAGTAGTAAAAGTAAAGGGTGTTCTGCTCTCTACTCAACTTTATTTGAAAATGTCAGCAGCGTCACTGCTGTAGAAAAGGAAATCTTCATATTTTAGTAAACCTAGCTGCCAGTGTGCTCTGTGAGGATATAGCAATTCAAAGTCCAGTGAATATGGACTCTTCTACTGATTCCTGTTTGTGTGTGGTGGGGGGTTGTTGTTGTTGTTGGTGTATGTACCTATATATAAATGACTAAATGACAAGTGTGATGTGTGTGTATATGTATATACATACATATATATCAACACATACGACATACAGAATACCTGAGAACTAAGGAAAACTCAAGGCAGCCCCTTCATTATCTTGCATACTACGTCAGAGGTTTCTGTCAGCCCTAATTACAAGTGCTGCCATATAGTTGGAGCTTAGGTACTTGCTTACAAGAAGGGCAATTCTCTAGCAAAGTTATTAGCTCCTAAAGCACTGAGTCAAAGTGACAGCCCTGAAGGAAATTGCACTCCAGCCCTCCTCCAAGATGTTTGATAACACAGGAAATTTGGATGCCCAGCCATTTTGGTGACCTGAGAGTCTAACTACTCAAGTTAGACCTGAGGGCACAAATGCAGAATTCATGATCTTGTAGTAGTGGCAGGGTCGAGGAAGTCCTCTCTCCCTAAGTAGAAAATATTATCTTGCCATTCCTGAAATTCCACACTCATATAATGGCCGTTCAATACATACTTCTCAATAAGAAAATGAATTGCATGTTTACTGTGTGCTGATAACATCAGATTTTTATGTTTTAAAAAATCTCATTATGGATTGAGTCCAGCCCAGCCCTAAGAGAAGAAGGCCCATAGGGGAGACTTCAGATCTCATTATTATTGCCTTTATCCAGCAGTGCTTATGAAGCCCCCAACCCTGTCCCATTCCAGAAACTGTAAGAGTCAGGCAGTTCTTGTTCTGAAGGCCTGCCTGGTAAGATAGTATTTGGAACTGAGAACATACCAGAAACAACAGAACAAGGCCCAGAGCAGAAAAATGAAAATAACTGAAGATACCTGTGGGTACACTGGTGAAAAAAAAGCCACGGAGCCCATACTGGGCTTGATATGACTTTGAGGGGACAGCAGATTAATACTTAATGTGAGTTAAATCTGACCAGTCTTTCTACAGTGACAGGCCACACTGCATGAATGGGGAGAACCAATGAATTCATTGTCCTCTGCCTATTTTCCTGTGCACAGTCACATTCCCTCCTTAGTCATCTTCCCCTTCCACCCTTTACATTAAACAAGGGAACACTGAATCGTTCAAGGGAATTACGTATTTAAGTTAATGTTTCAGTATATCATTTTCATACTGTAAATTATTTTGTAAGAGAGATTTACTGATATCCCAGGATGTTCAGACTCAGCGCCCCTGTGCATTTTGAAATCAATAAAGTATTACTGGAAAAAAAAACTTATCCATCATGATCAAGTAGGATTCATTCCAGGGATGCAAGTCTGGTTCAATATATGCAAGTCTATAAATGTAATTCACCACATAAACAGAAGCAAAAACAAAAACCACATGATTATCTCAATTGACGCAGAGAAGGCATTTGACAAAATTCAACAGCCCTTTATGCTAAAAACCCTCAATAAACTTGGTATTGATGGAACATATCTCAAAGTAATAAAAGCTATTTACAACAAACCAACAGCCAATATTATACTTAATGGGCAAAAAATGGAAGCATTCCCTTTGAAATCCGGCACTAGACAAGGATGCCCTCTCTCACCACTCCTATTCAACATAGTACTGGAAGTTCTAGCCAGAGCAATCAGGCAAGAAAAAGAAATAAAGGGTATTCAAATAGGAAAGGTGGGAGCCAAATTGTCTCTATTTGCAGACGACATGATAGTATACATAGAAGACGCCATCACCTCAGCCCAAAAACTCCTGCAACTAATAAGCAACTTCAGCAAAGTCTTAGGATATAAAATCAATGTGCAGACTTAAAGAGAACCAAATCAAGAATGAACTGCCATTCACAATTGCTACAAAAAAATAAGATACCTAGGGATACAACTCACAAGGAACATAAGGGACCTCGTTAAGGAAAACTACAAACCACTGCTCAATGAAATGAGAGGACACAAACAGATGGAGAAACATTCCATGTTTGTGGTTAGGAAGAATCAATATCGTGAAAATGTCTATACTCCCCAAAGTAATTTACAGAATCAACACTATCCCCATCAAACTACCATTGAATTTTTTCACAGAACTGGAAAAAACCACCATGAACTTCATATGAAACCGAAAGAGAGCCCGCATAGCCAAGTCAATTCTAAGCAAAAAGAACACAGTGGGAGGCATCACACTACCAGACTTCAAACTATACTACACGGCTACAGTAATCAAAACAGCATGGTACTGGTACCAAAACAGAGATATACACCAATGAAACAGAACAGAGGCATCAGAGGCAACACAACATATCTACAATGATATAGTCTTTGATAAACCAGACAAAAACAAGCAATGGGGAAAGGATTCCCTGTTTAATAAATGGTGTTGGGAAAACTGGCTAGCCATGTGCAGAAAGCAGAAACTGGACCCCTTCCTGACAGCTTACACTAAAATTAACTCCAGATGGATTAAAGACTTAAACATAAGACCTTACACCATAAAAACCCTAGAAGAAAATCTAGGCAAAACCATTCAGGACATAGGAGTAGGCATGGACTTCATGACCAAAACACCAAAAGCATTGGCAACAAAAGCCAAAATAGACAAATGGGACCTAATCAAACTCCACAGCTTCTGCACGGCAAAAGAAACAGTCACTAGAGTGAATCGACAACCATCAGAATGGGAAAAAATCTTTGCGGTTTATGCATCTGAAAAAGGGCTGATATCCAGAATTTACAAAGAACTCAAACAGATTTACAGGAAAAAAACAAACAAGCCCATTTAAAAATGAGCAAAGGATATGAACAGACACTTTACAAAAGATGACATACATGAGGACAACAAACACATGTGAAAATGCTCATCATCACTGGTCATTAGAGATGCAAATCAAAACCACATTGAGATACCATCTCACACCAGTTAGAATGGTGATCATTAAAAAATCTGGAGACAGCAGATGCTGGAGAGGATGTGGAGAAATAGGAACACTCTTACACTGTTGGTGGGAGTGTAAGTTAGTTCAACCATTGTGGAAGACAGTGTGGCGATTTCTCAAAGACCTAGAAATAGAAATTCCATTTGTCCCAGCAATCCCATTACTGGGTATATATCCAAAGGAACCTATATCCTTCTACTGTAAGGACACATGCAGACAAATGTTCATTGCAGCACTGTTTACAATAGCGAAGACCTGGAACCAACCCAAATGCCCATCGATGATAGACTGGACTGGGAAAATGTGGCACATATACACCATGGAATATTATGCAGCCATCAAAAATGATGAGTTTGTGTCCTTTGTAAGGACATGGATGAATCTGGAGAACATTATTCTCAGCAAACTGACACAATAACAGAAAAAAATATATCGCATATTCTCACTCATAGGCGGGTGAGTAAGATGAGAACACATGGACACACGGAGGGGGTCTACTACACACTGGGGTTTATTGGGGGGAATGAAAGAGGGACAGCGTGGTGGGGGGCTGTGGAGGGATAGCCTGGGGATAAATGCCAAGTGTGGGTTAAGGGGAGGAAGGCAGCAAAACACACTGCCATGTGTGTACCTATGCAACTATCTTACACGTTCTGCACATGTACCCCAAAATTGATAATGCAATACAAATAAAAAAAAAAGAGGAGGCTGAGGTTAACCACCATTTTAAAACTTTTTCCTACTTGGAGACCTCAGGAAATTCTGTTGTGCTAATGCAGGACCATTTAGTCGATCAAGAGCTTCTTTCCCACTGGTCTCCACTCCCTAACTTCTTTGCTGAAAGGCAGCTGCTCCCTGGTCCCCCCTTTCACAGATAGGCCTCTTCACCTTCATTTGTGTCTCCTGCATCCCTGTTGGTCAAAGGGGTCTCCCTGCGTGAGGGCCTTGAAGGTATTAGACAGGCCCTGACTCAGAGTCTGTGGAGGAGAGGGACAGTGGAGAGGAGGAACCAGCAGGACTTCTCTTTTCCACTGCACTGTGCAGGGCTCTGCAGCCTCTCTTTCAGATCTGCCAAGAACTCAGCTGGGGCAGAAGGCAACATCAGTGCAGAGGCTGAAGGAGGAGTAGGAGGCAGGTTAGGGAAGGGAAATGAATTGCACAGGAGGAAGAGAAGGGACTTTGTCTTCAGAGGTTGGTTTTTTGGCCAATTTGTTGTGGTGCTTTATTACTCCATGGAGTTTTTTTGTGCATCTATATGGTTTCTTGAGATGTTAAAGGTCTGTTTTGACAGAAGATCTATATTTCATTAGGGCTTTCAAAGATAATTGGCAAGAGGCTCTGATAAACAAGAAGGAGAAATACAGGAGGAACAATCTTACAGGAGGTGCAATCCTGGTTGATTGAAAGGTGAGGATTAGTGAGCCACATAGCAGTGGTGACTTGGGGCTGCCCAGCTCTAGCTTTCCCTTGGTCCTGCCCAGGCACCTGGTCTTGCCTATGCCATGAAAGAACACACACTTGCACACAAACATATACATCACACATGCACACAAATACACACACACCATATTCTCTTAGAAACTTCTCCATGTTGGAACAGAAGAAAAGAGGGGATTTGCCAAGCAAAATTTATGCATTTATAGAAAATTTGCAAAGATTAGAGAGTGTGTATGCCCTTCACCCAGTTTCATTAATGTCAATATCTTACATTACTATAGTATTGTGAAAGGAAAATATCTTAGGCCCCCAAAATCACTATGGAAGACTCCAGCTAGAAACTGCTTAGAGCAAACCTGCCTCCCATTCTATTCAAAGTCACCCCTCTGCCCACTGAGATAGAAGCATATCTGATTGCCTCTTTTGGAAAGGCTAATCACACACTCAAAAGAATGTAGCCCTTTGTGTATCACCTAACTGTGACCTGGAAGCCCCCTCCCCACTTCCAGTCTTCCTGCCTTTGCTTCAAGTTGTCCTGCTTTTCCAGATGGAACCAATGTACTTCTTACACATATTGACTGATGTCTCCTGACTCCCTAAATGTATGAAACCAAGCTGTGCCTGACCATCATGCGCACATGTCACCAGGACTTCCCGAGGCCGTGTCAAGGGCACGTCCTCAACTTTGGCAAAATCAACTTTCTAAATCAACTGAGACCTGTCTCATATTTTCAGGGTTCACAGGACATTTGTAAAAACTAAGAAATTAACAATGGTACAATATTATTAACTAAACCACAAGCTTCACTCAAATTTCTACCATGTTTGCACTAACTCTTGTTATTAGTGCTTCTTTGCTTCTAGCATTATCACCTACTCTAAGTCACCTTTTGCCATTTTCCATGTGCCATTCCTACAGTTGGCCATTTCTCCAAGGACCCTTGTTTCTTTGTATTGGAGGATGGTATTCAGAAACCAAGATCTGGATGTTGGGTGTGCTCATTGATGCTGGGGTGTTACTGCTTCCAGATCCTCTAAGTGTGGAGAGACAGAAAATACATGCATGTATACCAACCCCCATGTATATAAGTGTCAACAGCCATGCTAAAATAGTTCCATAACCCCCAAATATCCTGTGTGGCCCATTACAGTAAACCATTTCCCACTTTCTCCACCACCATCAACCTCTGCTCTGTTTTCCTTTCTTACAGTTCCACCTTTTCCAGATCCTCACACAAATGTAATTGTACAGTAATAGTAACTTCAGGAGTGTGGCTTATTTTAATGAGTAAACTCCAATTAGTATGCTTCTATGTTGCTGCATAAATCAGGCACTGTCTCTCTGTGTTTCTGATTAATACTGCATATTATGGGTGCACTAGAATCGGTTCATCCACTCACCTTTTGAAGAACATGTGTATTTTCAGTTTTTGAAATTTATGAATAAAGCTGTTATTAACATTTATATATGGTTTTTGTGTGAACAAACATTTTCAGTTCACTTGGTTAATATCCAGGAATGGCAAACCTTGGCCCTAAAAGTGTGTGTTTAATTTTATAAGAAATTGTCATGCTGTCTTCTGAAGTAGCTATGTTATTTTAAATTTCTCACCATTAATGAATGAGGTGTTACTAGCTTTTTAAATTTAAAATGAATGTAGTACATATTTGATGGTGTCTCATTTTAGTTTTAATTTTCATTTCTCATATGACAAATGATGCTAAGTATGTTTTATTATGTTTATTTCCTGTTCATAGACATTCTTTTATGAAGTGTCTATTCAGTTGTTTGACTCATTTAAAAGCTTGGATTGCCTGTATTTTTGTTGTTGAGTTTTAAAAGTTCTTCATGTAACTTTAGATAAAAATTCCTTTATCACATATAGTCTTGGAAAATATTTTTTATTTTTCTTTAGGTATGTCTTCTTTCTCTTAACAGTGTTTTGTAAGGGCCAAAAATATTGTTTTAATAAATTCTGATTTTTAACTTATTTATTTTATGGGAAAAAAAAGCACAAAGAGGAATGAACAAAATCTCCAAGAAATGTGGGACTATGTGAAGATACCTAAACTACGTTTGGTAGCTATACCTGAATGTGATGAAGAGAATGAATCTAGGCTGGAAAACACCCTTAAGGATATTATCCACAAAAATTTCCCCAACCTAGCAAGGCAGGCCAATACTCAACTCCAGGAAATACAGAGAACACCACAAAGATATTCTACAAGAAGAGCAACCCCAAGGCACATAATCGTCAGATTCACCAGGGTTGAAATGAAGGAGAAAATACTAAGGGCAGCCAGAGAGAAGGTCGGGTCACCCACAAAGGGAAGCCCATCAGACTCACAGCAGATCTCGGCAGAAACTCTACAAGCCAGAAGAGAGTGGGGGCCAATATTCAACATCCTTAAAGAAAAGAACTTTCAACCCAGAATTTCATATCCAGCCAAACTGAGCTTCATAAGTGAAGGAAGAATAAAATCTTTTGCCAACAAGCAAGAACTCAGAGATTTTGTCACCACCAGGCCTGCTTTACAAGAGCTCCTGAAAGAGGCACTACACATAGAAAGGAACAACCAGTACCAGCCATTCTAAAACATACCAAATGCTAAAGAGCATCAACAAAATGAAGAATCTGCATCAACCAAGGGACAAAACAGCCAGCTAGCATCAAAATGGCAGTATCAAACTCACACATAACAATATTAACCCTAAATGTAAATGGGCTAAATGCACCAATCAAAAGACACAGACTGGCAAATTGGATAAAAACCAAAACCCATCGGTGTGCTGTATCCAGGAAACCCATCTCACATGCAAAGATTCACAAAGGCTCAAAATAAAGGGATGGAGGAAGATTTACCAAGCAAATGGAGAGCAAAAAAAGCAGGAGTTGCAATTCTCGTCTCTGATAAAATAGACTTTAAAGCAACAAAGATCAAAAGAGACAAAGAAGGTCATTACATAATGGTAAAAGGATCGATACAACAAGAAGAGCTAACGATCCTAAATATATATGGACCCAATACAGGAGCACCCAGATATATAAGGCAAGTTCTTAATGACTTACAAAGAGACTTAGACTCCACACAATAATAGTGGGAGACTTTAACACTCCACTGTCAATATCAGACAGATCAACCAGACAGAAAATTAACAAGGATATCCAGGACTTGAACTCAGACCTGGAACAAGCAAACCTGATAGACATTTACAGAACTCTCCACCCCAAATCCACAGAATATACATTCTTCTCAGCACCACATCACACCTACTCCAAAATTGACCACATAATTGGAAGTAAAGCACTCCTCAGCAAATGCAAAACAACTGAAATCATAACAAACAGTCTCTCAGACCATAGTGCAATCAAGTTAGAACTCAGAATTCAGAAACTAACTCAGAACCACACAGCTTCATGGAAACTGAACAACTGGCTCTTGAATGTTGATTGGATAAACAATGAAATGAAGGCAGAAATAAAGAAGTTCTTCGAAACCAATGAGAATGAAGACACAACATACCAGAATCTCTGGGACACATTTAAAGCAGTCTGTAGAGGAAAATATATAGCAATAAGTGCCCACATGAGAAGAGTGGAGAGATCCAAAATTGACACCCTATCATCAAAATTGAAAGAGCTAGAGGAGCAAGATCAAAAACTCAAAACCTAGCCAAAGACAAGAAATAACTAAGATCAGAGCAGAACTGAAGGAGATAGAGACACAAAAAACCCTTCAAAAAATCAATAAATCCAAGAGCTGGTTTTTGAAAAGATCAACAAAATAGACAGACCACTAGCCAGACTGATAGAAAAGAGAGAACAACCAAATAGATGCAATAAAAAAGATAAAGGGAAATCACCACAGATTCCACAGAAATTCAAACCATCATTAGAGAATACTACAAACAACTCTATGCACATAAACTAGTAAACAAGGAAGAAATGGATAAATTTCTGGACCCCTGTGTCCTTCCAAGCCTATACCACGAGGAAGTCGAAACTATGAATAGACCAATAACAAGGTCTGAAGTCGAGGGAGCAATTAAGAGCCTACCACACAAAAAAAGCCCAGGTCCAGATTGGTTCATAGCCGAGTTCTACCAGACACACAAAGAGGAGCTGGTACCATTCCTTCTGAAGCTATTCCAAATAATCCAAAAAGAGGGAACCCTTCCAAAATTATTTTATGTGACCAACATCATCCTGATATGAAATCCCAGCAGAGACTCAACAAGAAAAGAAAACTTCAGGCCAATATCCATGATAAACATAGATGCAAAAATCTTCAATAAAATACTGGCAAACCGATTGCAACAGCATATTAAAAAACGTATCCATCATGAACAAGTAGGATTCATCTCAGGGATGCAAGTCTGGTTTAACATAACAAGTCTATAAACATCATTCAACACATTTACAGAACCAAAAACAAAAACCAAATGATTATCTCAATTGACACAGAGAAGGCATTTGACAAAATTCAACAGCCCTTTATGGTAAAAACTTTCAATAAACTCGGTATTGATTTAACATATCTCGTAGTAATAAAAGCTATTTATGACAAAGCAACAGCCAATATTATACTTAATGGGAAAAACCTGGAAGCATTCCCTTTGAAATCCGGCACAAGACAAGGATGCCCTCTCTCACCACTCCTATTCAAAATAGTACTGGAAGTTCTAGCCAGAGCAATCAGGCAAGAAGAAGAAATAAAGGGTATTCGAATAGGAAAGGAGGAAGCCAAATTGTCTCTATTTACAGATGACATGACAGTGTACCTGGAAGACCTTATAATCTCAGCCCAAATACTCCTGAAACTGATAAGCAACTTCAGCAAATTCTCAGGATATAAAATCAATGTGCAAAAATCACAAGCATTCCTATACACCAATAACAGAATTAAAGAGAACCAAATCAAGAACGAACTGCCATTCACAATTGCTACAAAAAGAATAAAATACCTAGGAATACAACTTACAAGGAACCTAAGGGACCTCTTCAAGGAAAACTACAAACCACTGCTCAATGAAATAAGAGGACACAAACAGATGGAGAAACATTCCATGTTCATGGTTAGGAAGAATCAATATCGTGAAAATGGCTATACTGCCCAAAGTAATTTACACAATCAATGCTATCCCCATCAAGCTACCATTGAATTTCCTCACAGAACTGGAAAAAAACCACCATGAACTTCATATGGAACCAAAAGAGAGCCCGCATAGCCAAATCAATTCTAAGCAAAAAGAACACAGTGGGAGACATCACACTACCAGACTTCAAACTATACTACAAGGCTACAGTAATCAAAACAGCATGGTACTGGTACCAAACCAGAGATATAGACCAATGGAACAGAACAGAGGCATCAGAGGCAAATCAACATATCTACAACCATATAATCTTTGATAAACCAGAAAAAACAAGCAATGGGAAAAGGATTCCCTGTTTAACAAATGGTGTTGGGAAAACTGGTTAGGCATGAGCAGAAAGCAGAAACTCGACCCCTTCCTGACACCTTACACTAAAATTAACTCCAGATGGATTAAAGACTTAAACATAAGACCTGACACCATAAAAACCCTAGAAGAAAATCTAGGCAAAGCCATTCAGGACATAGGAATAGGCAAGGACTTCATGACCAAAACACCAAAAGCATTGGCAACAAAAGCCACAATAGAGAAATGGGAGCTAATCAAACTCCACAGGTTTTTCACAGCAAAAGAAAAAGTCACTAGAGTGAATTGAAAACCAACAGATTGGAATAAAATCTTTGCAGTTTACCCATCTAACAAAGGGCTGATATCCAGAATTTACAAAGAACTCAAACAGATTTACAGGAAAAAAAACAAACAAGCCCATTCAAAAATGGGCAAAGGATATGAACAGACACTTTACAAAAGAAGACATACATGAGGCCAACAAACACATGAAAAAATGCTCATCATCACTGGTCATTAGAGAGATGCAAATCAAAACCACATTGAGATACCATCTCATGCCAGTTAGAATGGCGATCATTAAAAAATCTGGAGACAACAGATGCTGGAGAGGATGTGGAGAAATAGGAACACTCTTACACTGTTGGTGGGAGTGTAAATTAGTTCAACCATTGTGGAAGACAGTGTGGCGATTCCTCAAGGACCTAGAAATAGAAATTCCATTTGACCCAGCAATCCCATTACTGGGTATATATCCAAAGGAATATAAATCATTCTACTATAAGGACACATGCACACGAATGTTCATTGCAGCACTGTTTACAATAGCAAAGACCTGGAACCAACCCAAATGCCCATCGATGATAGACTGGACTGGGAAAATGTGGCACATATACACCATGGAATATTATGCAGCAATCAAAAATGATGAGTTTATGTCCTTTGTAAGGACATGGATGAATCTGGAGAACATCATTCTCAGCAAACTGACACAAGAACAGAAAAGGAAATACCACATATTCTCACTCATAGGCGGGTGAGAAAAATGAGAACACATGGACACAGGGAGGGGTACTACACACTGGGGTCTATTGGGGAATAGGGGAGGGACAGCGGGGGGAGCTGGGAGGGATAGCCTGGGAGAAATGCCAAATGTGGGTTAAGGGAGGAAGGCAGCAAAACACACTGCCATGTGTGTATACCTATGCAACTATCTTGCACATTCTGTGCACATGTACCCCAAAATCTAAAATGCAATTTATAAAAATTAAAACAAAAAGAGATGGGGTCTCAACATGTTGCCAAGGCTGGACTTGAATTCTAAGCTCAAGGAATCCTCCTGCCTCAGCCTCTTGAGTAGCTGAAATTACAGGCACACACCACATGACCAACTACCTTTAAAAGAGCAGAGAAGGGGTTGGAAAGAAAGAAAGACAGAAAAAGCAATACAAAGTAGAAAGCAGATAATAATGAAATAAGCTTTTCCAAAAAAAGAGAAAAAGTTGATCACATTTAACTTTTATTTATTTATTTATTTATTTATTTATTATTTTTTATAGAGATAGGGTTTCTTCACGTTGGTCAGGCTGGTCTCGAACTTCCGACCTCAGATGATCCACCTGCCTTGGCCTCCCTAATTGCTGGAATTATGGGTATGAGCCACCACGCCCAGCCTATTTATTTGTTTTTAATTTTTTTGAGATGGAGTCTCACTTTGTCACTCAAGCTGAAGTGCAATGGTATGATCTCCACTCACTGCAACCTCTGCATCCTGTGATCAAGAAATTCTCCTGCCTTAAGTTCTTAAGCAGTTGGGATAACAGGCACCCACCATCATGCCCTGCTACTTTTCATATTTTTGTAAAGATGGGGTTTCACCATGTTGGCCAGGCTGTTCCTGAACACCTGGCCTCAAGTGATCCATCCATATCGGCCTCCCGAAATGCTGGAATTACAGGTGTGAGCCACTGTACCCAGGCAATTGTTTTCTTTTTGTTGTTGTTGTTCTAAGATGGGGTTTCACCATGTTGGTCAGGCTGGTCTTGAACTGCTGACCTCAGGTGATCCACCCGCCTTGGCCTCTAGAGTGCTTGGATTACAGGTGTGAGCCACAACACCTGACAGGCAATTGTTTTCTTATTGTTGAAAGTAGGAACACTGAGAAAAGCAGGGAAAGTAGGACCTTCATGGTAGAAGCAGAAACCCATAAATATAGGCAGGATAAAACTTCATAAATCCTATAGTCAGGCCGGGCACACGAATGTTCATTGCAGCACTGTTTACAATAGCAAAGACCTGGAACCAACCCAAATGCCCATTGATGATAGACTGGACTGGGAAATTGTGGCACATATACACCATGGAATATTATAAAGCAATAAAAAATGATGACTTTTTGTCCTTTGTAAGGACATGGATGAATCTGGAGAACATCATTCTCAGCAAACTGACACAAGAACAGAAAAGGAAATACCACATATTCTCACTCATAGGCGGGTGAGAAAAATGAGAACACATGGACACAGGGAGGGTACTACACACTGGGGTCTATTGGGGAATAGGGAGGGACAGTGGGGGGGAGCTGGGGAGGGATAGCCTGGGGAGAAATGCCAAATGTGGGTTAAGGGGAGGAAGGCAGCAAAACACACTGCCTTGTGTATACCTATGCAACTATCTTGCACATTCTGTACATGTACCCCAAAATCTAAAATGCAATTTATAAAAATTAAAACAAAAAAGAGATGGGGTCTCAACATGTTGCCAAGGCTGGACTTGAATTCTAAGCTCAAGTAATCCTCCTGCCTGAGCCTCTTGAGTAGCTGAAATTACGGGAACACACCACATGACCAACTACCTTTAAAAAAGCAGAGAAGGGGTTGGAAAGAGAAGAAAGACAGAAAAAGCAATACAAAGTAGAAAGCTGATAATAATGAAATAAGCTTTTCAAAAAAAAAGAAAAGATGATCACATTTAACTTTTATTTTATTTATTTATTTATTTATTTTTATTTTTTATAGAGATAGGATTTCTTCACGTTGGTCAGGCTGGTCTCGAACTCCCGACCTCAGATGATCCACCTGCCTCAGCATCCCAAATTGCTGGGATTATAGGCATGAGCCACCATGCCCAGCCTATTTATTTGTTTTTAATTTTTTTGAGATGGAGTCTCACTTTGTCACTCAAGCTGAAGTGCAATGGTATGATCTCCACTCACTGCAACCTCTGCATCCTGTGATCAAGAAATTCTCCTGCCTTAAGTTCCCAAGCAGTTGGGATAACAGGCACCCACCATCATGCCCTGCTACTTTTTGTATTTTTGTAAAGATGGGGTTTCACCATGTTGGCCAGGCTGCTCTTGAACACCTGGCCTCAAATGATCCATCCACACCGGCCTCCCGTAATGCTGGAATTACAAGTGTGAGCCACTGTAGCCAGGCAATTGTTTTCTTTTTGTTGTTGTTCTAAGATGGGGTTTCACCATGTTGGTCAGGCTGGTCTTGAACTCCTGACCTCAGGTGATCCGCCTGCCTTGGCCTCCAGAGTTCTTGGATTACAGGTGTGAGCCATGACAACCGACCAGCAATTGTTTTATTATTGTTGAAAGGTAGGAACACTGAGAAAAGCAGGGAAAGTAGGACCTTCGTGGTAGGAGCAGAAACCCATAAATTTAGGCAGGGTTAAACTTCATAAATCTTATAGTCAGGCCGGGCACAGTGGCTTGCTCCTGTAATCCCAGCACTTTGAGAGACCAAAGTGGATTTATCACTTGTGCCCACAAGTTCTAGATCAGCTTGGGCAACACAGAGAAACTCCATCTCTACTAAAAATATAAAAATTGGCTGGACTTGGTGGCTCACACCTGGAATCCCTGCACTTTGGAAGGCCAAGGTAGGCAGATCACGAGGTAAGGAGATAGAAACCATCCTGGCCAAAAGGATGAAACCCCATCTCTATTAAAAATACAAAAATGGCCAGGCACGGTGGCTCAAGCCTGTAATCCCAGCACTTTGGGAGGCTGAGGCGGGTGGATCACGAGGTCAAGAGATCGAGACCATCCTGGTCAACATGGTGAAACCTCGTCTCTACTAAAAATACAAAAAATTAGCTGGGCATGGTGGCATGTGCCTGTAATTCCAGCTACTCAGGAGGCTGAGGCAGGAGAATTGCCTGAACCCAGGAGGCGGAGGTTGCTGTGAGCTGAGATCACGCCATTGCACTCCAGGCCTGGGTAACAAAAGCAAAAAAATACAGGCCAGGCATGGTGGCTCACGCCTGTAATCCAAGCACTTTGGAGGCCAAGGCGGGTGGATCACCTGAGGTCCGGAGTTCAAGACCAGCCTGACCAACATGGTGAAACCCCGTCTTTATTATAAAAATAAAAAAGTAATATATATATATATATATATATATATACACAAAAATTAGCCAGGTGTCATGGCACATACATGTAATTTCAGCTACTTGTGAGGCTGAGGAAGGAAAATCATGTGTACCCAGGAGGCAGAGGTTACAGTGAGCCGAGATCACCCCACTGCACTCCAGCCTCGGGGACAGTGGGAGACACAGTCTAAAAAAATTAGCTGGGCATGGTGGTGCATGCTATAATCCCAGCTACTCGGGAGACTGAGGTGGGAGGATCACTTGAACCCAGGAGTTGGAGGCTGCAGTGATAGCAAACTATGACAGCATCACTGTACTCCAGCCTGGGAAAGAAAAAAACAATAGACTAAGTTTTGACCAGCCCTTGTTGCTCATGCCTATAATCCCAGCTCTTTGGAAGGTCAAGGCAGGACAATAGCTTGAGACCAAGAGTTGGAGGTCAGCCTGGACAACATAGCAAAACCCCTGTCTCTACAAAATAAATAAATTATTTTATAAAAACATCAGTGTAGTGGTGCATGTAATTCTAGCCACTGGAGAGGCTGATGCAGGAGAATAATTTGAGCCCAGGAGTTTGAGGTTGGGGTGAACTAGGATCACAGCACTGCACTCCAGCCTGGGTAACAGAGCCAGACCCTGTCTCAAAATAATAATGATAATAATAAAATAAAATTTAAATGCTCATGTAAATGTGAAATAAAAAAAAGCAATGATAAAAAATAATATGATTTAGGCCGGGTGCGGTGGCTCACGCCTGTAATCCCAGCACTTTGGGAGGCTGAGGAAGGCAGATCACCTAAGTTTGGAATTTTGAGAGCAGCCTGACCAACATGGTGAAACCCTGTCTTTAAAAAATAAAAACAAAAATTAATAAAATAATAATAATATGATTTAAAAGCTGAATGTATTCCTCACTCCTCCATAGCCTACAGAAAACGGAAATCATTTTTTTCTTTTGGTGGTGGTGCTGAGGAATGAACCCAGGGCCTTGTGCAGAAAACTCAAATTTTATGGCTGGAAGTGCCCAACACCAACAAAGCAGTTTGAAATTAGGAGTGAATCCTACCAAAAACAACTTAAAAATTCGTGGCAGGGGGAAACATAGAGCAAGTCATTCCTAAAAGTCTAATCATACTTTCTGCCAAAATTCCTTGCCGAACAATGAATTTTGAAGGCACAGGTAAGTCTGCAGGCCAAAAAGCAGCAGAGGAAACTACAGATCAGAATAGAGAGATCCGCTGTTGCACACTGCTGGGAAGATAATGTTTATGCCTACTAGAGGAAAAATACAAAATCCCCAGAAGAACACAATAGAATCCAAAATTTCTACAATGTAATATTTACAACATCAAGATTTTAACCCAAAATGACTAGCTTATGTCACCCGCACAAGTGTTGGACTGTGAACTACTCCTAAAGACTGGAGGTAGGGCCGGGTGCAGTGGCTCATGCCTGTAATCCCAACACTTTGGTAGGCTAAGGTGGGCGGATCATGAGGTCAAGAGATTGACACCATTTTTGCCAACATGGTGAAATCCCATCTCTACTAAAAATACAAAAATTAGCTGGACATAGTGGCATGGGCCTGTAGTCTCAGCTACCAGGGAGTCTCAGTTACTAGGGATTACAGCTCACACCTGCAATCCCAAGAATTTTGGAAGGTCAGGAGTTCAAGACTAGCCTGGAGTGCAGTGGTGAAATCTCAGCTGATTGCAGCCTCTGCCTCCTGGGTTCAAGTGATTCTGCTGACCCAACCTCCCAAATAGGTGGGACTACAGGTGTGTACCATCACACCCAGCTAATTTTTGTATTTTTGTAGAGATGGGGTTTTGCCATGTTGGCCAGGCTGGTCTTAAACTCCTGACCTCATGATCCACCCACCTTGGCCTCCCAAAGTGCTGGGATCACAGGCATGAGCCACCACATAGGGCCTGTTTTTCTAACTAATAATATGTGATCTAAACTAACATTGGCTATTATTTTTTAAGAGACAGCATCTCCCTCTGTTACCCAGGCTGGAGTACAGTGGTACAATCATAACCCACTGCAACCTCAAACTCCTGTGCTCAGGAAATCTTCTTGTCTCAGCCTCTTGACTGGCTAGGACCAAAGCCACCCACCATCACACCTGGCTAATTTTTTTTTAAAGATGAGGTTTCACCATGTTGGTCAGGCTGGTCTTGAACTCCCAACCTCAGGTGATCTGCCCACCTCAGCCTCTCAGAGTGCTGGGGTTACAGGCATGAGCCACCGTGACTGGCCACACCTGCCTAATTTTTAAAACATTTCTGTAGACATGGAATCTTACTATGTTGACCAGGCTGGTCTTACACTCTAAGCCTCAAGTGATCCTTCAACCTTGGCCCCTCAAAATACTGGGATTATAGATGTGTGCCACTATACCCAGCTGTGGGAGGTAAATTGTGATGATCTCATTTGCCTTGCCAAATTTGTTAGTTTAACCATGGGCTTACATTAATTTTGGATAATATGTGAAACAAAGTCAGAGACTTCAGATTTTTCTGGCTTTTCAATTTTCTGCACATAAAGCCAATATCTGTAACTGCCCTTAATCATAGCAACACCAGTGATCAGGTTTGATCTGTAAATATTATTCCTTGCTAAAAGTAACCAAGGCTTCTTGGAGAAATGGCCAATTCTAGAGAAATGGCCAATGTGTAAAGTGGACCAACAACCAATTGTACAAAAACAAAATGAGCTGGGTGTGGTGGTAGGCACCTATAATCCCAGCTACCTGGGTGACTGAGGCAGGAGAATAGCTTGAATCCCAGGAGACAGAGGTTGCAATGAGCCAAGATCCAGACACTGCACACCAGACTGAGTGACGGAGTAAGAAGCTGTCTAAAAAAAAAAGCCGGGAACGGTGGCTAACGCCTGTAATGCCAGCACTTTGGGGGGCCAAGGCGGGTAGATCAAGAGATTGAGACCATTTTGGTCAACATGGTGAAACTCCTTCTCTACTAAAAATACAAAAAATTAGCTGGGCATGGTGGCACGTGCCTGAAATCCCAGCTACTCAGGAGGCTGAGGCAGGAGAATTGCCTGAACCAGGAGCGGAGGTTGCGGTGAGCCGAGATCACACCTTTGCACTCCAGCCTGGGTAACAAGAGCGAAACTCCGTCTCAAAAAAAAAAAAAAAAAAAAAAAGCCAGGCACGGTAGCTCATGCCTGTAACCCCAGCACTTTGGGAGGACGAGGTGAGTGGATCATGAGCTCAGGAGTTGGAGACCAGACTGGCCAAGATGGTGAAACATCATCTCTACTAAAAATACAAAAATGAGCTGGGCGTGGTGGCAGCTGTCTGTAATTCCAGCTACTCGGGAGGCTGAGGCAGAGAATTGCTTGCACTGCACCCCAGCCTGGGCAAGACAGGGAGACTCTATTTCCAAAAAAAAAAAAAATGCCTCAGCAGGGCACGGTGGCTCATGCTTATAATCTCAACACTTTGGGAGGCCAAGGCAGGTGGATCACGAGGTCAAGAGATCGAGACCATCCTGGTCAACAAGGTGAAACCCCGTCTCTACTAAAAATACAAAAATTAGCTGGGCATAGTGGTGCACACCTGTAGTCCCATCTACTTGGGAGGCTGAGGCAGGAGAATTGCTTGAACCCAGAAAGCAAAGGTTGCAGTGAGCCGAGATCGTGCCATTGCACTCCAGTCTGGGTAACAACAGCGAAACTCCATCTAAAAAAAATGCCCCAATGAGAGCTTCCATTTTCCAAAGATGGTGGCACCTTCATTTTGAGTAATTTTTAAAGACAATAATAGGCTGAGTTTGTATAGTGCACAAAAATTAGTTTTGGCCTCGCAAGGTGGCTCACACCTGTAATCTCAGCACTTTGGGAGGCTGAGGTGGGTGGATCATGAGGTCAGGAGTTCGAGACCAGCCTGGCCAACATGGTGAAACCCTGTCTCTAGTAAAAGTACAAAAATTAGCTGGGCATGGTGGTGCGTGCCTGTAATCCCAAAGGAGGCTAAGACAGGAGAATAGCTTGAACCTATAATCCCAGCTACTCAGCAGGCAGAGGTTGCAGCAGCAGTGAGCCGAGATCACAAGACTGCATTCCAGCCTGGGAACAGAAGTGGAACTCCCTCTCAAAAAAAAAAAAAAGGATTTGTTGCCGTTCCACCGCCCGAGTCAAGTTCCGAAATCTTCTCTGGCTCTCCTAGCAGCATCCGCCGCCGCTACCCCGTCTTCACAGGCTTCACCTTCTCCTTTTCTCCTTGTTGCTGAGGCACAGGCTTCCTAGCGCTACGACCATCGACTCCGTCCCGCAGCGGGAGCCGCTCGTCCTGGGTGGCTGCCTTGCGACGCTTGGATTTTCCTAGCACGGTTACTTCGGGGCCCTCCCCATGGGGACCAGGGCTCCGCCGCCTTTACCCCAGATCCCGGATCCCTGGGCACTGCCCCCGACCCTTTTCCTCCCTCACTTCTCCTAGAGGGAGATGGCCTGTGTCTGACCCCCCAGCCTCGCGCTCCAGCAGCTCTGCCCAACCGCAGCCTCGCTGCGGCTGGATGCACCCCTCGAGCAGTGCCGAAGAAGCAGTGAAAGAAGAAGGTGCGGACCAGCCCTGCAGGGCAGCTGCCCAGCCGCTTCCACCAGTACCAGCAGCACCGGCCGAGTCTGGAGGGCGGCCAGAGCCCGGCGACTGGCCCGAGCAGAGCGCAGGAGGTCCCGGGCCCGGCAGCCGTCTTGGCCCCAAGTTCTGCAGCAGCAACCCGCATGGAAGGAGCCAGCCCGACCTTGCCCCACTGTGGCCCGTGGCGCCCGATCAACGCCAGCTCAGGAAAGAGGTTTTAAAATCAATGATGGGAAAATCAGAGAAAATTGCCCTTCCCCACGGCCAGCTTGTTCATGGTATACACTTGTATGAACAACCAAAGATAAACAGACAGAAAAGCAAATATAATTTGCCACTAACCAAGATCACCTCTGCAGAAAGAAATGAAAACAACTTTTGGCAAGATTCTGTTTCATCTGACAGACTTCATCCGAGAAGCAGAAAAAAAAGCCTTTTAAAAATACCGAGAACATTAAAAATACACATTTGAAGAAATCAGTATTTCTAACTGAAGTTAGCCAAAAGGAAAATTATGCTGGGGCCAAGTTCAGTGATCCAACTTCTCCTAGTGTTCTTCCAAAGCCACCTAGTCACTGGATGGGAAGCACTGTTGAAAATTCCAACCCAAGGGCCGGGTGCGGTGGCTCACACCTGTAATCCCAGCACTTTGGGAGGCCAAGGCGGGTGGATCATGAGGTCAAGAGATCGAGACCATCCTGGTCAACATGGTGAAACCCCGTCTCTACTAAAAATACAAAAAATTAGCTGGGCATGGTGGCACGTGCCTGTAATCCCAGCTACTCGGGAGGCTGAGGCAGAAGAATTGCCTGAACCCACGAGGCGGAGGTTGCAGTGAGTCGAGATCACGCCATTGCACTCCAGCCTGGGTAACGAGCAAAACTCCATCTCAAAAAAAAGAAAAGAAGAGAACAAGGAGCTGATGGCAGTACACTTAAAAACGCTCCTCAAAGTTCAATCTTAGATTTTCGATTTCAGTTTGTGTGTAAAACATGTTTTCTGATATCACTGGACTCTTGGGAAAATTAGTACAGAAATGGAAATTTGCCTTGTTGCAGCATACAAGTGCAAAAGATGAGTTTGAGAAATCACAAACAGCTTGTATTATATTTTATCTTTTGTAAATACTGTATACCATTTATTATGTGTATATTGTTCATATTTGAGAGGTATATTATAGTTTTTTATGAAAGTATGTATTTTGCCCTGCCCACATTGCAGGTGTTTTGTACATATACAATGGAGAAATTTTAAGTGTATGCTAAGGCACAGGGAAGACTGATTTATTTGCACAAGGTACTGAGATATTTTTTCAAGAAACAGCTGTCAAATCTCAAGGTGAAGACCTAAATGTGAACAGTTTACTAATGCACTACTGAAGTTTAAATCTGTGGCACAATCAATGTAAGCATGGGGTTTATTGCTCTAAATTGATTTCTAATCTGAAATTCCTGGAAAACTCCTATTCTCATTTTTGCCAAACTCATTTTCTGTTTTTTGGTATATATCCATTCCAGCTTAATGCCTCTAATTTTAATGTCAACAAAATTGGTTGGAATCAAATTTTAAAATAATAATAATTTGCTCCCCCATTTAAAAAAAAAGGCTGAGTATGGTGACTGTGGCTCATACCTATAATCCCAGCATTTTGGGAGGCCAAGATAGGTAGATCACCTGAGGTCAAGAGTTCAAGACCAGCTGGCTAACATGGTGAAACTCTGTTTCTACTAAAAATACAATAAATTAGCTGGGAATGGTGGTATGCACTTGTAATCTGAGCTACTCAGGAGGCTAAGGTAGGAGAATTGCTTGAACCTGGGAGGTGGAGGTTGCATTGAGCCAAGATCACACCATTGCACTCTGGCTTGGGCAACAAGAGCAAAACTTTATCTCAAAAAAAAAATTCTTTTTTTTTCTAAATAAAGATGAGGGTCTTGCCATGTTTTCCAGCCTCCTCGACTCAAAAATCCTCCCACACTGGCCTCCCGAAGAGCTGGGATTACAGGTGTGTACCAACACACCCAGCCAATTTCAGTAAACTTTATGGTCATGAAAATGAATTTAAAATTTTTTCAACATGGTTTTGATTCTGATTTTACTGTGCATAAGTATTGTCTGGGTACTTGTAAGAAATTCATATTATTGGGCCCTGAAACTCAGGGATTTTGATTTTGTATATAGTAAGTATGATTTTTTAGAATCTGCATGTAAAGACCAGGTGCCATGGCTCATGCCTGTAATCCCAGCACTTTGGGAGGCCCAGGTGGATGGATCACCTGGGGTCAATTTGAGACCACCCTGGACAACATGGCAAACCCCTTTTCTACTAAAAATACAAAAAATATTGCCGGAATGGTGGCATGTGCCTGTAATCCCAGCTACTCGGGAGGATGAGGCAGAAGAATTGCCTGAACCCAGGAGGCGGAGGTTGCAGTGAGCTGAGATTGCACCATTGCACTCCAGCCTGGGTAACGAGCGAAGCTCCGTCTCAAAGAAAAAGAAAAGAAAAGAAAAAAAATTCCAACCCAAACAGGGAGCTGATGGCAGTACACTTAAAAACGCTCCTCAAAGTTCAATCTTAGATTTTCGATTTCAGTATGTGTGTAAAACATGTTTTCTGGTATCACTGGACTCTTGGGAAAATTAGTACAGGAATGGAAATTTGCCTTGTTGCAGCATACAAGTGCAAAAGATGAGTTTGTGAAATCACAAACAGCTTGTATTATATTTTATCTTTTGTAAATACTATATACCATTTATTATGTGTATATTGTTTATATTTGAGAGGTATATTATAGTTTTTTTATGAAAGTATGTATTTTGCCCTGCCCACATTGCAGGTGTTTTGTACATATACAATGGAGAAATTTTAAGTGTATGCTAAGGCACAGGGAAGACTGATTTATTTGCACAAGGTACTGAGGTATTTTTTCAAGAAACAGCTGTCAAATCTCAAGGTGAAGACCTAAATGTGAACAGTTTACTAATGCACTACTGAAGTTTAAATCTGTGGCACAATCAATGTAAGCATGGGGTTCATTGCTCTAAATTGATTTCTAATCTGAAATTCCTGGAAAACTCCTATTCTCATTTTTTGCCAAACTCATTTTCTGTTTTTTGGTATATATCCATTCCAGCTTAATGCCTCTAATTTTAATGTCAACAAAATTGGTTGGAATCAAATTTAAAAATAATAATAATTTGCTCCCCCATTAAAAAAAAAAGGCTGAGTATGGTGACTGTGGCTCAGACCTATAATCCCAGCATTTTGGGAGGCCAAGATAGGTAGATCACCTGAGGTCAAGAGTTCAAGACCATCTGGCTAACATGGTGAAACTTCATTTCTACTAAAAATACAATAAATTAGCTGGGCGTGTGGCATGGACCCATAATCTGAGCTACTCAGGAGGCTAAAGTAAAAGAATTGCTTGAACCTGGGAGGTGGAGGTTGCATTGAGCCAAGATCACAACATTGCACTCTGGCTTGGGCAACAAAAGCAAAACTTTATCTCAAAAAAATTCTTTTTTTTTTTCAAATAAAGATGAGGGTCTTGCCATGTTTCTCAGCCTCCTCAACTCAAAAATCCTCCCACACTGGCCTCCTGAAGAGCTGGGATTATAGTTGTGTACCAACATACCCAGCCAATTTCAGTAAACTTTATGGTCATGAAAATTAATTTAAAATTTTTTCAATATGCTTTTGATTCTGATTTTACTGTGCATAAGTATTGTTTGGGTACTTGTAAGAAATTCATATTCTTGGGCCCTGAAACTCAGGGATTTTGATTTTGTATATAGTAAGTATGATTTTTTAGAATCTGCATGTAAAGACCAGGTGCCATGGCTCATGCCTGTAATCCCAGCACTTTGGGAGGCCCAGGTGGATGGATCACCTGGGGTCAATTTGAGACCACCCTGGACAACATGGCAAACCCCTTTTCTACTAAAAATACAAAAATATATCCAGGCATGGTGGCATGTGCCTGTAATTCCAGCTACTAGGGAGGCTGAGGCAAAAGAATCATTTGAATCCAAGAGGCTAAGGTTGCAGCGAGCCAAGATCTCACCACTGCACTCCAGTCTAGGCAACAGAGCAGGACTTCATTTAAAAAAAAAAAAAGAAGATCTGCATTAAAAAGAAAAACTTGCCAGGCAAGGTGGCTCACACCTTCAATCCCAGCACTTTAGGATGTTGAGGTGGGTGGATGATGAGGTCAGGAGTTCGATACCAACCTGGTCAACATCTCTAATAAAAATACAAAATCACCCAGGCATGATGGTGGGCACCTGTAGTCCCAGCTACCCAGGAGGCAGAGGTCATGGTGAGCCAAAATCTCACCATTGCACTCCAGCCTGTGTGACAAGAGCAAAACTCCATCTCAAAAGAACAAAAAAAATTTGCTGGATGTGGTGGCTCATGCCTGTAATTCCAGGACTTTGGGAGGCCAAGGTGAATGGATCACAACATCAGCAGTTGACCAGCTGGCAACATGGTGAAACTTCTACTAAAAATACAAAAAATATTGCCGGAATGGTGGCACGTGCCTGTAATTCCAGCTACTAGGGAGGCTGAGGCAAAAGAATCATTTGAATCCAAGAGGCTAAGATTGCAGTGAGCCAAGATCTCATCACTGCCCTCCAGCCTTTGCAACAGAGCAGGACTTCATCTCAAAAAAAAAAAAAAGAAGAAGATCTGCATTAAAAAAAGAAAAAACTTGCCAGGCAAGGTGGCTCACACCTTCAATCCCAGCACTTTAGGATGTTGAGGTGGGTGGATGATGAGGTCAGGAGTTCGATACCAACCTGGTCAACATCTCTAATAAAAATACAAAAATCACCCAGGCATGATGGTGGGCACCTGTAGTCCCAGCTACCCAGGAGGCAGAGGTCATGGTGAGCCAAAATCTCACCATTGCACTCCAGCCTGTGTGACAAGAGCAAAACTCCATCTCAAAAGAACAAAAAAAAAAATTTGCTGGATGTGGTGGCTCATGCCTGTAATACCAGAACTTTGGGAGGCCAAGGTGAATGGATCACAACATCAGCAGTTGAGACCAGCTTGGCAAATAATGTAAAACCCCTGTCTCCACTAAAAATATGAAAAAATTAGCTGGGCATGGTGATGGGTGCCTGTAATCCCAGCTGCTCAGGGGACTGAGGCAGGAGAATTATTTGAACTGGGGAGGCAGAGGTTGTTGCAAGCAGAGTTTCAGCAACTGCACTCCAGCCTGGGCATCAGAGCAAAACTCCATCTCAAAAAAAAAAAAAAAGTATGATTTCATGAATCATATCCAAAGATAATTTTTCTTTTCTTTTTTTTTTTTTGAGAGGAAGTTTCACTCTTGTTAGCCAGGCTGGAGTGCAATGGCACAATCTCGGCTCACCGCAACCTCCACCTCCTGGGTTCAGGCAGTTCTCCTGCCTCAGCCTCCTGAGTAGCTGGTATTACTTTCAGGTGTGCACCACCACCACCTCACCCCCAGCTAATTTTTTTGGTATTCTTAGTAGAAATGGGGTTTCATCATGTTGGCCGGGCTGGTCTCCAAGACCTGACCTCAAATGATCCATCCACCTGCCTCAGCCTCCCAAAGTGCTGGGATTTACAGGCATGAGCCACCAAGCACAGCACAAAGAGAATTTTTTTATTAGGCTCACAATGTTTTTAAGGAGGGAGAATAATGTGAACAAACCTGACAGGGAATGTACTCAATAGTCAATTGATGTTGAAGCATTAACTATATTTAAATAGATAAGGTACGTTAGTTTCATAGTGAATGAATTCCAAAATTATTATTCATTTTCATTCTTTTCTTTTTTTTCTTGAGTTTCAAAATTATTAAATTCAGTTGCTCAATTAGGATGAAAGCAGGCCTCTTGTAAAGTCAAGTCTAATCAACGTTTGAGTTATACCTTAATATGAATGGTCCTAGGGAGAAATTAGCTTGATTCCTGCAGTGGAGATTCCAGATGACAAGTGAATCCCCTTAGTGCAA
This sequence comes from Saguinus midas, assembly GCA_021498475.1. NCBI lineage: Eukaryota > Metazoa > Chordata > Mammalia > Primates > Cebidae > Saguinus > Saguinus midas. Next base: position 53,182,231 of record CM038409.1, read on the forward strand.
AGAGCAATGCCCATGTCACAGGCCAGGCTTGAAAGATTAGCTTTGGACTAGGCACAGGGGCTCATGCCTATAATCCAAGCACTTTTGGAGGCCAAGATGGAAGGATCACCTGAGGCCAGGAGTTGGAGGCCAACCTGGCCAACATGGCAAAACCCCATTTCTATTAAAAATACAAAAATTAGCTGAGTGTGGCATGCACCTGTAATCCAAGCACTTTTGGAGGCCAAGATGGAAGGATCACCTGAGGCCAGGAGTTGGAGGCCAACCTGGCCAACATGGCAAAACCCCATTTCTGTTTTTTTTTTTTTTTTTTGAGAGGAAGTTTCACTCTTGTTAGCCAGGCTGGAGTGCAATGGCACAATCTCGGCTCACCGCAACCTCCACCTCCTGGGTTCAGGCAGTTCTCCTGCCTCAGCCTCCTGAGTAGCTGGGATTACTTTCAGGTGTGCACCACCACCACCTCACCCCAGCTAATTTTTTGGTATTCTTAGTAGAAATGGGGTTTCATCATGTTGGCCAGGCTGGTCTCCAAGACCTGACCTCAAATGATCCATCCACCTGCCTCAGCCTCCCAAAGTGCTGGGATTACAGGCATGAGCCACCAAGCACAGCACAAAGAGAATTTTTTATTAGGTTCACAATGTTTTTAAGGAGGAGAATAATGTGAACAAACCTGACAGGGAATGTACTCAATAGTCAATTGATGTTGTAATCCCAGCACTTTGGGAGGCAGAGGCATGTGGATCACAAGGTCAGTAGTTCGAGACTAGCCTGTTCAACATAGTAAAACTACGTATCTACTAAAAATACAAAAATTAGCTGAGTGTGGCATGCACCTGTAATCCCAGCTACTCAGGAGGCTGAGGCAGGAGAATTATTTGAACTGGGAGGCAGAGGTTGCAGTGAGCCAAGATTGTATCACTGCACTCCAGCCTGGGCATCAGAGCAAGACTCCATATCAAAAAAAAAAAAAAAAAGGCCAGGAGCAATGGCTCACTCTTGTAATCCCAGTACTTTGGGAATTTGAGATGGGCAGATCTCGAGGTCAGGAGTTCAAGACCAGCCTGGCCAATGTGGTGAAACCTCATCTCTACTAAAAATACAAAAATTAGCTGGGCATGTTGGCATGCACCTGTAATCCCCAGCTACTCAGGAGGTTGGGGCAGGAGAATCTCTTGAACCCAAGAGGCGGAGGTTGCAGTGAGCTGAGATGTTCCATGGCACTCCAGCCTGGGAGACAGAGTGAGACTCTGTCTAAAAAAAAGAAAGGAAAAGAAAAAGCTGGGCCTGGTGGTTCAGGCCTATAATCCCAACACTTTGGGAGGCAGAGGCATGCGGATCACAAGGTCAGTAGTTCGAGACTAGCCTGTTCAACATAGTAAAACTACGTATCTACTAAAAATACAAAAATTAGCCGGGCATGTTGGCAGGTGCCTGTAAAATTCCAGCTACTCGGGAGGCTGCGGCAGGAGAATCTCTTGAACCCAAGAGGTGGAGGTTGCAGTGAGCTGAGATGTTCCATGGCACTCCAGCCTGGGAGACAGAGTGAGACTCTGTCTAAAAAAAAAAAAGGAAAAGAAAAAGCTGGGCCTGGTGGCTTAGGCCTATAATCCCAATACTTTGGAAGGCAGAGGCATGTGGATCACAAGGTCAGTAGTTCGAGACTAGCCTGTTCAACATAGTAAAACTACGTATCTACTAAAAATACAAAAACTAGCCAGGCATGGTGGCATGCACTTGTAATCCCCAGCTACTTGGGAGGCTGAGGCACAAGAATCTGTTGAAGCCGGGAGGCAGTGGTTATAGTGAGCCAAGATTGTATCACTGCACTCCAGCCTGGGAGACAGAGTGAGACTCTGTCTAAAAAAAAAAAAAAAAGGCCAGGAGCAATGGCTCACTCTTGTAATCCCCAGCTACTCAGGAGGCTGAGGCAGGAGAATCTCTTGAACCCAAGAGGTGGAGGTTGCAGTGAGCTGAGATGTTCCATGGCACTCCAGCCTGGCTGAGAGAGAGAGAGAGAGAAAGAAAGAGAGAGAGAAAGAAAGAAAAGATTAGCTTTGGACTAGGCACAGGGCTCATGCCTATAATCCCAACACTTTGGGAGGCAGAGGCATGTGGATCACAAGGTCAGTAGTTCGAGACTAGCCTGTTCAACATAGTAAAACTACGTATCTACTAAAAATACAAAAACTAGCCAGGCATGGTGGCATGCACTTGTAATCCCCAGCTACTCGGGAGGCTGAGGCACAAGAATCTGTTGAAGCTGGGAGGCAGTGGTTATAGTGAGCCAAGATTGTATCACTGCACTCCAGCCTGGGAGACAGAGTGAGACTCTGTCTAAAAAAAAAAAAAAAAAAAAAAAAAGAAAGAAAGAAAGAAGAAAGAAAGAAAGAAAGAAAGAGAGAGAGAAAGAAAGAAAGAGAGAGAGAAAGAAAGAAAGAAAGAAAGAAAGAAAGAAGAAAGAAAGAAAGAGAGAGAGAAAGAAAGAAAGAAAGAAAGAAAGAAAGAAAGAAAGAAAGAAAGAAAGAGAGAGAGAAAGAAAGAAAGAAGAAAGAAAGAAGAAAGAAAGAAAGAAGAAAGAAAGAAGAAAGAAAGAAGAAAGAAAGAAGAAAGAAAGAAAGAAAGAAGAAAGAAAGAAGAAAGAAAGAAGAAAGAAAGAAGAAAGAAAGAAAGAAAGAAAGAAAGAGAGAGAGAAAGAAAGAAAGAAAGAAAGAAGAAAGAAAGAAGAAAGAAAGAAAGAAAGAAAGAAAGAAGAAAGAAAGAAGAAAGAAAGAAAGAAGAAAGAAAGAAGAAAGAAAGAAAGAAAGAAAGAAAGAAAGAAAGAAAGAAAGAAAGAAAGAAAGAAAGAAAGAAAGAAAGAAAGAAAAGAAAAGATTAGCTTAGAGGCTAATAGAGTATCTTCCTGTTGCAGCCTGAGCTCTCAGGGGCTGCAAGAGGGCTGAGAGCAGAGTGCAGCATGTTAGAGTACACACTCATTAAATGAACAAAAACAAAAGAATGAAAAATAAACAAGAGGCTTCCTCTGTGCACAGGCTGGAGTCCAGTGGTGCAATCATAGCTCACTGCTGCAGCCTCCAGATCCTGGGCTCAAGGGATCACCCTGTCTCCACCTTCAGAGTAGCTAGAACCACAGATGTACACAACCACACTTGGCTGTATTTTTCTTTTTTTGAGACAGAGTTTTGCTGTTGTTACACAGACAGGAGTGCAATGGCACAATCTCAGCTCACTGCAACCTCCGCCTCCCAGGTTCAAGCAATTCTCCTGCCTCAGCCTCCTGAGTAGCTGGGACTACAGGCTCAAGCTACCATGCCCAGCTGATTTTTGTATTTTTAGTAAAGATGGGGTTTCACTACGTTGGCCAGGCTGGTCTCAATCAATCCATCTATCTGGGCCTCCCAAAGTACTAGAAATACAAGCATAAGACACCATGCCTGGCCTGCAAATGGACCAAAAGAACTACTTTTGTGGCCAGGAATACCTGTCCTTTGTCTCTCTGGTAAGAGCAAACTTACACCTGTGTTCCGGGTACATCTGTTCTGCAGATCCCAGGCCCTAAACAAATCGTAAATTGTCATTGTTGGTTCCTGTCCTTAGCTGTTGTGACTCTGAGAATATATAAACATTGCTACCCTTTCTACCCCACATGCACCTTATCCTAATGGATTCGTGTATCTCATCTTTTTGCCTGTGTTTTGTTACATATTTGATTTCATAAGATTGTAGCATCTAGATTTGATCTGTGAGCTTTTTTTTTTTTTGTATTTTTAGTAGAGATGGGGTTTTACCATGTTGGCCAGGCTGGTCTCAAACTCCCAACTTCAGGTGATTCACCTGCCTCAACCTCCCAAAATGTTGGGATTACAGGCATGAGCCATGGAGCCTGGCCCGAGCTTTAGCTTTCTTACCACACAAATGGTAGTTAACCTCAGATTATAGCTTAAGGTTCAAGTGAAGTACAGCTTACATTTTCCATGTAATTGAGTGCTGTGTAAATCTACTCTTTTTTTTTTTTTGAGACAGAGTTTTGCTGTTGTTACACAGACAGGAGTGCAATGGCACAATCTCAGCTCACTGCAACCTCTGCCTCCCAGGTTCAAGCAATTCTCCTGCCTCAGCCTCCTGAGTAGCTGGGACTACAGGCACATACCACCATGCCCAGCTAATTTTTGTATTTTTAGTAGAGACAGGGTTTCACCTTGTTGACCAGAATGGTCTCGATCTCTTGACCTCGTGATCCACCCGCCTTGGCCTCCCAAAGTGCTGGGATTATAGGTGTGAGCCACTGGGCCCAGCCCTAAAGTACTCTTAAAGGTATTTACTTTCAAATTGGAACTCTTTTTTTTTCTATTTTGTTTGTTTTATTTTGGAGACAGGGTCTCGCTGTCTCCTAGCCTGGAGTGCAATGGTGCAACCTCGATTCACTGCAACCTCCGCCTCCCAGGTTCAAGCGATTCTTCTGCCTCAGACTCTTGAGTAGCTGGGATTATAGGTACCCACCACCACACCTGACTACTTTTTGTATTTTTAATAAAGATGGAATTTCACTACGTTCGCCAGACTGGTCTCAAACTCCTGACATCATGTGATCCACCCACCTTGGCCTCCCAAAGTACTAGAAATACAAGCATAAGACACCATGCCTGGCCTGCAAATGGACCAAAAAGAACTACTTTTGTGGCCAGGAATACCTGTCCCTTTGTCTCTCTGGTAAGAGCAAACTTACACCTGTGTTCCAGGTACATCTGTTCTGCAGATCCCAGGCCCTAAACAAATCGTAAATTGTCATTGTTGGTTCCTGTCCTTAGCTGTTGTGACTCTGAGAATATATAAACATTGCTACCCTTTCTACCCCACATGCACCTTATCCTAATGGATTCGTGTATCTCATCTTTTTGCCTGTGTTTTGTTACATATTTGATTTCATAAGATTGTAGCATCTAGATTTGATCTGTGAGCTTTTTTGTTTTGTAATAGCTTGCTTGGTAGTATCATCGGAGGTAGTGCTACCATTGCACTGAAGCAATTTCCCAGGTGCTTAACCTTTTAAAATTCTCAGGGACATTTTCTTTGGGTACCTGCCTGAGTTTACACCAAATACTGAGAAGGCAGGAACAGTTTAAGGAGAGACTCACCACCAGCAGCTTCTTTTCAATCAAGTTTCCCTTCAACCTCACACCCAGGAACCCATTCAAATTCCTACATTTCCGTAGCCTTAGTCGAACTAACTTTCTGTGCCAGAAGCTTTTGTCTGTCCCAGTTTTATTCTTTCTTTAACAAATTCTCTTCATCTCCTCCATGAGTCAAAGCCCATGGGGCCCCCAAGAGACATGTAATATTTACTAAGGGCCTCCCCTGTTTTCCTGCCTGTCTAGCAGTTGCTTGCCTTTACTTTTAGGTTTGTAGTCACAGCCTGTTTTTTTACCTGTAGACACACCAGGTTTTCTGAATGGTAGGATTATTTAGAGTATAATTAACCTTGTCCTTCACCCCGAGAACTGGGTGCTTGAAATTCACTAAACAAGGTCTGTATTCCTCCCACTTCTGAGCTTTGAATTTATATTATGGAATTCAGAAAACCCAAGCAAATTTAATCAATGCTTCTGTCAGGTACAAACTGAAATGGAAATGGAAGCTGAAAAATCAAGGAAATGAATTTTAAAGACTAAAATATGGTAAAGTTGCTAAAATATAATATTGGAAGTAACACACCTCCTTTTGGGAAAAAAATGAAGAAAGCAAAATTTCCTAAGGAAAGGAAGAGATATGAAAAGCAGAGCCTGGCACATCAATTTATACTATTGTTTTTGCATAATCTTCTCTTACTATTGTAAAACTAGTGCCTTCTGAAGAGTTTCCCAAGGCCTAGCCTGTTGTTTTCAGGAAAGAGATTCAGGGCTTGAATCCAGATTTTACTGCATATAATCACAACCAGTATCACCTTTGGCATGCTGCATGAGCTCCTGAGGCTCACTGCAACCTCCACCTCCTGGGTTCAAGTGATTCTCCTGCCTCAGCCTCCTGAGTAGCTGGGACTACAGGCTCAAGCTACCATGCCCAGCTGATTTTTGTATTTTTAGTAGAGATGGGGTTTTACCATGTTGGCCAGGCTGGTCTCAAACTCCTGACATCATGTGATCCACCCACCTTGGCCTCCCAAAGTGCTGGGATTACAGGCATGCAACACCACCAACACCAGCTTTTTTTTTTTTTGAGACAGAGTTTTGCTGTTGTTACACAGACAGGAGTGCAATGGCACAATCTCAGCTCACTGCAACCTCCACCTCTCAGGTTCAAGTGATTCTCCTGCCTCAGCCTCCAAGTAGCTGGGATTACAGGCATGCAACACCACCAACACCAGCTTTTTTTTTTTTTGAGACAGAGTTTTGCTGTTGTTACACAGACAGGAGTGCAATGGCACAATATCAGCTCACTGCAAACTCTGCCTCCTGGGTTCAAGCAATTCTCCTGCCTCTGTCTCCCAAGTAGCTGGTACTACAGGCACACACCACCATGCCCAGCTAATTTTTGTATTTTTAGTACAGACAGGGTTTCACCTTGTTGACCAGAATGGTCTCAAACTCCTGACATCATGTGATCCACCCACCTTGGCCTCCCAAAGTGCTGGGATTATAGGTGTGAGCCACCAGGCCCAGCCCTAAAGTACTCTTAAAGGTATTTACTTCCAAATTGGAACTCTTTTTTTTTTTTTTTTACTATTTTGTTTATTTTATTTTGGAGACAGGGTCTCACTGTCTTCTAGCTTGGAGTGCAATAGTGCAACCTCGGCTCACTGCAACCTCCACCTCCCAGGTTCAAGTGAGTCTCCTGCCTCAGCCTCCGGAGTAGCTGGGATTATAGGTACCCACCACCACGCCTGACTACTTTTTGTATTTTTAGTAAAGATGGGGTTTCACTACGTTGGCCAGGCTGGTCTCAAACTCCTGACATCATGTGATCCACCCACCTTGGCCTCCCAAAGTACTAGAAATACAAGCATAAGACACCATGCCTGGCCTGCAAATGGACCAAAAAGAACTACTTTTGTGGCCAGGAATACCTGTCCCTTTGTCTCTCTGGTAAGAGCAAACTTACACCTGTGTTCCAGGTACATCTGTTCTGCAGATCCCAGGCCCTAAACAAATCGTAAATTGTCATTGTTGGTTCCTGTCCTTAGCTGTTGTGACTCTGAGAATATATAAACATTGCTACCCTTTCTACCCCACATGCACCTTATCCTAATGGATTCATGTATCTCATCTTTTTGCCTGTGTTTTGTTACATATTTGATTTCATAAGATTGTAGCATCTAGATTTGATCTGTGAGCTTTTTTGTTTTGTAATAGCTTGCTTGGTGGTATCATCAGAGGTAGTGCTACCATTGCACTGAAGCAATTTCCCAGGTGCTTAACCTTTTAAAATTCTCAGGGACATTGTTTTTGGGTACCTGAGTTTACACCAAATACCAAGAAGGCAGGAACAGCTTAAGGAGAGACTCATCACCAGCAGCTTCTTTTCAATTAAGTTTCCGTTCAACCTCACACCCAGGAACCCATTCAAATTCCTACATTTTGGTAGCCTCAGTTGAACTAACTTCCTGTGCCAGAAGTTTTTGTCTGTCCCAGTTGTCTTCTTTCTTTAACAAATTCCCTTCATCTCCTCCCTGAGCCAAAGCCTATGGGGGCCCCAAGAGGCATGCAATATTTACTAAGGGCCTCCCCTGCTTTCCTGCCTGTCTGGCAGTTGCTTGCCTTTACTTTTAGGTTTGTAGTCACAGCCTGTTTTTTTTACCTGTAGACACACCAGGCTTTCTGAATAGTAGGATTATTTAGAGTAGAATTAACCTTGTCCTTCACCCTGAGAACTGGGTGCTTGAAATTCACTAAACAAGGTCTGTATTCCTCCCACTTCTGAGCTTTGAATTTATATTATGGAATTCAGAAAACCCAAGCAAATTTAATCAATGCTTCTGTCAGGTACAAACTGAAATGGAAATGGAAGCTGAAAAATCAAGGAAATAAATTTTAAAAACTAAAATATGGTAAAGTTGCTAAAATATAATATTGGAAGTAACACACACCTCCTTTTGGGAAAAGAATGAAGAAAGCAAAATTTCCTAAGGAAAGGAAGAGATGTGAAAAGCAGAGCCTGGCACATCAATTTATACTATTGTTTTTGCATAATCTTCTCTTACTATTGTAAAAACTAGTGCCTTCTGAAGAGTTTCCCCAAGGCCTAGCCTGTTGTTTTCAGGAAAGAGATTCAGGAGGCACCAGCTGGCCTACTCTCTCTTCTATTGAGATGCACAGTGGAAGACAGAAGGGGAGGGAATCCCAAATGCCTGGGTCTCCCTCCTCACTATATTTATTTTTATTTTATTTTGAGACAATGTCTTGCTCTGTTGCCCAGGCTGGAGTGAGGTGACATCTCAGTTTACTGCAACCTTCTCCTCCTGGGTTTAAGCAATTCTCCAGCCTCAGTCTCCGAGTAGCTGGAATTACAGGCATGGGACACCATGCCTGACTGATATTTGTATTAATATATATTTTTTTCTTTAAAGGTTTTGGCCACAATACCAGCTAGACAGGAGCAGTGGCCAGAAAATGTATTAATATTTTATTTTTTGAGATGGAGTTTCGCTTACTTGGTATGTTCTCCAGAAAGAAAAGAAAAAAGATAAAAGAAAGATGGAGTTTTGCTCTTTTTGCCAAGGTTGGAGTGCAATGACATAATCTCGGCTCACTGCAACCTCAACCTCCCAGGTTCAAGTGATTCTCCTGCCTCAGCCTCCTAAGTAGCTGGGATTACAGGCATGCAACACCACCAACACCAGCTTTTTTTTTTTTTGTATTTTTAGTAGAAATAGGGTTTCTCCATGTTGGTCAGGCTGGTCTAGAACTCCCAACCTCAGGTGATCTGCCCACCTGAACCTCCCAAAGGACTGAGATTACAAGCATGAGCCACCCTTCCCTGCTGGTGCTACCACTTTTTACTTTCAACTGATGCTAAAAAGCCCCCACATTGGCTGTTAACAGGTCACAATAGAGATCCACCAATTTCCACCTACTGCATCTAACCCTAAATCACTTTGTTTAATGATCTTCATCACCACCTACATGATTGTTTAAATGACACAATTGTTGTGGTGGCTCACACCTGCAATCCCAGAACTTTGGGAGGTCCAGGCAGGCAAATCACTTGAGGTTAGAAGTTCAAGAGCAGCATGGCCAACATGGCAAAACCTTATCTCTACTAAAAATTACAACAATTAGTGAGGAGTGGTGGCACAAGCCTGTAATCCCAGCTTTTGGGCAGGTTGAAGCAAGAGAATCACTTGAACCTGGGAGGCAGTGATTGCAGTGAGCCAAAATTGCACCACTACACTTCAGCCTGGGTGACAGAGTGAGATTATGTCTCAAAAATTAAAAATAAAGAGGGGTGGGTGAGGCAAAAAATAAAAATTAAACAATTAAAATCAAAAATGAAAACCAAAACCAGCAACTGACTGCCCAGCTTACAATGCTGGGACCAGTGGCAGATGTGAATTTGGATGGGCTTCTGTTTCAATCTCTTTACTAGCTATCTGACCTCATCTCCAGCATTATTTATGAAAATGAGGTAACCAATTACAATTGTCTAGCTGGTGCCTGGCATATACTGATTTTGTAACTAGAAATTAATTTTCTATAATACTTAGACTTAGTCATCACTTAAATACTTAATTTCTCTGCGGTGATCTTAAGGTTCAACTCTCAGTGCTATCCTGCACTCATAGAGCAAATGGACAGGCTCTAAAACAGAGAAAAGTCAATCTTTTGCCTCTTACAAGTAGATCTGAAAAGCAGAGAAAGTCTTCAACTGATTATTAGAATCGGTGAAAATCCTAAATATTAACAAGCTATACAAACTGTCACTTGGTGTGTGCTAAAGAAAACATGCCCCCTTGCTTATTCCCAAACCCAGTCCTGTATTTTTAACACTTTAAATTCCAAAGGTGACTAGGTACAGTGACTCAAGCCTGTAATCCCAACACCTTGGGAGGCTGAGGTGGGTGGATCACCTGAGGTCAGGAGTTTGAGACCAGCCTGGCCAAGATGGCGAAACCCTTTCACTACTAAAAAATACAAAAACTTAGCCAGGCATGGTGATGCATGCCTGTAATCACTGATACTTGGGAGTCTGAGGCAGGAGAATCACTTGAACCTGGGAGGCAGAGATTGCAGTGAGCCAAGATTGAGCCATTGCACTCCAGCCTGGGCAACAAGAGCAAAACTCTCTCAAAAAAAATAAAATAAAATAAAAAGAGAAAAACAAGGTGACATTCAAATCTCAGGCACAAATACAGCAATCGTGTTTATTTATTCCTCTCCCACAACCTACTCTTTACAAGTGAATTCATAATGTAAATGCAGTTTTTAAGCTGTTTTTTTTAGCGTGCCCCCTCCCCATTTTTAAGTTATTTTGTAGCATCAATGTTACCAAAGACATTCTTTGTGAAGCTGGTTTACTTTTAAATTTTTTAAAACCTCTGAAAAATTTTCAAGAAAGTGGTAGCATTTTTATGAGTATTCCTCACCCATTGCTGCTACCGTCAGAAGCATGAGTACTAGCACAGGTCTTGAAGTCAAATTTGACTTCTAGCTAAGTACTATTTGAGTGTAAGCAGATCAAGCTTTCTGGAATTAATCTTTACCAGAAAGGTGGGTCAACACTTCCCAGGGACTTAGGAGAAGTAAACATGGGAGGTGCTCCCAAACTCAGAGCTGTCCAGTAACTTCCACAAACCCAGAGAATAGAGGAGAGCCAGCCATTACTGACACAGAAAGAATGTAATTACATAAATTACATATGAATTACATAAATCTCATCATAATTTCCCTTGCCATTTTTGGCAAAACAAAAACATGATGCTCATCCCAGAGCTGTGATGTCAGGTCTTCAGGTTAATTAGCAATAACATCTGCTATAACTGTGTGCCCAGTGCTATGTGAAGATGTACGCATCAACCTCATTTAACTATGATGATACATTTTTGTTTCCCCCATGCCTAAGCCCATAGGTTCTCATATTTACAGTACACTGCTCAGCTGCCTAATTCTGTCTTTCAACTCAGTGCACACTCCTGAGATCTGGGACATAGTTCAAAGAGCAGGTGCCACCAAGTTACAATCGAAAGGGGGGTTTCCAGAAGACTGGTTGATAATATCACTTGCTTATTAGTGATGGGGTATTATTGCTCAAGAGGGAAATGATCTCTTAATTTTCTCCTCTTTTCCCTTAAGGACCTTGGCCTTTCAAGGATAAATTTGTTTCCACCAGGCAGAGTGGCTCACCCAGTAATCCTAGAACTTAACACTTTGGGAGGTTGGGGTGCATGATCACCTTAGGTCAGGAGTTCAAGATCAGCCTGGTCAACATGGCAAAATCCCATCTCTATTGAAAATAGAAAAAGTATAAACTTGTTTCTTACCAGTCTCTGTGTGAGGCATCTCAGCAGAACACATTTGCAAGGATGGATAATTTTCTTCAGGCTCACAAATCACAGGCATAGGTGAAGATTCTCCACAGTCAGATGCTTCAGAGCAAGGTAGGCTTTGTGAACAAACTGGATCCATACTCATGTTATTATTGTGAAAGAGGAGGAAAATGTAAGACCTGGACTGGAAAAAGACTAAGGCAGCCTTAAGACTTTTTTTTTTCTGGAAGATTTTAGAGAAATATGACCTCCAGAAGGAAAGTATCAGGAAGTTGGAATAAAGCGAGTCACCTCCACAGTAACTGGAGGCAACCAGCTGAGACTAGCAAAACGTTAACATCCTGGAGGCTCTAGATTTATAATGAAAGCTCTATCACCTTAGACCCAGCCCTCCTGGTGAGCACACCCTCCTCCAACCGACCATTGTGAATTCTCAGTTAATCCCCTCTGCCAGTCTCACCAAGGCCATTGTAATGCAAAATAATGGAGCAGTAACCCAGACTAGTCGGGAAGTTGGAAAACCGGGCAAAGGGGACCCTGAAGACAAACCCAGCAATAAATACTTCTAGGTTCACCACATTTCAACCTTTTAAATGAGGAATGGTTCAACAGGAATGGGATAAAACTTTAATATTTTAAAAATAAATAGCCCAGGTGCAGTGGCTCACGCCTGTAATCTCAGCACTTTGGAAGGTCGAGGCAGGCAGATTATGAGGTCACAGGTTGAGACCACCCTGGTCAATATGGTGAAACTCCATCTCTCCTAAATATACAGAAGTAGCTGGGCTGGTGGGGGGCGACTGTTGTCCCAGCTATTCTGTAGACTGAGGCAGGAGAATCACTTGAACCTGGGAGGCAGAGATTGCAGTGAGCTGAGATTATGCCACTGCACTCCAGCCCGGCAACAGAGCAAGACTTTTAGTCAAAAAAAAAAACAACATATATATATATGAAGCCCCTTAAAATTGCATACCTCAACCATACCTCAGCTTTCTGTTGAAACTGCTATCTATAACCCAAATGTGAATAAGTAATTAAGGACTGTGATCCCCCACCCCCCACACCCAGACAATATGTAATCTAATCTTAGCTTTTGTGAACTTAGCTTAAGTAACAATCAGAATGTCAAATAGTCCCCTTGCCCTCACCCTCATCTCTGCCCAGAAGGTGATTTACAGAATTTACTAAGCCCTCGAAATGTCTGAAGCCTTTCATCCCCATTTCCGCTCCTCATCCCCACTCCCAAGGTGGTTTTATGGTATAAAAAGGTCTTGTCACCCTTCTTTCTCTGCCACGGGTTGTAGAGATGTGAGTCCTCCATGGTCGGCTGGCAATAAACCCTGCAATTTGGCATACATTTGTCCTGGTGTTGACTTTCTATGATCGGTCCAGTATAACATAATACACACACACACACACACACACACACACACACACACATACATATATATGTATATACAAATACATGTACATACAAAAATTAGCTGTCCATGGTGAAGAGGCACCTGTAGTCACAGCTACTTGGGAGGTTGAGGCAGGAGAATCCCTTAAACCCGGGAGGCAGAGGTTGAGGTGAACCAATATCATGCCACTATACTCCAGCCTGGGTGACAGAGAAGGACTATGTCTCAAAAGAAAAAAAAATGAGTGCACCTTCAGTTTCTGAGTTTATTAAAATTCTCATTGGGGAGATTTCTTGATTTGAGATAACTTGGTGTCTCAAAGTCTGTCTAGTTTAAGCAGAAATTTCAACTAGCTCCATTTTCTTCTTTGATTCACTCTAAAGTCATAGTAAAACACAACACAGTCATCAGTTAATCTTCAGAATGGTACTTGTTTTCAGCCCCTACCTTAGTTCCCTTCAGTTTGGTCTCTTGTCTATCCCTCCTCCCAGGCAGTCAACTTCTGACTTTTTTCCTCTGGCTCTTTAGCTTCTTCTCGGGTGTGGTGATATTGTCATGTCTTTCAGGACTACTCCATGCTCATCCTGTGTTTGGGTTTTGATTGTTTTGTTTTTGCAGGGTGAAGGGAAGTATGGTTTCCAAAGGAACAAAGTTCTTAGAGTGGGGTTCCAGCACTAACATTTGTGGACAAAGTCTGCAGTTTTTTATTTTCCTTCCTTTTCCCAAACCCAACATTTAAGAAACCTAAGATTTCTTCCTCTTTTCCATCTCCCACCCTGAAAAGTAAACTCTTAAGCAAATTCCGATTATGTAATTTTTGTTGTTGTTGTTGTTTTATTTGAGATGGAGTTTTGCTCTTGTTACCTGGGCTGGAGTGCGATGGCGTGATCTCGGCTCACTGCAACCTCCACCACCTGGGTTCAGGCAATTCTCCTGCCTCAGCCTCCTGAGTAGCCAGGATTACAGGCACATGCCACCATGCCCAGCTAATTTTTTGTATTTTTAGTAGAGACGGGGTTTCACCATGTTGACCAGGATGGTCTCAATCTCTTGACCTCGTGATCCACCCACCTCGGCCTCCCAGAGTGCTGGGATTACAGGCGTGAGCCACTGCGCCCGGCCCCCTGATTATGTAATTTTTGAAGACACAACTTCATTGACTCTTTCTCCTCTGCATTCTGCCTCTGGGGTCTGCACCTGAAACAGCTGGCTTTACTTCCACACAAGCTGACTTTTGTTCACAGTGCAAAGGCTCCAGCTGTTAAGAGTAGAAGTATTGCTGGGTGCAAAGCAAGGAGATAAAATGTGGCATAATTTTTTCTTCTCAGACCTCCATTCTGGAGAAGAGTAAGAATAGGGTGTGGGAAGCAGGTAAGTGGAAGTAGATACATCATGCTTCAGGCAGATAGTCTGTGTCTTGTTAGAAATGGAAAATTTGTTTAAAAAGGAAAAACTTGCCTTACTTTTATTCTTTTTTTTTCTGAGATGGAGTTTCACTCTTGTTACACAGGCTGGAGTGCAATGGCGTGATCTCAGCTCACCACAACCTCCACCTCCTGGATTCAGGCAATTCTCCTGCTTCAGCCTCCTGAGTAGCTGGGATTAAAGGCACATGCCACTATGCCCAGCTAATTTTTCTTTGTATTTTTAGTAGAGACGGGTTTCACCATGTTGACCAGGATGGTCTCGGTCTCTTGACCTCATGATCCACCCACCTTGGCCTCCCAAAGTGCTGGGATTACAGGCTTGAGCCACCACACCTGGCCCTTCCTTTCATTCTCAATCAGCACAGTTTGGTAAATGGGGACTGTCAAGGCCAACAAGACTCACCAAGGCTGAGTTTGCCTGCAGCTCTGGAAAGGGCAGGTACCAGAAGCTTTGTTCTTTGCAGAACGGGGTCTTTGCATAAAGGCCTGACCTGAATTCCCCATCCCCCACTTTCTGTCTCATTGTGTCTAGAATAAGTGCCTCCGGAGTGAAAGACCAACGGAAGGGGCTGGTGGCTGGAAGGCCGACTTACTACATTTTTCATGCAGAAAAGCAATTTGAATAAAGTTGAGGTTTAGGAAGCTGTCTAATTTTGGATTTTTTTGAAACAGGCTATTGTAAAAAGGTGTTAAAATTAGCTAATAGGCCAGGCATGGTGACTCACTCCTGTAATCCCAACACTTTATGAGGCCCAAGGTGGGTGGGTCAGGAGTTCAAGACGAGCATGGCCACCATGCTGAAACTCTGTCTCAACTAAAAATTTAAAATTAACTGGGCATCATGGTGCATGCCTGTAATCCCAGCTACTAGGGAGACTGAGACAGGAGAATCACTTGAACCCAGGAGGTGGAAGTTGGAGTGAGCCCAGATTGCACCACTGCACTCCAGCCTGAGCAGCAGAATGAAACCCTGTCTCAAAAAAAAAAAGAAAGAAAGAAAAGTGATGGTCGGGTGAGGTGGCTCACATCTGTAATCCCAGCACTTTGGGAGGCTGAGGTGAACGGATCACCTGAGGTCGGGAGTTTGAGACCAGCCTGACCAACATGGAGAAACCCTGTCTCTAAAAAAAAAAAGTGCTAAAAATTTAGTAGAGTAGATCAAATGGATGAAAAAGAAAATTATAATGTTAATTATAATGATATTGTTGTGTAGTAAGTACTGAAAAAATGCACTGGATGCTAAGAGAGTAGAAATAATGAAGGTTGGGGTTGAGGAGGGATGGGCAGGTGTAGCAGGAGCGGCCATGGGAAAGGATCTCTCGGACACTGAATACAGGAGGAAGGACTTCATTTCAGCTGGGAGCAAGGTGGCATAGGTGCCTAACAGCCAAGCTCCTCTAACAAAGGAAGGTTCAGCCTTTATATAGGCTTATACTTTAGATGTTACATGGAAGAATCATAGGTTCATAGTTTTAGGACTCACATGTGAAAAGGTTTAATTTACAGTTTCAGGAATTACATATAAAAGAGTTCCGCTTTACAGTTTTAGGACTCACATGTGAAAAGGTTTCTGGGTTGATCTTGTTTTAAGTAAAATTAGTGCCTTCTGGAGAGTTTCCCCAAGGCCTAGCATGTTGTTTTCAAGAAAGAGTGAAGCAAGGAGGCCCCAGCTGGCCTACTCTCTCTTCTATTGAGATGCACAGTGAAAGACAGAGGGGGAGGGAATCCCAAATGCCTGGGTCTCCCTCTTGATTCCCCACTTTGAGACTCTCACCATTTTATAATATTAGTGAGAGGTCTCACTTTCATTCTCACTTTCCAGATTTTCTGAAGAAACTGATAATGTTTCATATAATATACCTGTGATGTTATTTTTGGCTAATTACAGCAGTGATGAATCCCCTAATCATCTGAAGGAACAGGGGGAGTAGACAAGGGAGAAACAAACACCCATTATTATTATAACACTCATGATGAGGGTTTTGAATCCTCTCAAGGATAAGAACCAACCTCCAAATAAGGACTCAAAGTAAAATCCGTGCCACACCTGTACAGGCACGTGTGCCAGTTTGGTCATGTCTGGCACAATACCCTGGTCATCTATGTGCAGACAGCAGTTGGTTAGATTGAATTTTCCACAGACTCCTCCTTCAGCTGCTAGCAAATAATCTAGCATTTCTCATTTGAGTTTTGTTGTTGTTGTTATTGGGCTAAAAGGGAAGAGCTTTGCCCGTTTCATTAGTGAGTATTTCCAAAACAGCCTGCAACCGGATGATTCAGTTGAGCATGTAAATAGGGGTCTGGTATCCCCATGAGCTATCCTCTGCTCATGTGGCTGGCCCATAATACTTAATAGTTTTCTCCAGTGGCCACTTATCTGTCCATTATCCTATCTTTAGACTTATTTTTCTCTCTAGCGGAGTAGACTGAATACATTAACAGCCCACCTGTCTTAACAGATAATAGGAAGAAAGAGGGCTTAGTGATGTCTATGACACAGCTACCTGTCCATCTTATGGATTACACACCTTATATTGAGTACCATTATATAAACAGGTTCTCTTCTGTGTCCCCCTGTACATTTATAAGAATGGTAGGACAAAAGAATGGCAGTAACTTTTAAGCCCTACCTGGTGTACATACTGAGGGCATTCTTTAAAATTAGTTAATGCTCCTACTGTGTAAGTCCAAATATTAAGAAAAAGTCCCACGATGAATCTCCTCATGCTTTGGCCATGCATGGACCAGCTAGCTTCCGGGACGTGGCTGGAGCAAGGCTTGTTGTTCTTTTAAGGTGATTCTGCAGTCCTTGCCTTGGTCTAAGTCTCAGCTGTTGCTGGTTTTTACACGGCTGTGGTGGATTCAGGCTGGGATTCCCTCTACTTTCATAGCTGTGGGATTGGTCAGGATCAGGTCTGAGGTCCTTTCCATTGTGGCTTTAGAGGGACTATACTCCTATCCTTTATCTACACATGATTACCTAGTGAGAAAGGGTGAACTGGGGAGAAAAAGGCTTACAGAACATTTGTTATTTATTCAGGTTGAAGTATCCTAAGCGATTCTCCCTAGGGCTAGTAACTAGCATCCTAACTCAATCTCTCCCCACTCCCAAGGAGTTTCTAGGAGTGCCCAGAGTAGGGGAGGAAGCCTATGGTATAAGACTTCATAGGAAAATATCCTGTTTTTTTTTTTAAAGGGGGTGCCTCTAATTTTGAATAATACCAAGGGAATTGCCTGCACCCACTTTAATCTTGTTTCCTGACACACTTTCCTTAAGCTGTTTTTGATGGTCCAATTCATTTTTTTCACTTTTCTGGAACTCTGAGGTCAGTAGGCAGCATGCAGTTTCCAGGTGATACCCAAGGCCATTGCTGTTTTCTGGACTAAATCCTCCACAAATGCTGGTCTGCTGTCTGATCTTATGTGCAGTGGCAGTACAAACCTAGGGATAAGATCTCGAAGCAGCACACAGATTACTTCATGAACATTTTCAGTCATACTCAGAGTATGTGCACACCAGGACTAATAAATATTTATGTCCCCACACTTGGACATTTCAGTAAAGTCTACCTGGAGATCTTTAAACAGAGCTGCTCCATAAGCTTGAATGCTAGGAGAATAGTTGGGACCCTGCCATAGGTTGTGTTGCTGACATGTAATGAATGCATCACTGTGCCACAGTTTTAGTTAAGGCTGATAAGTGTAAGATGTGAAAGTACTGACCCAGCATCTTTTCAAGTGACTCTTGACCTAAACTAGTGGTCTCATGTATGGCTTGTACAACCACTGCACATTTTGGGCCCTGGTATTTGGCAGGCTTACCAATGAGGTCTATTGGTATTCATTAGAGTCACTGCTGTGTGGGGTGCTTTGATATTTAAATTTTTCCCAGAGTTGAGGCTAGAATCTTTGATTGCCATTTTCTTCTTCTTTTTTTTTTCTTTTGACAGCATGAAAAGCTGTGTTAAAATCAGCTAACCACAAAGCCAGGGCCAACAGAAGTTTCACTTTTAGCTTCTGCCCCATTCGAAGAGTGTCTTGTCTTCCCTCCCTCCTTTGTCACTGTGTGTAAGGGTTTGGCCAGTACTGTAAAGTTTGGAAATCCACAATTTCCAAAACCCACCGCTCCAAGGAGCTCTCTCATCTGCTTTTCTGTCTCAGGTTCTGTTACTTTGCAAGCAGCTTGCTTCCTCTCTGCTTCTAGGCTATGTTCCTCTTCCAGATGGTGAGCCTCAGATATTGCATTTGCTTTTGGCAAATCAGGGCTTTCCTTTTAGACACTTTATACCCACAGTCCTCCAGGTGCTGAAGTAAGGCATTTGTTTGCACACTCGACTGCCGTGGGGTGTCCCAATAGAAGGTTATCAGCATACAGAGGCAGCATGCAAGCAAAAAGCTTCTGGGGATGGTCACAGGCTGATGTCTCCCCATCAATGATGAGAGAGTTTCTGAGCCCTGGGAAGCTGGGTTCAGGTGAATTGAGTGGTTACACCTGCTTCTGGGTTTCTCCCATTGAAATGCAAATACTTTAACAGCCCACCTGTCTTAACAGATAATAGGAAGAAAGAGGGCTTAGTGATGTCTATGACACAGCTACCTGTCCATCTCATGGATTACACACCTTATATTGAGTACCATTATATAAACATGTTCCCTTCTGTGTCCCCCTGTACATTTATGAGAACTGTAGGACAAAAGAATTGCAGTAACTTTTAAGCCCTACCTGGTGTACATACTGAGGGCATTCTTTAAAATTAGTTAATGCTCTTACTGTGCAAGTCCAAATATTAAGAACAAGTCCCATGATGAATCTCCTCATGCTTTGGCCATGCGTGGACCAGCTAGCTTCCGGGACGTGGCTGGAGCAAGGCTTGTTGTTCTTTTAAGGTGATTCTGCAGTCCTTGCCTTGGTCTGTCTCAGCTGTTGCTGGTTTTTACACAGCTGTGGTGGATTCAGGCTGGGATTCCCTCTACTTTCATAGCTGTGGGATTGGTCAGGATCAGGTCTGAGGTCCTTTCCATTGTGGCTTTAGAGGGACTGTACTCCTGTCCTTTATCCACACATGATTACCTAGTGAGAAAGGGTGAACTGGGGAGAAAAAGGCTTACAGAACATTTGTTATTTACTCAGGTTGAAGTATCCTAAGCGATTCTCCCTAGGGCTAGTAACTAGCATCCTAACTCAATCTCTCCCCACTCCCGAGGAGTTTCTAGGAGTTCCCAGAGTAGGGAGGGGCCTATAATATAAGACTTCATAGGGAAATATCCTGTTTTTTTCCTAAAGGGGTGCCTCTAATTTTGAATAATACCAAGGGAAGTGCCTGCACCCACTTTAATCTTGTTTCCTGACACACTTTCCTTAAGCTGTTTTTGATGGTCCAATTCATTTTTTTCACTTTTCTGGAACTCTGAGGTCAGTAGGCAGCATGCAGTTTCCAGGTGATACCCAAGGCCATTGCTGTTTTCTGGACTAAATCCTCCACAAATGCTGGTCTGCTGTCTGATCTTATGTGCAGTGGCAGTCCAAACCTAGGGATAAGATCTCGAAGCAGCACACAGATTACTTCATGAACATTTTCAGTCATACTCAGAGTATGTGCACACCAGGACTAATAAATATTTATGTCCCCCACACTTGGACATTTCAGTAAAGTCTACCTGGAGATCTTTAAACAGAGCTGCTCCATAAGCTTGAATGCTAGGAGAATAGTTGGGACCCTGCCATAAGTTGTGTTGCCGACGTGTAATGAATGCTTCACTGTGCCACAGTTTTAGTTAAGGCTGATAAGTGCAAGATGTAAAAGTACTGACCCAGCATCTTTTCAAGTGACTCTTGACCTAAACAAGTGGTCTCATGTATGGCTTGTACAACCACTGCACATACTGGGCCCTGGTATTTGGCAGGCTTACCAATGAGGTCTATTGGTATTCATTAGAGTCACTGCTGTGTGGGGTGCTTTGATATTTAAATTTTTCCCAGAGTTGAGGCTAGAATCTTTGATTGCCATTTTTCTTCTTTCTTTTTTTTTTCTTTTTGACAGCATGAAAAGGCTGTGTTAAAATCAGCTAACCCCAAAGGCAGGGCCAACAGAAGTTTCACTTTTAGCTTCTGCCCCATTTGAGGGGTGTCTTGTCTTCCCTCCTTCCTTTGTCACTGTGTGTAAGGGTTTGGCCAGTACTGCAAAGTTTGGAAATCCACAACTTACAAAACCCACCACTCTCAGGAGATCTCTCACCTGCTTTTCCATCTCAGGTTCTGTTACTTTGCAAGTGGCTTGCTTCCTCTCTGCTTCTAGGCTGCGTTTCCTCTTCCAGATGGTGAGCTTCAGATATTGCATTTGCTTTTTGGCAAATCAGGGCTTTCCTTTTAGACACTTTATACCCACAGTCCTCCAGGTGCTGAAGTAAGGCATTTGTTTGCGCACCCGACTGCCATGGGGTGTCCCAATAGAAGGTTATCAGCATACAGAGGCAGCATGCAAGCAAAAAGCTTCTGGGGGGTGGTCACAGGTTGATGTCTCCCCATCAATGATGAGAGAGTTTCTGAGCCCCTGGGAAGCTGGGTTCAGGTGAATTGAGTGGTTACACCTGCTTCTGGGTTTCTCCCATTGAAATGCAAATACTTTTTGACCCTCCAAGGCCAGTCCAATGCTAAGAAGGTATTCTTTAAGTCCAATTAAGTGAACCAACTATCCGCTGCTGGCAATAATCCCAACTGCGTGTATAAGTTGGGTGCAAAGCCACGCAAGCCCTGCACTGGCCTGGGCAATAATATCAGTCCTCTGCTTCTGGCTAGAAAGTCTCCGCCCTCCTTCCCAAGGGACAGTGAGAGCCTGGATGACCCCTGACTGAGGCAGTTTTAGTTGCAGGTAGTCTCCTTTTTGAATGGAATAGTGGCCCTCGATTTGTACAACAGGTTTTGCTGGAGAAGGGGGCAGGGCAATTTATTAAGTACAAGAAAGTCTGTTCTCTTGATACTTTCATCGATTTAACACCACTGGCCTTGTTCCTTTTTATGGGGGGTTATGGGGCTATCGTTCGAGCCATGGGCTTTCTGGGGGCATGTGAGTCTAGCCCCCATCTCTTTTAGTCCAGTAACCTTTCCATTAGATAGAACAGAGCCCCTTCACTCTCATTTGTATCCTCCTGCTTAGGATCATCCTGTTCCTCAGTTGACTGTGGACATTTTTGTTCCAGCATCCTATTTCTCAACAGAATGCACAGTGATCACATTGCAGGCCCAGGTGGGCAGACTGTGGGGTTTCAGTAAAGTCTACCTGGAGATCTTTAAACAGAGCTGCTCCATAAGCTTGAATGCTAGGAGAATAGTTGGGACCCTGCCTCATGTTGTGTTGCCGACATGTAATGAATGCATCACTGTGCCACAGTTTTAGTTAAGGCTGATAAGTGTAAGATGTAAAAGTACCGACCCAGCATCTTTTCAAGTTACTCTTGACCTAAACTAGTGGTCTCATGTATGGCTTGTACAACCACTGCACATACTGGGCCCTGGTATTTGGCAGGCTTACCAATGAGGTGTTTTGGTATTCATTAGAGTCACTGCTGTGTGGGGTGCTTTGATATTTAAATTTTTCCCAGAGTTGAGGCTAGAATCTTTGATTGCCATTTTCTTCTTCTTTTTTTTTTCTTTTGACAGCATGAAACGGCTGTGTTAAAATCGGCTAACCCCAAAGCCAGGGCCAACAGAAGTTTCACTTTTAGCTTCTGCCCCATTCGAGGAGTGTCTTGTCTTCCCTCCCTCCTTTGTCACTGTGTGTAAGGGTTTGGCCATTACTGCAAAGTTTGGAAATCCACAATTTGCAAAACCCACCACTCCAAAGAGCTTTTCTGTCTCAGGTTCTGTTACTTTGCAAGGGGCTTGCTTCCTCTCTGCTTCTAGGCTACGTTCCCTCTTCCAGATGGTGAGCCTCAAATATTGCATTTGCTTTTTGGCAAATCAGGGCTTTCCTTTTAGACACTTTATACCCACAGTCCTCCAGGTGCTGAAGTAAGGCATTTGTTTGCACACCCGACTGCCGTGGGGTGTCCCAATAGAAGGTTATCAGCATACAGAGGCAGCATGCAAGCAAAAAGCTTCTGGGGGGTGGTCACAGGTTGATGTCTCCCCATCAATGATGAGAGAGTTTCTGAGCCCCTGGGAAGCTGGGTTCAGGTGAATTGAGTGGTTACACCTGCTTCTGGGTTTCTCCCATTGAAATGCAAATACTTTTTGACCCTCCAAGGCCAGTCCAATGCTAAGAAGGTATTCTTTAAGTCCAATTAAGTGAACCAACTATCCACTGCTGGCAATAATCCCAACTGCATGTATAAGTTGGGTGCAAAGCCACGCAAGCCATGCACTGGCCTGGGCAATAATATCGGTCCTCTGCTTCTGGCTAGAAAGTCTCCACCCTCCTTCCCAAGGGACAGTGAGAGCCTGGATGACCCCTGACTGAGGCAGTTTTAGTTGCAGGTAGTCTCCTTTTTGAATGGAATAGTGGCCCTCGATTTGTACAACAGGTTTTGCTGGAGAAGGGGGGCAGGGGCAATTTATTAAGTACAAGAAAGTCGGTTCTCTTGATACTTTCATCGATTTAACACCACTGGCCTTGTTCCTTTTGATGGGGGGTTATGGGGCTGTCATCTGGACCATGGGCTCTTTGGGGGCATGTGAGTCTAGCCCCATCTCTTTTAGTCCAGTAACCTTTCCATTAGATAGAACAGAGCCCCTTCACTCTCATTTGTATCCTCCTGCTTAGGATCATCCTGTTCCTCAGTTGACTGTGGACATTTTTTGTTCCAGCATCCTATTTCTCAACAGAATGCACAGTGATCACATTGCAGGCCCAGGTGGGCAGACTGTGGGGTTTTTCAGAAACCCCCCTTTTTCCATACTCTTGGGGGTTCTGGTAATCTGCAGGAGCATGCTCCTCCAGCCAATTAGAAGTGGCTTGGACTATTCTCTGCCTTTCATCTGTGTTAAAAGATGCATAAGCAGCTGATGGCAATCAGCCCAAATAGGGTTATGAGTCTGAATAATAGTTTGCAGTAAATCAATGAGAGCTTGGGGTTTCCCAGTATAAGACGGGTTGTTAATTTTCTAATTGATAAGATCAGCCGAGGTGAACAGAAGGTACATGAAAACACACCTTTCTATCATGTGGCCATCCTGGTCCACTCCCATGTACCTCTGCTCTCTCAAAGGCATCTGCACCTGGGCCTTAGGTCACAGATGGGCTGCCAGAGGGGAGTTTCCCTCTGAGAAGTGGGCAGCAATGGGTGGAGTTTTTTACATTCTCTTTTGTCTGCTCTGGAGGATTTTAGGGGTGTGCAGCTCTGGTGGGAATGCCGAGGCCTCCGGCCCAGGGGCAGAGAGTCCTTGAGGAGGAGGAAAAGGCATTATTGACAAAACTCTTCTGCCACTGGGTCGACCAAAACCTTGGGAGTTGTCTCTGCCAGGACCTTGAGATTCTGCATTTCTTGGCGGTGAGGGGGATGGTGGTTTCTAGCAGTCTGTCCTTTGGCTACTAAAACAGTTGCTACCTGCTCTCTTAGCCACTTTGGAGGGTTTAACACTAACTGCAACCACGAGTCTAAGTATGGAAATTGATCAAGGTGTTCTAGCTTGCCATATATAACCTCATGCCTTACTTTGAAGACAAGGGACCTGTCTAGGGTCCCCTCTGGGGACCAACCTACCTTAAGTGCTGGCAAATCTTCTTTACATAAAATCCTTAATTTCTCTGGTGTCATAGTTACTTCATAATTCCCACTAAATTTCTTCTTGAAATTTTTTAGCATGGTTTCTAAAGGGGTGGAATAGCTATGGAAATGACCCATATTAACACTTCAAAGAAACAATTCCCACAGTTAGGAGATTGCTAGTTTACTCACAGTTCTGTTCCCACCTAGCAAGATGCAGCATGGAGCACTCTCCAATTTACATTCACTTCAATCCTTTTACAATTGCCCAGAGGCTTCTTCACCCAAGCCTTCTGTGGCTGTCTCTAATTCTTACAAATTGCTCAATGCATGAGGCCCTTCCTAATGGGCCTGATACCCTTTACGACTGATGAGTCTGGTCGGACACATCTACACACACAGACACACATTTGATTGCTCTTTTTCCAATTCAAAACCATAAGCAAAAGCTTCCAAGGTTACAGAGAGCTACTTTCCAACGTGCCGATCTGGCACCCATGGGGGATCAGGCCATGCTTCCACCCAAAATGGGGTGGGCTACTTTCCTGGGACACACATCCACTTGCTCTCCCTCCAATTCAAAATTATAAGCAAAAGCTTCCAAGGTTACATAGAGCTACTTTCCAACGTGCTGATCTG
Source organism: Saguinus midas (assembly GCA_021498475.1). Classification (NCBI taxonomy): domain Eukaryota; kingdom Metazoa; phylum Chordata; class Mammalia; order Primates; family Cebidae; genus Saguinus; species Saguinus midas. The sequence goes on from CM038409.1 coordinate 53,206,878, forward strand.
GCACCCATGGGGGATCAGGCCATGCTTCCACCCAAAATGGGGTGGGCTACTTTTCTGGGTTCAATCTTACCAAATTCAGTGTCCAGACTTCCTCAAATATTTGTTCCTCCTCGGTGTTCAGCCATCAGGTGGATCGACACTGCAGGGCCTCCTTGCTCCACTCTGGTGAGGCTTTTCCACTGGGCAAATACCTTCCCAGGAGTGCTCTTAGGATGTGTCACCCCAGCGAGCAGGAGTCCCCTGCAGGAATGTTCCACATGGCTAGGCAAACCACCTAAGAGACTTCCCTGCCATCTGCTATGTGAGACTCACTTCCCGGCCAATGCACCAAAATGTAGCAGAAGCAGCCGTGGGAAAGGATCTCTCAGACACTGAATACAGGAGGAAGAAATTAATTTCAGCTGGGAGCAAGGTGGCATAGGTGCCTAACAGCCAAGCTCATCTAACAAAGGAAGGTTCAGCCTTTATATAGGCTTATACTTTAGATGTTACACGTGGAAGAATCTTAGGTTCATAATTTTAGGACTCACATGTGAAAAAGTTTTTAGTTTACAGTTTCAGAAATTACATATGAAAGGGTTCCGGCTTACAGTTTTAAGACTCACATGTGAAAAGGTCTTTGTTTACAGTTTCAGGAATCACATATAGAAGGGTTTTGGTTTACAGTTTTAGGACTCACATGTGAAAAGGTTTCTGGGTTGATCTTGTTTTAAGTAAAATTAGTGCCTTCTGGAGAGTTTCCCCAAGGCCTAGCCTGTTGTTTTCAAGAAAGAGAGGAGCAAGGAGGTGCAAGGAGGCGCCAGCTGGCCTACTTTCTCTTCTATTGAGATTCACAGTGAATGACAGAAGGGGAGGGAATTCCAAATGCCTGGGTCTCTCTCCTCACAGGGAGGATTAGACAATCATCAGTGATCTAAGAAGGAAAAATGTGGAGTGAAGGGAATACCAGGAAATTAACAGTTTGGGTAAAGGCATGAGAGAAAATGATGGGTTCCAAAATGTTTAACAGGACTTAAAGGCAGGGGTGCAATAGGAGGAAGTTACAGGAGAGAACACAGCAACTAACACTCAGTGAAGATCTCACGATCAGACATGTGAACCAGAACAACTCCATCTTAAACAGGAGCTGGGTAAAATGAGGATGAAACCCACTGGGCTACATTCCCAGACAGTCAATGCATGGTAAGTCACCTGATGAGATGGGACATCAGCACAAAATACAGGTTATAAACGCCTTGCTGATAAAACAGGTACAGTAAAGGAGCTGGCCAAAACCCACCAAAACCAAAATGGAAGATTTTTTTAAATAATTAAAGTAATAGGATTTGGATAGGGCAATAGGCAGCCTTGAAGATAATTAGAAAAAATCAAGTGGGCTGGGAGTGGGGGCTCACGCCTGTCATCTCAGCAGTTTGGGAGGTCGAGGTGGGTGGATCACAAGGTCAGGAGTTGGAGACCAGGCTGGAAAACATGGTGAAACTGCATCTCTACTAACAATACAAAAATCAGCCACTCATGGTGGCAGGGACCTGTAATCCCCGTTGCTGGGAGGCTGAGGAGAATTGCTTGAGCCCAGGAGGCAGAGGTTGCAGTGAGCCGAGATTGTGCCACTGCACTCCAGCCTGGGTGACAGAGCAAGACTCTTTCTCAAAAAAAAAAAAAAAAAAAGAAAAGCTCAGATCAGGTGCAGCTTGGATTGACACACATGCCAAATGTGAACATACCCTTTGTCCAGGTGACACAGGTAATATACATTCTATCTATCTGTCTGTCTGTCTACCTACCGACCTATCTGCCTACCTACATATTTGATTTATCTCCCTACTACCACTAGAATGTAAGCTCTGTGAGAGGAATTTTTTTGTTGTTTGTTAAGATGGAGTTTCGCTCTTGTTGCCCAGGCTACAGTGCAATGATGTAATCTCCACCTCCTGGATTAAAGCAATTCTCCTGCCTCAGCCTCCCACATAGCTGGGATTACAGGCACAAACCACCATGCCTGGCTAATTTTTTTGTGTTTTTAGTAGAGACAGGGTTAGCCAGGTTGATGAGGCCTGACCTCAGGTGATTCACCCACCTCGGCCTCCCAAAGTGCTGGGATTACAGGTGTGAGCCACTGAGCACAGCCTATTTTTATTTTTTGCCTGTTTTGTTTATTGTCTTATCTGCAGCCCTAGAAGAGTATGTATGGTTCATTCACCAGCATCCTCAGCACCACCTGAGAGCTTGTTAGAGATGCTGATTGACAGGCTTCACTACTGAGTAGGAATCATTGGTAGGAGGGACCGGGAATCTGTGTTTTAAAGTTCTCCCTGTGATTTCTGTTTTTTTCATGACAGTCCCCCATTGAAACCAGGTGATTTGAATGCTATTGTTTAAGAACTACTCTCCTGGAGAGGACCAGGCAAAGAGTAGAAAATCATTATTTGTTGATGAAGAAATGGGCTTAAATGAGAACTAGGGTTTTGTAAACAAATAGAGTTTAGGAGTCATTTTTTGACATTTAAATATTGAACTGCACATCAATGTGATATACAAAATAACTCTTAAAAACAACAATGCTCTTTGCCTCAGGTCCCCTAAACTGACAATTCCATGAGCCTTGAACAATGAGTCTTTAATTTACAACAAACAGTCCTCCTTTCTCTGGGAGGTAGAGTACTCTCCAATTTCCAGTGATGGAAAGATGAATAGCAGTTACTGAAACTGCTAGTTTAGAGATTACAAATGGAATTATACAGAATATTCTTCAGTTATTTTGCCTGCTATACCTATAAGAACACAAGCAGCCAGGCAGGGTGGCTCAAACCTGTAATCCCAGCACTTTGGTAGGTTGAACTGGGTGGATCACGAGGTCAGGAGTTCTAGACCAGCCTGACCAACATGGTGAAACCCCCGTCTCTACTAAAGATAGAAAAATTAGCCAGGCGTGATGGTGTAAGCCTGTAATAGCAGCTACTCAGGAGTCTGAGGCAGGAAAATTGGTTGAACCCTGGAGGCAGAGTTTGTGGTAAGCTGAGATCAAGCCATTGCACTCCAGCCTGGGCAACAACAGTGAAACTCCTTCTCAAATCAAAACAAAACCAAAGAAAACAAACCAACAAAACCCAACAAATTTTTATTTTTAAATTTTATTTTTTATTATTTTTTCCTATGGTGCTGGAAAAAATTTCTGACTCATGGTTCAGCTTTGAATTTGTCAGATCTTACTCTAACTAAAGATTTTTGATATTCAAGGACTGAATTACTATGTATACCAAATTCTAAGGTCTACTGTAGAGTTCAGAAAACTAAACCATCAAACTGCATTATTAAAAATAGTCCTGGGCTGGGTGCAGTGGCTCACGCCTGTAATCCCAGCACTTTGGGAGGCCAAGGCAGGTGGATCATGAGGTCAAGAGATTGAGACCAATCTGGTCAACAAGGTGAAACCCCATCTCTACTAAAAATACAAAAAATTAGCTGGGCATGGTGGCACACGCCTGTAATCCCAGCTACTCAGGAGGCTGAGGCAGAAGAATTACCTGAACCCAGGAGGCGGAAGTTGTGGTGAGCCGAGATTGTGCCATTGCACTCCAGCCTGGGTAACAAGAGCGAAACTCAGTCTCAAAAAAAAAAAAAAGTCCTGACTGGCCTGGCTTGGTGGCTCACACTTGTAATTCCACCACTTTGGGAGGCTGAGGCGGGCAGATCACCTTAGGTCTGGAGTTCGAGACCAGCCTGACCAACAAGGAGAAACTCCATCTCTACTAAAATTGCAAAATTAGCTGGAATGGTGGCACATGCCTGTAATGTCAGCTACTCAGGAGGCTGAGGCAAAGGAATCCCTTGAACCGGGGAGGTGAATGTGGAGGTTGTGGTGAGCCATGATTGTGCCAATGCACTCTAGCCTGGGCAACAAGACCGAAACTCTGTCTCTAAAAAAAAAAAAAAAAGAAATAAAAAAAGTCTTGATTTTTTTTTTTTTTTGGTTTCTGAAAAATAAGAAAGGGTAATAAAGGTCTTGACTTTGAACAACACTGTTGTTACCAGGGTATTGATGACTTCCTTTTTCCACCCTACCCTCAGGGGCTCTTTGACCCAATGTAAAAGTGATTTCTTTGTAACCTCTAATAAGTCTTGGCTGCAGGGAGAGAAGAATATCTAAGAATCCCTTTCAAAATTTAGCAAACATAGAACCTTGCCCTGGAACAGTATATTACTGGCCAGAAGAGAATCCTCTCTTCAGTTTCTGGGTAGGTGTTAGAAGAGGAGTGTTGTATCAAACTGAGCACAGAAAGTCAACACAAAGACAAAAGTATGCCAAATTGCAGGGTTTATTGCCAGCGACCACGGAGGATTCAGGTCTCTCCAACCTGTGGCAGAGAAAGAAGGGTGACAAGACTTTTTTATAGTTGCAAAACCACCTTGGGAGTGGGGATAAGGGGCAGAGATGAGATGAAAGTGTTCAGAGATTTCGGTGGGATGGAAATCACCTCAGAGTAGAGAGGAGAGTGATGGTTTTCCAGACATCCAGATGGCTAGGGGGTGTGTTTGACACTTTAAGAGATTTACAGAACTTGAGATAACAATTTGCTTACACATCATCTGGGCAGGGGTTACTTGGCTCCAGAATGGAATTATTTGGGGGTGCTTCTTCTGGTCATTACTGAGGATCAAAGGCTAGCAATTCTGATAGTTACAGATAAGAGAAGGCATGCAGCTTTACTTTTTGCAAAGTAAATTAGCAGTTTACAGAAACCAAGGTTAGCAGTCATTGTGAGGAGAATGGAAACAGTTTTGTCCCTTTTTATAAAATGGCAGTGTACAGGTTCTAACTCTAGGCTAGCTATATCACAGGAGGAAGAAGAACATGTGGGAGGAGATGAGGGAGGTGCAGTAATGATGATGGTGTTGGGGAGAGAAAGGTGCAGCATCTATGACAATTCTCTTATCTTGACCTTCACTGTTGCTCCAATTAGCTGATGTGGAATAAAACAAAGCTGTTGACTCTAATAATACAGCATCCAAATAGTGAACTATCTAGATAGTGAGTTATCTAGATGGTTCAGGGTCAGTTACAGATTAAATTCCTTGCTCCACTCTTCCTAACTTGTCATTATTGCTCTAGAATAGTATTAAAAGCCTTTTACAAAAAGAAATAAATATTATATTTAGAATATTGCATGACATCAGAATATTTTAGTTATTTTAAAGGGGTTGGAGGAAGAGGGAGCAAGAGGTCCCTGCCTCCAGGAGTCAATAAATCTAACTATGTGAAATAAAGAGTTCAGCCCAGTGCAGTGGCTCCAGCCTGTAATCTCAGCACTTTGAGAGGCTGAGGTGGGTAGATCATGAGGTCAGGAGTTCAAGGCCAGCCTGGCCAAGATGGTGAAACCCTATCTCTACTAAAAATACAAAAATTAGCTGGTTGTGGTGTAATCCCAGCTACTTGGGAGGCTGAGGCACAGAGTTGCTCGAACCTGGGAGGTGGAGGTTTCAGGAAGCCAAGATCGTGCCACTGCACTCCAGTCTTTGAGACAGAGCTAGACTCCCTCTCAAAAGAACAAGACAACAAAAGCACAAAGTGTTCAAAGCTAGGGCACATAGTGTAATGTTGAAAAGGAAATTCAGATTCAAGAAAGCATTTGCTAGGCCAGGAGCAGTGACTCATGCCTGTAATCCCACCACTTTGGGAGTCCAAGCAGGTGGATCATCTGAGGTCAAGGATTCAAGACCAGCCTGGCCAATATGGTGAAACTGTCATGACTAAAAATATAAAACTTAGCCAGGCATGGTAGTGGGTGCCTATAATCCTAGTTTACTCAGGTGGCTGAGGCAGGAGAATCACTTGAATGCAGGATGCAGAGGCTGCAGTGAATGGAGATTGTGCCACTGCACTTCCAATTTGGGAAACCAAATGAGACTCTGTCTCAACAACAACAACAAAAAAAAAAAAAAAAAAAGCCAGGCTCGATAGCTCAGGGCTTGTAATCCCAGCACTTTGATAGGCTGAGATGGGCAGATCATGAGGTCAAGTGTTCAAGACCAGCCTGACAATCATGGTGAAAACCTGTCTCTAAAAAAAAAAAAAAAAAAAAAAAAGGAAAGCATTTGCTAATTATACTAGTTTTTTTTCTTAAATTTGAATTGAGAACCAACTTCCATATGGTGAAAAAATCTCAAGTAAATATCTGTTATTAGAAACAGAGCCTCACTCATCACCCTCACTGAAATGCAGTGGCCAGGTCTCTGCTCACTGTAGCCTCCACTTCCAGGTTCAAGTGATTCTCCTGCCTCAGCCTCCCCAGTAGGAGGAATTACAAATGCTCACCACCATGCCTAGCTAATTTTTTCTACTTTTAGTAGAGATGGAGTTTCACTATGTTGTCCAGGCTGGTCTTGAACTCCTGACCTCAGGTTATCCACTTGCCTCGGTGTCCCAAACCGCTGGGATTACAGTCAAGAGCCCCCACACCCAGCCTAAATAAATATCTTTTTATTTATTTATTTTTTGATACCAGAGACTTGCCCTGTTGCTCAGGCTGGTGTGTGCTGGCATGGTCTCAGCTCACTACAACCTCTGTCTCCTGGGTTAAAGCAATTCTCCTGTCTTAGCCTCCTGAGTAGCTGAGATTACAGGCACACACCACAATGCCCGGCTAATTTTTGTGTATTTTTTTTTTTTAGTAGAGACAGGGTTTCACCATGTTGGCCAGACTGGTCTCAAACATCTGACCTTGTAATACACAAGCCATGACCTCCCAGAGTGCTGGAATTACAGGCATGAGCCACAGTGCCCAGCATATAAATATCTTAAGGAATGTTTACTTATGTACACAACTTGTGTACAACCTAAAGACAGAAGGCATTTCTATCACCTAGGAGGTTAGCTTGCATTTATGTTGAAGGCCCAGGAATCTCAAAATTCAATGTTTCTTAGATTATTTTATTTACTTATTTATAATTACTTATTTAGTTTTGAAATGGAGTTTCACTCTTGTTGTCCAGGCTGGAGTGCAGTGGCGTGATCTCAGGTAACTGCAAACTCTGCCTCCTGAATTCAATCGATTCTCTTGTTTCAGCCTCTTGAGTAGATGGGATTGCAGGCCACCACGACTGGCTAATTTTTGGTATTTTTAGTAGAGATAGGGTTTAATCATGTTGTTCAGGCTGGTCTAAAACTCCTGACCTCAGGTGATCTGCCCACCTTGACCTCCCAAAGTGTTGGTATTACAGGTGTGAGCCACCTTGCCTGGTCTCAAATTCTCTCATGTTTTAGTCATGGACTCAGACACCTTGAATTTGGATTCTACTTCCCATTTCCACCCACTAGTTATGTGACTAATAGTTTCCTTTTTCTGGAGACAGAGTCTTGCTCAGTTGAGCAAAGTGAAGTGCAATGGTGTAATTCTGGCTCACTGATACCTGCCTCCCGGGTTCAAGCAGTTCTCCTGCCTCTGCCTCCCTAGTAGCTGGGATTATAGGCACCCACCACCATGCCCAGCTAATTTTTGTGTTTTTAGTAGAGACAGGGTTTCACCTTGTTGGTAAGGCTGGTCCCAAACTCCAGACCTCAAGTGATGCACCCACCTCAGCCTCCCAAAGTGCTGGGCTTACAGCCATGAACCACTGTGCTCAGCCTAATTTTTGTATTTTTTAGTAGAGATGAAGTTTCACCATGTTAGCCAAGCTGGTATTGAACTCCTGACCTCAAGTGATCCCCCCACCTCACCCTCCCAAAGTGCTGGGTTTACAGGCATGAGCCACCATGTCTGGCAGTGATTCACAACTTTAAAGCAGCAAGAAATCAGCAAAACCAGTCTACATTCCATGTTGAGCCCTTAATCTGGTCTCAATTTGTAGGGTGCCTATTTGGGACCCAGTGTGTTGGAACATGCCTGTAGTCTCAGATGCTCAGGAGGCCAAGCTGGGGGACCACTTGAGCTTAGGAGTTTGAGGCCTGCCTTTGCAATATAGTGAGACCCCCCTGCCCCCATCTCTAAAGTTCAAGAGGGTGGAATCATGGGAATACATATGTTTTAATTATCTAGAGTGTAGAAATATAGAAAAAAGTACTTCTACTCTTTCAGTGTCATACTAGTGGACTAAGAATCCTCAACCTATGTGTCATCTGATATCTGGGGAAGGTAACTTTGCTGAATATATTAGAGATGTGGCCAATGGTCTGGATGGAAGTTTAAAAACTTAAAAGGAATGTGATTGTGAAATTGATTACAAGGAAGTCTGAGATAGAGATACATTGATAGACCTCTTTGAATGGTCAAAAAAACAGAATTTTTTTTAACTTTTGTGAGACACGAATCTCACTTTGTTGTCCAGGCTAGAGTGAAATGGCTTGATCTCACCTCACTGCTACTGCCACTTCCTGGGTTCAAGTGATTCTCCTGCCCTAGCCTCCTGAATAGCTGGGATTACAGGCACCTGCACTTTGTCCAGCTAATTGTTCTATTTTTAGTAGAGATGTTGGTCAGGCTGGTCTCAAATTCCTGACCTCAAATGATCCACCGGCCTCAACCTCCCAAAGTGCTGGGATTGCAGGTGTGAACCACTGCCCCCAGCTGAAAAACACAGAGAGGTACTTAAATTCTACATGAATATACACCAACAGATAACCTCAGCAAAGGATTTCAATAATCAAGTGATCAAATGTTCTGTTATATAGACACCAGTCAGCCTCATCCTCTACCCACCTCTGTTATTGCCTAAATAATTGGCTCATAATCAAAGTGGCCATGGTGGCAGAGATGGGGTTATGCATGGACTCAAGTGTCATGGACTTCCAGTCACCAGGGCTGACCTGGCTATAGCCACTGCTGAGTGGCCAGTCTGCCAGCAGCAAAGACCTACAGTGCTTACCTAATGTGGTCCCTTTCTCTTGGGAGGATGAATCAGCCAGCTGCCTAGTGGCAGGTTAATGACATTCTACCATGGAAGGAGCAGTCTTGTTATTGGAATAGACACTCTGGATATGGATTTGCCTTCCTCGCAAGCAATGCTTATTTGCCATCATGGTATTCTGCAGCGTTCACACCAAGGGCTTGAGACAGTTAGCGTAACTCGCCCCATCTTGGCTGCTGGACTTATCTGCTCTCTCCCGCTCTCAAGGGTTGTCAAGTTGTGGTAAAAATGGCTCAGCCACTGAGGCAAAAACAGAGTGCAGAATAAGGGCCTGCAGTTTATGTGGACATTGTGCTGACTGCTTCATATCCCCCTTAGTCTCTGTGTAAGCAATAGGCTTGCTGCAATTGAGGTGCCTGGGAGGGGCAGAGACCCCTGCCCATATTTTCTCAGAAGCTGAGGCTTTGCTCTACCTTCTGATGGAAAACATAGTTAACAAGTCACCTTAAGGGCACCATTGTTTGTTTGCACTGTGTATCTTTAAAAAACATATATTAACTCTTAAACTGCTTTGTAAGCTATTATCAAGCCCCCTTAAAACTGCTTTGTAAGCTATTATCACAAGCCCCCTTAAAACTGCTTGGTGAGCTGTTATCACAAGCCCCTGATAACTATTTTTATGTGGTTTCTGTTCTCTCTTATGTTTACTCCTTTATCTGCTGAGATAAAGTAAATGTAACAAGAAGAATGGTATAAAAGCTGTAACCCACAAAAATAAAACTGCTGCTTGACTTCAGGTCAGGTAGACCTCCAGACTCTGATTTCCTTTCCTCTTTTTTTTCCACATGCTCTCTTCCTCAGGTTGAATGAGACATCTACGTTGGTGGTCTCAGGGACTCCCTTAGGTTGGTAGCCCCCCAGCAGACGTGCTGGACCCCAACAGTATTCTATACAGCATTGTTTCTGATTGAGGTGCTCACTCACTGCAAATGAAATGTAGTAATGCACCCACATTTATGAAATCCACTGGTCTCACACTGTTCCTCATCATCATAAAGTAGCTTAATAGAAAGGTGGAGCATTTTGAATATTCAGCTAAAGCACCATCTAAGTACCTTGCAGGGCTGGGGCAACATTCTCCAGAAAGCTGTATATACTCTAAGTTAGCATTCAATATACCATACAGTTTCTCTCATAGCCAGGATTCATGGGTCCAGGTATCAAGTGGATAAAAAAGAAAGTGGCACTCTTAGTGTAATATAGCTGGCCTAGAGTTAGAACCTGAACAATGCCATTTTATAAAAGACAAAACTGTTTTTAAAATAAGTTGTAAAGGCTGACTGCAGGACTTGGCTTCTGTAAATAAAACTGCTAGTTTACTTTGCAGAAAGCAAAGAGGTAAAACTGCTTACCTTCTCTTATCAGTAACTGCCAGAGTTACTAGCCAGTAATAACCAGAATAAGCAGCCCGAGTTAATTCCATCCTAGCTCCTGGGACTCATCTCATAATAAGTAACTAAAGATCTGTGGATTCTAATGCTGCCCGGACAATGTATTAACTAATGTTTATCTTGACTTCTGTAAACCACTTAAGTAACAATCGGAATGACAAAAGTCCCCTGGCTCTTGGAATGTCTGAAGCCCCCTCACCCTCATCTGGGCCCAGGAGGTATTTACCTCAAAATGACTGAAGCTGCCCGATTTTCTAAGATGGCGTCATAGAAAGAACTCAGGATTGCAGCTCTCAGTGAAGGCACAGATGGTGAGTCCTAGCCGCATTCCCAGACGGACCTTTGTTGCCCACAGAACGGGAAAATTCCCAGCTGTAGGAGAGACATGGGATGCCAGGGCAGCCATAATTGGGCTCGTGCAGCTGCTTTGGCTGGCACTGCCAGTGCCTGCAGTGCAGCAGCACCTGGCACAAAACTCACTGGTCTGGGTGCCCTGTTAAACTGGCAATCTGAGATTTGGAAGGGCAGATTGACATGTCCATCTGATTAAATGGGACTTGGACAATGAGCCAGACCAGGAGATTCCTGGGAAGCGTGATTTGAGCCAGTGCAGTGGGCAGTGGCACGGAGATCACATGGATCCCAGTGCCCTATCAGCAGGCTACTGGGATGCAAGTGAGAGAGTCTCACCATTCAAATTGGGGAGAAAAGAGAGAGAGAGAGGACAGACTCTGAGGCAGTGAGCCAGGTGATCGGGCTCGGCGGGTCCCACCCTCACGGGGACAAGCAGGGCAGAGATTGGAGGCACTCAGGGTTGAGAGTTGCACTGCTGGCCAGGACGGTGCAGCCCAGTGGGGAAGGGGCGTCCACCACTATGGACGCAATCTGCCCCTAGTGAGGAACACGCCCAGTGCTGAAACAGCCTGCCATTGCAGAGGCAACCCGCCATAACAGAGAGACTCCGCCAAGAGGGCGGAGCACACCACAGTAGAACAGAGCCTCATGGAAGAATGGAACCTCGGCAGGCAAATAGTGAATAGACTACCACCTAGCGGGGCAGGACAGTGCAACAGATACTCATAAAGAAAGCCCCAACTCACTGAGACAGAGAATCTGAGAAAAAAGGGGGTTTATAACACAGGTTTCCAACAACCCTGAATGAACAATGGAGCTCACAGCTCAGCACTGGAGCTCCTATAAAGTACAGACCATCTCCTCAAGCAGCTCCCTGACCCCTGTATATCCAAAGAGTCACCTCAAAAAAGGACCAATCAGACTAACATTTAGTGGGCATCATTCTGGGACAAAGATAGCAGAAGAAGAAACTGATAGCATCCCTCACTGTTCCACAGCTGCTACAGGTGTACCCCAGACAAGCAGGGCCTGGAGTGAACCTCAGCAGTTGTACAGCAGAGGGCTACACTGTTGGAAGGAAAACTAAATAACAGAAATACTTCATCATCAACAATCTGGGCATCCACTCAGAGACCCAATTGAAAAATCAGCAACTACTAAGACGACAGGTGGATAAATCCACAAAGATGGAAAGAAACCAGCACAAAAAGGAGGAAAATACCCAAAACCAAAACACCTCACCTTCTACAAAGGACCAAAACTCCTCACCAGCAAGGAGACAAAGCTGGATGAAGAATGAGTGTAATGAAATGATGGAAACAGACTTCAGAAGGTGGATAATGAGAAACTTCAGTGAGCTAAAAGAACATGTCCTAAATCAATGCAAAGAAACTAAGAACCTTAAAAAAAGATTTGAAAAACGATTCGAGGAAATGATAACAAGAATGGACAACCTACAGAGAAATATGAATGAATTGAAGGAGCTGAAAAACACAACACTAGAACTTCACAAAGCATGCACAAGTTTCAACAGCCGAATTGACCAGGCAGAAGAAAGAATATCAGAAGTTGAAGATCAACTCAATGAAATAAAATGAGAAACCAAGATTAGAGAAAAAAGTGCAAAAAGGAATCAACAAAATCTCCAATAAATGTGGGACTATGTGAAGAGACCCAACCTACGTTTGATAGGTGTACCAGAATGTGATGAAGAGAATGAATCCAAGCTGGAAAATACCCCTCAGAATATTATCCAGGAAAATTTCCCCAACGTAGCAAGGCAGGCCAATACTCAAGTCCAGGAAACACAGAGAACACCACAAAGATACTCCACAAAAGAGCAACCCCAAGGCACATAAACGTCAGATTCACCAGGGTTGAAATGAAGGAGAAAATACTAAGGGCAGCCAGAGAGAAAGGTCGGGTCACCCACAAAGGAAGCCCATCAGACTCACAGCAGATCTCTCAGCAGAGACTCTACAAGCCAGAAGAGAGAGGGGGCCAATATTTACCATCCTTAAAGAAAAGAACTTTCAACCTAGAATTTCATATCCAGCCAAACTGAGTTTCATAAGTGAAGGAAAAATAAAATCCTTTGTAAACAAGCAAGTACTCAGAGATTTTGTCACCACTAGGCCTGCTTTACAAGAGCTCCTGAAAGAGGCACTACACATAGAAAGAAACAACCAGTACCAGCCATCCTAAAAGCATACCAAATGCTAAAGAGCATCAACAAAATGAAGAATCTACATGAACCAATGGGCAAAACAGCCAACTAGCATCAAAATGGCAGTATCAAATTCACACATAACAATATTAACCCTAAATGTAAATGGGCTAAATGCACCAATCAAAAGACACAGACTGGCAAATTGGATAAAAAACAAAACCCATCGGTGTGCTGTATCCAGGAAACCCATCTCACATGCAAGGATACACAAAGGCTCAAAGTAAAGGGATAAAGAAAGATTTACCAAGCAAATGGAGAGCAAAAAAAAAGCAGGAGTTGCAATTCTCATCTCTGATAAAATAGACTTTAAAGCAACAAAGATCAAAAGAGACAAAGAAGGTCATTACATAATGGTAAAAGGATCGATACAACAAGAGCAGCTAACGATTCTAAATATATATGGACCCAATGCAGGAGCACCCAGATATATAAGGCAAGTTCTTAATGACTTACAAAGAGACTTAGACTCCCACACAATAATAGTGGGAGACTTTAACACTCCACTGTCAATATCAGACAGATCAACCAGACAGAAAATTAACAAGGATATCCAGGACTTGAACTCAGACCTGGAACAAGCAAACCTGATAGACATTTACAGAACTCTCCACCCCAAATCCACAGAATATACATTCTTCTCAGCACCACATCACACCTACTCCAAAATTGACCACATAATTGGAAGTAAAGCACTCCTCAACAAATGCAAAACAACTGAAATCATAACAAACAGTCTCTCAGACCATAGTGCAATCAAGTTGGAACTCAGAATTCAGAAACTAACTCAGAACCACACAGCTTCATGGAAACTGAACAACTGGCTCTTGAATGTTGATTGGATAAACAATGAAATGAAGGCAGAAATAAAGAAGTTCTTTGAAACCAACGAGAATGAAGACACAACGTACCAGAATCTCTGGGACACATTTAAAGCAGTCTGTAGAGGAAAATATATAGCAATAAGTGCCCACATGAGAAGAGTGGAGAGATCCAAAATTGACACCCTATCATCAAAATTGAAAGAGCTAGAGGAGCAAGATCAAAAAAGCTCAAAACCTAGCCAAAGACAAGAAATAACTAAGATCAGAGCAGAACTGAAGGAGATAGAGACAAGAAAAACCCTTCAAAAATCAATAAATCCAAGAGCTGGTTTTGAAAAGATCAACAAAATAGACAGACCACTAGCCAGACTGATAAAAAGAAGAGAGAACAACCAAATAGATGCAATAAAAACAATAAAGGAAATCACCACAGATTCCACAGAAATTCAAACCATCATCAGAGAATACTACAAACAACTCTATGCACATAAACTAGTAAACCAGGAAGAAATGGATAAATTCCTGGACGCCTGTGTCCTCCCAAGCCTAAACCAGGAGGAAGCCAAAACTATGAATAGACCAATAACAAGGTCTGAAGTTGAGGCAGCAATTAAGAGCCTACCACACAAAAAAGCCCAGGTCCAGATGGGTTCACAGCAATTCTACCAGACACACAAAGAGGATCTGGTACCATTCCTTCTGAAACTATTCCAAATAATTCAAAAGAGGAACCCTTCCCAAATCATTTTATGAGACCAACATCATCCTGATACCAAAACCGGCAGAGACTCAACAAGAAAAGAAAACTTCAGGCCAATATCCATGATGAACATAGATGCAAAAATCTTCAATAAAATACTGGCAAACCGATTACAACAGCACATTAAAAAACTTATCCATCATAATCAAGTAGGATTCATCCCGGGGATGCAAGGCTGGTTCAACATACACAAGTCTATAAATGTAATTCACCACATAAACAGAACCAAAAACAAAAACCACATGATTATCTCAATTGATGCAGAGAAGGCATTTGACAAAATTTAACAGCCCTTTATGCTAAAAACTCTCAATAAACTTGGTATTGATGGAACATATCTCAAAGTAATAAAAGCTATATATGACAAACCAACAGCCAATATCATACTTAATGGGCAAAAACTGGAAGCATTCCCTTTGAAATCCGGCACTAGACAAGGATGCCCTCTCTCACCACTCCTATTCAACATAGTACTGGAAGTTCTAGCCAGAGCAATCAGGCAAGAAAAAGAAATAAAAGGGAAGATGGCATTGTAGAGGCAACTCTGGATTGCAGCTCTCAGTGAAGGCACAGAGGGTGAGTCCTAGCCGCATTCTCAGACAGATCTTTTTTGCCCACAGAACGTTGAAAGTCCCAGGTGTGGGAGAGACATGGGACGCTAGCACAGCCAGCTTGCATGGCTGCTTCAGCTGGTTCTGCAGTGCAGCGGCACGGGCACAAAACTCACTGGTCTGGGTGCCCTGTTAAACTGGCAATGTGAGATTTGGAAGGGCAGATTGGCATGTCCATCTGATTGAATGGGACTTGGACAATGAGCCAGACCAGAAGATTCCTGGGAAACGTGATCTGAGCCGGTGCAGTGGGCAGTGGCACAGGAGATTGCATGGATCCCAGTGCCCTATCAGCAGGCTACTGGGGCACCAATGAGAGAGTCAACCGTTCAGCTTGGGGAGAGGAAGAGAGAAAGAGAGAGAGGACGGACTCTGAGGCATAGAGCTGGGTGATCAGGCTCGGTGGGTCCCACCCTGACAGGGACAAGCAGGGCAGCGATTGGAGGTGCTCAGGGCTGAGAGTTTTGCTGCCAGCATCTAGGACGGTGCAGCCCAGTGGGGAAGGGGCGCCCACCACTACTGATGCAATCCCCCCCACTGAAGTACCACCCAGGGCTGATGCAGCCTGCTGTTGCCAAGGCAACCTGCCATAACAGAGAGACTCTGCCAGCAGGGCGGAGCAAGCCACAGCAGGGCAGAGCAAGCCACTGCAGGACGGAGCCCTGCAGCAACAGGGCAGACCTGCACTAGCAGGGTGAAGCCCTGGCAGAAAAATAGTGAATAGACTGCCTCCTAGCTGGGCAGGACAGTGCAACAGATACTCATAAAGAAAGCCCCAACTCCCTGAGACAGAGCATCTAAGGGGGAAGAAAAGGGGGGGATTTTATGAGTTCTGTTGCAGCAGACATAAACACATCCTCCCAACAATGCTGAATGAACAACAGAGCTCACAGCTCAGCACTGGAGCTCCTATAAAGCACAGACCATCTCCTCAAGCAGCTCCCTGACCCCTGTATATCCAAAGAGTCATCACCGCAAAAAAAGGACTAATCAGACTGACAGTTGGCGGGCATCATTCTGAAACAAAGATAGCAGAAGAAAAAACTGGTAGCATCCCTCACTGTTCTGCTGATGCTACAGGTGTACCCCAGACAAGCAGGGCCTGGATTGGACCTCAGCACTCGTACAGCAGAGGGGCTAGACCATTAGAAGAAAAACTAAGTAACAGAAATAACTCATCATCAACAATCTGGGTGTCCACACAGAGACCCAACTGAAAAATCAGCAACTACTAAGACGACAGGTGGATAAATTTATAAAGATGAGAAGAAACCAGCGCAAAAAGGAGAAAAACACCCAAAACCAAAACACTTCACCTCCTACAAAGAACCAAAACTCCTCACCAACAAGGGAACAAAGCTGGATGGAGAATGCGTGTAACGAAATGATGGAATCAGACTTCAGAAAGTGGATAATGAGAAATTTCAGTGAGCTAAAAGAACATGTTCTAAATCAGTGCAAAGAAACTAAGAACCTTAGAAAAAGATTTGAAAAAATATTCGAGGAAATAATAACAAGAATGGACAACTTAGAGAGGAATATGAATGAATTGAAGGAGCTGAAAAACACAACACAAGAACTTCGTGAAGCATGCACAAGTTTCAACAGCTGAATTGACCAAGCAGAAGAAAGAATATCAGAAGTCGAAGATCAACTCAATGAAATAAAACGAGAAACCAAGATTAAAAAAAAAGCACAAAAGGAATGAACAAAATCTCCAAGAAATGTGGGACTATGTGAAGAGACCCAACCTACGTTTGATAGGTGTACCAGAATGTGATGAAGAGAATGAATCCAAGCTGGAAAACACTCTTCAGGATATTATCCAGGAAAATTTCCCCAACCTAGCAAGACAGGTCAATACTCAACTCCAGGAAATACAGAGAACACCACAAAGATACTCTGCAAGAAGAGCAACCCCAAGGCACATAATCGTCAGATTCACCAGGGTTGAAATGAAGGAGAAAATACTAAGGGCAGCCAGAGAGAAAGGTCAGGTCACCCACAAAGGGAAGCCCATCAGACTCACAGCAGATCTCTCAGCAGAGACTCTACAAGCCAGAAGAGAGTGGGGGCCAATATTCAACATCCTTAAAGAAAAGAACTTTCAACCCAGAATTTCATATCCAGCCAAACTGAGCTTCATAAGTGAAGGAAAAATAAAATCCTTCATGAACAAGCAAGTACTCAGAGATTTTGTCACCACTAGGCCTGCTTTACAAGAGCTCCTGAAAGAGGCACTACACATAGAAAGAAACAACCAGTACCAGCCATCCTAAAAGCATACCAAATGCTAAAGACCATCAACAAAATGAAGAATCTACATGAACCAACGGGCAAAACAGCCAGCTAGCATCAAAATGGCAGTATCAAATTCACACATAACAATATTAACCCTAAATGTAAATGGGCTAAATGCACCAATCAAAAGACACAGACTGGCAAATTGGATAAAAACCAAAACCCATCGGTGTGCTGTATCCAGGAAACCCACCTCACATGCAAAGATACACAAAGGCTCAAAATAAAGGGATGGAGGAAGATTTACCAAGCAAATGGAGAGCAAAAAAAAGCAGGAGTTGCAATTCTCATCTCTGATAAAATAGACTTTAAAGCAACAAAGATCAAAAGGGACAAAGAAGGTCATTACATAATGGTAAAAGGATCGATACAACAAGAAGAGCTAACGATTCTAAATATATATGGACCCAATGCAGGAGCACCCAGATATATAAGGCAAGTTCTTAATGACTTACAAAGAGACTTAGACTCCCACACAATAATAGTGGGAGACTTTAACACTCCACTGTCAATATCAGACAGATCAACCAGACAGAAAATTAACAAGGATATCCAGGACTTGAACTCAGACCTGGAACAAGCAAACCTGATAGACATTTACAGAACTCTCCACCCCAAATCCACAGAATATACATTCTTCTCAGCACCACATCACACCTACTCCAAAATTGACCACATAATTGGAAGTAAAGCACTCCTCAGCAAATGCAAAACAACTGAAATCATAACAAACAGTCTCTCAGACCATAGTGCAATCAAGTTGGAACTCAGAATTCAGAAAATAACTCAGAACCGCACAGCTTCATGGAAACTGAACAACTGGCTCTTGAATGTTGATTGGATAAACAATGAAATGAAGGCAGAAATAAAGAAGTTCTTTGAAACCAACGAGAATGAAGACACAACGTACCAGAATCTCTGGGACACATTTAAAGCAGTCTGTAGAGGAAAATATATAGCAATAAGTGCCCACATGAGAAGAGTGGAGAGATCCAAAATTGACACCCTATCATCAAAATTGAAAGAGCTAGAGGAGCAAGATCAAAAAAGCTCAAAACCTAGCCGAAGACAAGAAATAACTAAGATCAGAGCAGAACTGAAGGAGATAGAGACAAGAAAAACCCTTCAAAAATCAATAAATCTAAGAGCTGGTTTTGAAAAGATCAACAAAATAGACAGACCACTAGCCAGACTGATAAAAAGAAAAGAGAACAACCAAATAGATGCAATAAAAAATGATAAAGGAAATCACCACAGATTCCACAGAAATTCAAACCATCATCAGAGAATACTACAAACAACTCTATGCACATAAACTAGTAAACCAGGAAGAAATGGATAAATTCCTGGATGCCTGTGTCCTCCCAAGCCTAAACCAGGAGGAAGCCGAAACTATGAATAGACCAATAACAAGGTCTGAAGTTGAGGCAGCAATTAAGAGCCTACCACACAAAAAAGCCCAGGTCCAGATGGGTTCACAGCTGAATTCTACCAGACACACAAAGAGGATCTGGTACCATTCCTTCTGAAACTATTCCAAATAATCCAAAAGAGGAACCCTTCCCAAATCATTTTATGAGACCAACATCATCCTGATACCAAAACCTGGCAGAGACTCAACAAGAAAAGAAAACTTCAGGCCAATATCCATGATGAACATAGATGCAAAAATCTTCAATAAAATACTGGCAAACCGATTGCAACAGCACATTAAAAACTTATCCATCATGATCAAGTAGGATTCATCCGGGGATGCAAGGCTGGTTCAACATACAAGTCTATAAATGTAATTCACCACATAAACAGAAGCAAAAACAAAAACCACATGATTATCTCAATTGATGCAGAAGGCATTTGACAAAATTCAACAGCCCTTTATGCTAAAACCCTCAATAAACTTGGTATTGATGGAACATATCTCAAAGTAATAAAAGCTATTTATGACAAACCAACAGCCAATATCATACTTAATGGGCAAAAACTGGAAGCATTCCTTTGAAATCTGGCACTAGACAAGGATGCCCTCTCTCACCACTTCTATTCAACATAGTACTGGAAGTTCTAGCCAGAGCAATCAGGCAAGAAAAAGAAATAAAGGGTATTCAAATAGGAAGGTGGAAGCCAAATTGTCTCTATTTGCAGACGACATGATAGTATACCTAGAAGACCCCATCACCTCAGCCCAAAAGCTCCTGAAACTGATAAGCAACTTCAGCAAAGTCTCAGGATATAAAATCAATGTTCAAAAATCACAAGCATTCCTATACACCAAAAAGAGGAGAGAATGAATCACAGCTAAAATCTACCAGACACACAAAGAGGATCTGGTACCATTCCTTCTGAAACTATTCCAAATAATCCAAAAGAGGAACCCTTCCCAAATCATTTTATGAGACCAACATCATCCTGATACCAAAACCTGGCAGAGACTCAACAAGAAAAAGAAAACTTCAGGCCAATATCCATGATGAACATAGATGCAAAAATCTTCAATAAAATACTGGCAAACCGATTGCAACAGCACATTAAAAACTTATCCATCATGATCAAGTAGGATTCATCCGGGATGCAAGGCTGGTTCAACATATGCAAGTCTATAAATGTAATTCACCACATAAACAGAAGCAAAAACAAAAACCACATGATTATCTCAATTGATGCAGAAGGCATTTGACAAAATTCAACAGCCCTTTATGCTAAAACCCTCAATAAACTTGGTATTGATGGAACATATCTCAAAGTAATAAAAGCTATTTATGACAAACCAACAGCCAATATCATACTTAGTGGGCAAAAACTGGAAGCATTCCCTTTGAAATCTGGCACTAGACAAGGATGCCCTCTCTCACCACTTCTATTCAACATAGTACTGGAAGTTCTAGCCAGAGCAATCAGGCAAGAAAAAGAAATAAAGGATATTCAAATAGAAAATGTGGAAGCCAAATTGTCTCTATTTGCAGACGACATGATAGTATACCTAGAAGACCCCATCACCTCAGCCCAAAAGCTCCTGCAACTGATAAGCAACTTCAGCAAAGTCTCAGGATATAAAATCAATGTTCAAAAATCACAAGCATTCCTATACACCAATAACAGACTTAAAGAGAACCAAATCAAGAACGAAGTGCCATTCACAGTTGCTACAAAGAAAATAAAATACCTAGGAATACAACTCACAAGAAATGTTGTGGGGAGCAATATTCATTTTGAGCATCTAGTAAGCTATCTTGTGACCCTGTTGCCTAAGAGCCCACATCCTCTTTATCTAAATCCTACATTTCCTCTGAGTTGCAAGATCAGCCGGTGGTCTCATTACCATAGTTACCCCCTTGATGTCAGCCCTCAGATTTTCCCACTTTTACTTGTTTATAAGCAGCTGCATTGAGCCTAATACACGAGACTTGATCAGATCCTTGACTTGTCTCCATTCTCCACGTCTCCTGTCTCTCTCTTAATCCCCACTCCCTCCCTAGGGTCCCTGTTGTTTGTCCCACAGGCCGGGACAAAATTGGCGCCCAACGTGGGGCGACTGGTATGAGGAATATCGTGAGGGACGCCGCCGAGATCAGCCGGCACAGAGGAATCAAGAAACCCGGAGGAAAGAGTGTCTTGGGAGCCTGCCACAGACTTGCCCTCCGGTAAGTGGATGGCGAATATGGGACAGGAAGTCAGCCAGCATAAATTGTTTGTAGAGAGTTTAAGTAAAGCGTTAAAGGCGCGGGGAGTAAAGGTGAAAATAAATCAATTGTGTAAATGCTTTGACTATATTAAGGATGTCTGCCCCTGGTTCCCCCAGGAAGGAACCATAGATCAAAAACGATGGAAAAGGGTAGGAGATGCCTTGAAAGATTATTATAGTACTTTTGGACCCGAGAAGGTCCCAGTTACTGCCTTTTCATATTGGAATTTAATAAATAAAATTTTAAGTCAGAGACGTCAAGATCCTATTGTTGCTAATGTCATCTCTCAGGGAGAGTCTATATTAAAAGGAGGAAAAGAAAAATCTGAAACTCCAAAAACTAGCAGGGAGACTTGCTCCCCTCCAGAAACTATGCCAGAACAGGATTTAATGTCCTTTGATTGTGACTCTGAAAAGGGCACCTCCCAGGAGCATAAATATAAAGATTTGTCTCTAATGAAAGAAAGCTGTCAGCCACAAAATAAAAGCTTACCCGAAACTGTAGATAAATCCTCTAAACAAAAGGACAAAATTAGACCTAAGTGTGGGAGGCACGCTCGCTTATCAGGGTGGCTTATAGAAAGGGCAAATTGTTCAGAAGATGAAGGCATAGAAGAGGGAATAGGTTGGGAGGACGTACAGGAGGAATTAGCCAGATATAAAAAGACAACTGGCCCTCCGAGGCCTTCTTAAAACAGCAGATAAGTCTCGAAATAGAACATCAGGATCTCATTGAACAGTTAGAGAAAATCAAGATAGGGAAGGTTAGGAATGATACAAAAACTTCTGCCCCTCCGTTCGGTGGTAACCCTCGCCTAGGAACCGCCATGAGGCAGCCCGCCCCAACTAACTCTTCATTGGAGTCAGGCAACCCTAATGTTTATCCAGTCACTGAAACTGTAGATCAAAATAATGCCACGTGGAGACATCATGTCGGTTTTGATTTCAAAATTATCAAAGAATTGAAGACTGCTCTGGTGCAATACGGTGCTACTGCTCCATATACCACTGCAATTTTGGAATCAGTAGCTGAAAATTGGCTTACTCCAGGGTATTGGCAAGCTCTAGCCCATGCTATCTTATCTGGTGGAGACTTCCTGCTTTGGAAGTCTGAGTATTATGAGTCAGGCTAACAACAATTGGAGCTTTGATATGTTAGTTGGGGAAGGCAATTACTCCACCAGTGATGCCCAGATGCAGTATGATGCTCAGGCTGCAGGAACAAAGGCTTGGAGAAAGCTGCCCACTAAGGGAGATCTTAGCTCCTCTCTTACTAGTATCAAGCAGGGGCCAGATGAGCCGTTTTCAGAATTTGTTCACCATCTCCTTACAGCAGCGGGGAGGATTTTTGGTAACCCACAAGTTGGCCAAGACTTTGTAAAGCAACTGGCGTTTGAAAATGCCAACGCCACTTGTCAGGCCGCTATTCGTCCTTATAAAAAGAAGACAGATCTCTCGGGCTATATTCGCCTTTGTTCAGACATTGGGTCTGCCTACCAACAGGGACTGGCTATGGCTGCCGCCTTGCAAGGCTATACAGTGAGGCAATTTCTATCTAATCAGTCAAAGAATAAGTGCTTTCAATGTGGCGCTAGTGGTCACTATGCTAAAGATTGCAATGCTGATAAGAAACCCTCCTTCAACATAAAAGCCCCTGGCCTATGCCCACGGTGTAAGCGTGGCAAGCATTGGGCTAATGAGTGCAAGTCTAAGAAAGATGCCCAGGGCAACCTCCTTTCTCCCCATCAGGGAAACGGGATGAGGGGCCAGCCCCAGGCCCCCAAACCAAAACAGATCTATGGGGCAGTCAGCTTTGTTCCCCCAAGCAACAATCCATTTCAAGCCTCTGCTGAGCAATGGCAGGAAGTGCAGGATTGGACCTCTGTTCCACCTCCCACACAGTATTAACACCTGAGATGGGGGTTCAGGCCCTACCTACAGGAGTCTTTGGGCCTCTACCCGAGGGCTCTGTTGGACTTATTCTAGGGCACAGCAGCCTCACCCTACAGGGCTTACAAGTTCTCCCCGGGGTAATAGACAATGACTATATGGGAGAAATTAAAGTTATGGCATCCTCTCCTCGAGTGATAAGTACTGTTTCCCCAGGACAAAGATTTGCACAGCTCCTACTTTTACCCCTTCACAAAACCAAGAATAAGGCTGTCAAAGGGAATAGGGGCACTGCCGGTTTTGGCTCTTCAGATGTTTATTGGGCAGAAATAATATCTTCCAGCAAGCCCATGATGACATTATGGTTAGATGAGAAAAAATTTACTGGGTTAGTAGATACCGGAGCTGATGTAACTATCATCAGCAAAACCCAGTGGCCTCAGACGTGGCCTACAGAGGCTACAATCACTCATCTAACTGGGATTGGTCAAAGTAGAAATCCAGAAAGAAGCAGTAAATTGCTGACCTGGAAAGATGAGAAGGGACATCACGGACACATTCAGCCCTATATAGTCGCAGGCCTGCCTTTTAACCTGTGGGGCAGGGACCTGCTGGCTCAAATAGGAATGGTCATTGGCAGTCCTAATGATATTGTTACTGCCCAAATGCTAAAAAATGGCTATGTGCCAGGAACAGGGCTGGGAAAAAATCAAGACGGAATCCTAGACCCCATTCAGACCAAATCAAAGACAGACAGAACTGGGCTTGGACATTTTAACAGGGGTCACGGTCTGTCCTGTAACCCATGCAGACAAAATCACCTGGAGATCTGATGACCCTGTCTGGGTTGATCAGTGGCCTCTCTTCAGAAAAACTAGCTGCCGCCCAACAACTGGTACAGGAACAGTTACAGGCAGGACATATAGAGCCTAGTAATTCACCTTGGAACAGCCAATCTTTGTCATAAGAAAGAAATCAGGAAAATGGCGGTTGTTACAAGACCTTAGAGAGTTAAATAAGTCTATGGTACTCATGGGAGCCCTACAACCTGGACTCCCTCTCCCATTGCCATACATTTAGACTACTATAAAATAATTATTGATCTGAAAGACTGTTTCTTTACCATCCCGTTACATCCAGATGATCAAAAACATTTTGCCTTCAGTGTACCCTCTACTAATTTTAGGGAGCCTATGAAGAGATATCACTGGAGAGTGTTACCTCAAGGCATGGCTAATAGTCCAACTTGTGCCAATCTTTTGTTGCTTCATCTATTCAACCTATTAGAAGCACCTGGACAGAAATTTATATTATCCATTACATGGATGACATTCTTATAGCAGGGAAGGATGGGCAAAATGTTTTATCTTGTTTTAAGGCTTTACAGACATCTCTTACACAACATGGCCTATTAATAGCTCCTGAAAAGGTGCAACTCACTGATCCCTACATGTATTTAGGCTTTCAGCTAAGAAAATCAGTTACTACACAGAAGGTACAACTTAGGCTAGACAAACTTAAGATGCTGAATGATTTTCAAAATTATTGGGAGATATCAATTGGCTTCTACCTTATTTAAAACTATGCAAAGCAGACCTCAAACCACTTTTGATAGGTGTACCAGAATGTGATGAAGAGAATGAATCCAAGCTGGAAAACACTCTTCAGGATATTATCCAGGAAAATTTCCCCAACCTAGCAAGACAGGTCAATACTCAACTCCAGGAAATACAGAGAACACCACAAAGATACTCAAGAAGAGCAACCCCAAGGCACATAATCGTCAGATTCACCAGGGTTGAAATGAAGGAGAAAATACTAAGGGCAGCCAGAGAGAAAGGTCGGTCACCCACAAAGGGAAGCCCATCAGACTCACAGCAGATCTCTCAGAGACTCTACAAGCCAGAAGAGAGTGGGGCCAATATTCAACATCCTTAAAGAAAAGAACTTTCAACCCAGAATTTCATATCCAGCCAAACTGAGTTTCATAAGTGAAGGAAAAATAAAACCTTCATAAACAAGCAAGTACTCAGAGATTTTGTCACCACTAGGCCTGCTTTACAAGAGCTCCTGAAAGAGGCACTACACATAGAAAGAAACAACCAGTACCAGCCATCCTAAAAGCATACCAAATGCTAAAGACCATCAACAAAATGAAGAATCTACATGAACCAACGGGCAAAACAGCCAGCTAGCATCAAAATGGCAGTATCAAATTCACATAACAATATTAACCCTAAATGTAAATGGGCTAAATGCACCAATCAAAAGACACAGACTGGCAAATTGATAAAAGCCAAAACCCATTTGTGTGCTTTATCCAGGAAACCCACCTCACATGCAAAGATACACAAAGGCTCAAAATAAAGGATGGAGGAAGATTTACCAAGCAAATGGAGAGCAAAAAAAGCAGGAGTTGCAATTCTTTCTCTGATAAAATAGACATTAAAGCAACAAAGATCAAAAGGGACAAAGAAGGTCATTACATAATGGTAAGAGGATCAATACAACAAGAAGAGCTAACGATTCTAAATATATATGGACCCAATGTAGGAGCACCCAGATATATAAGGCAAGTTCTTAATGACTTACAAGAGACTTAGACTCCCACACAATAATAGTGGAGACTTTAACACTCCACTGTCAATAGCAGACAGATCAACCAGACAGAAAATTAACAAGGATATCCAGGACTTGAACTCAGCACCATACAGCAGAGGGCTAGACCATTAGAAGGAAAACTAAGTAACAGAAATACTCATCATCAACAATGCATCCACACAGAGACCCAATTGAAAATCAGCAACTACTAAGACGACAGGTGGATAAACCATAAAGATGGGAAGAAACCAGTGCAAAAAGGAGGAAAACACCCGAAACCAAAACACCTCACCTCCTACAAAGGACCAAACTCTCACCAGCAAGGGAACAAAGCTGGACGGAGAATGAGTGTGATGAAATGACGGAATCAGACTTCAGAATGGATAATGAGAAACTTCAGTGAGCTAAAAGAACATGTTCTAAATCAGTGCAAAGAAACTAAGAACCTTGAAAAAGATTTGAAAAAGATTCGAGGAAATGATAACAAGAATGGACAACTTAGAGAGGAATATGAAATGAATTGAAGGAGCTGAAAACACAACACGAGAACTTCAAAGCATGCACAAGTTCAACAGCCGAATTGACCAAGAGAAGAAAGAATATCAGAAGTTGAAGATCAACTCAATGAAATAAAACGAGAAACCAAGATTAAAGAAAAAGCACAAAAGGAATGAACAAAATCTCCAAGAAATGTGGGACTATGTGAAGAGACCCAACCTACGTTTGATAGGTGTACCAGAATGTGATGAAGAGAATGAATCCAAGCTGGAAAACACTCTTCAGGATATTATCCAGGAAAATTTCCCCAACCTAGCAAGACAGGTCAATACTCAACTCCAGGAAATACAGAGAACACCACAAAGATATTTGCAAGAAGAGCAACCCCAAGGCACATAATCGTCAGATTCACCAGGGTTGAAATGAAGGAGAAAATACTAAGGGCAGCCAGAGAAAGGTCGGGTCACCCACAAAGGGAAGCCCATCAGACTCACAGCAGATCTCTCGGCAGAGACTCTACAAGCCAGAAGAGAGGGGCCAATATTCAACATCCTTAAAGAAAAGAACTTTCAACCCAGAATTTCATATCCAGCCAAACTGAGCTTCATAAGTGAAGGAAAATAAAATCCTTCATGAACAAGCAAGTACTCAGAGATTTTGTCACCACTAGGCCTGCTTTACAAGAGCTCCTGAAAGAGGCACTACACATAGAAAGAAACAACCAGTACCAGCCATCCTAAAAGCATACCAAATGCTAAAGACCATCAACAAAATGAAGAATCTACATGAACCAATGGGCAAAACAGCCAGCTAGCATCAAAATGGCAGTATCAAATTCACACATAACAATATTAACCCTAAATGTAAATGGGCTAAATGCACCAATCAAAAGACACAGACTGGCAAATTGATAAAAACCAAACCCATCAGTGTGCTGTATCCAGGAAACCCACTCACATGCAAGGATACACAAAGGCTCAAAATAAAGGATGGAGGAAGATTTACCAAGCAAATGGAGAGCAAAAAGCAGGAGTTGCAATTTCATCTCTGATAAAATAGACTTTAAAGCAACAAAGATCAAAAGGACAAAGAAGGTCATTACATAATGGTAAAAGGATCGATACAACAAGAAGAGCTAACGATTCTAAATATATATGGACCCAATGTAGGAGCACCCAGATATATAAGGCAAGTTCTTAATGACTTACAAAGAGACTTAGACTCCCACACAATAATAGTGGGAGACTTTAACACTCCACTGTCAATAGCAGACAGATCAACCAGACAGAAAATTAACAAGGATATCCAGGACTTGAACTCAGACCTGGAACAAGCAAACCTGATAGACATTTACAGAACTCTCCACCCCAAATCCACAGAATATACATTCTTCAGCACCACATCACACCTACTCCAAAATTGACCACATAATTGGAAGTAAAGCACCTCAGCAAAGAACAAGCCAGACAAATAGTTAAGGAATGCACACAATGTGCTACACACTGCCTGTACCCCATCTGGGAGTTAACCCTAGGGTCTAGTCCCCAATGCACTCTGGCAAATGGATGTAACCCATATTTCAGAATTTGGCAACCTTAAATATGTTCATGTATCTGTTGATACCTTTAGTGGATATGTATTTGCCACACTCCAGACAGGAGAAGCCACCAAGCATGTCATTGGACACCTACTATCTGCTTTTGCCACCCTTGGCTGTCCACAAAAATCAAAACTGATAATGGGCCAGGATATACCAGCACTGCCTTTGCTGGTTCTGCTCCCAATTAAACATACAACACATAACTGGCATCCCTTATAACCCTCAAGGACAAGGAATAGTTGAGAGAACCCATCTCACCTAAAATTACCCTTGAAAAATAAAGGGGTATGGTACCCTATTAAGGGGTCCCCAGAAACCTCATAGCACACTCACTATTTATACTTAATTTTTAACTCTGGACAAAGACGGACACTCCGCTGCAGAACGCCACTGGCAAGCAGAAACTCAAACAAAGTTTGCATCTGTAATGTGGAAAGATCCTATGACTGGCTCTTGGCATGGGCCTGACCCCGTATTAATTTGGGGAAGAGGATCAGTTTGTGTATATGCAAAAGAAGCAGATTCTGCCAGATGGTTGCCAGAAAGACTGGTAAAACAAGTAGATAGTAAAGGAACAGCAGGGTATGAAGATAATAACCCTCCCAGGGAATATGCTAAGCCCTGAGGATTATCCCCTTTTCATTTTCTTCAGAAACATGTGGACCTTAGTACTGATATCCCTAATAACCACTCTCATACCCAAGACTGACAGCGGATTTGGAGCACAGTATGATGTACAGCAAGTATTGAAGAGCATATATGGTGAGCCCTGTGAATGTAAATTAGGTACTATATCCTCCCACCTCAACCTTTTCTAGCCAAATCAACTGTATAACCAAAACGGCATACCTTACTTATGGCAGTGACAAAAAGCCAGGCTATAAATGTGTTGCCAAACCACCTATAACAATAATTCCCCCAGGATCTCCCCAACCAGTCTGTAACTGCTCTGCAACAATATACCAGTCCATTCATAACAGCTGCTATAAGCAATATGCCACCTGCACCAGGAATAATAAAACTTACTTTACAACCTGGATCACTTATGCCCGATCCGGTTCTTTGGGGCGATTGGGCCTCCAGCTCACGTTGGGTATTACCTATAAATATGCTTTAGCCCCTTGTCCAGAACCAAAAGGGCAGCCCATTTGTTGGGAAAGCAGCCCCACCATCGGTGTCAGCAATGGAGGAGGCCCGCATGACCAGATGAGGTCTCATCACGTTAAGGAAGTATTAAAATGCTGTTTCCTACTCTATCTTATCACCCTTAGCCTTACCTAAGCCTCGCCAATTGGAACTAGATGTCCAAACCCAAAACCTTGTTAAGGCAGTCCACAGTTTCCTCCTACACAGTAATTCCTCTTTAGCTAACAACTGCTGGATCTGCATGCCTCTAGGGACACCCATGCCTTTAGCCTTGCCTGCAATTGCCAATTACAGTACTAAGGGGACCTTCATCTCCCTTTGCAGTTCAGCCTTGTCAAGCCTCTGTGTCAATGTCACTTGTTACCAAAGACCTTTCATGAATACCTCCTATGACATTGATGTTGGCTCAATCACAGACTCTTGTAATTGTGCTAGGGTTTTAAATGCCACCTTGACATGTATGCCCTGCTGGACAAAGTTTTGTTTGTGGAAACAACATGGCTTTCTCTTATCTTCCTAAGAATTGGATGGGAATCTGCATGGTAGCTTCCCTACTTCCTGATGCCAGCATAGTCTCAGGGACGACCCTATTCCTTCCCAGTTTTGATGTTGTAGCAGGTAGAAACAAAGGGCAGTTCAATTCATCCCTTTGTTAGCTACCCTCGAATTACTGCTACCTTTACCACAGGAACTGTGGGTTTAGGCCAATATCCATGATGAACATAGATGCAAAATCTTCAATAAAATACTGGCAAACCGATTGCAACAGCACATTAAAAACTTATCCATCATGATCAAGTAGGATTCATCCTGGGATGCAAGGCTGGTTCAACATACGCAAGTCTATAAATGTAATTCACCACATAAACAGAAGCAAAAACAAAACCACATGATTATCTCAATTGACGCAGAGAAGGCATTTGACAAAATTCAACAGCCCTTTATGCTAAAACCTCAATAAACTTGGTATTGATGGAACATATCTCAAAGTAATAAAAGCTATTTATGACAAACCAACAGCCAATATCATACTTAATGGGCAAAACTGGAAGCATTCCCTTTGAAATCTGGCACTAGACAAGGATGCCCTCTCACCACTTCTATTCAACATAGTACTGGAAGTTCTAGCCAGAGCAATCAGGCAAGAAAAGAAATAAAGGGTATTCAAATAGGAAAGGTGGAAGCCAAATTGTCTCTATTTGCAGACGACATGATAGTATACCTAGAAGACCCCATCACCTCAGCCCAAAAGCTCCTGCAACTGATAAGCAACTTCAGCAAAGTCTCAGGATATAAAATCAATGTTCAAAAATCACAAGCATTCCTATACACCAATAACAGACTTAAAGAGAACCAAATCAAGAACGAACTGCCATTCACAATTGCTACAAAGAAAATAAAATACCTAGGAATACAACTCACAAGTAATACATGAGACTTGATCAGATCGACTTGACTCCATTCTCCACGTCTCCTGTCTCTCTTTAATACCCACTCCTCCCTAGGGTCCCTGTTGTTTGTCCCATGAGCCAGGACAAAATTGGCGCCCAGCGGGCAACTGGTACGAGGGATATCGTGAGGCGCCGCCGAGATCAGCCGGCACAGAGGAATCAAGAAACCCGGAGGAAGAGCGTCATGGGGCCTGCCACGAACTGGCCCTCCGTAAGTTGCCAATGACGGGCAACCTGAGAGCCTGACAGTAAGATGCTCCCACCTAAGACAGGGACCAGGACTCGAATCCTGCATCCAATGACGGGTAAGGGTAAAAGCATCAGTGCAGGTGTGTCTTTGACCTAAGACAGGCATGGTCCCCATAGGCAATCAGCCGCCCAAAAATAATAAAAATAAAAGGAGGATCTGTGGGGAGGCGGTATCCATTTTGAGCATCTAGTAAGCTATCTTGTGACCCTGTTTCCTAAGAGCCCACATCTTCTTTATCTAAATCCTGCATTTCCTCTAGAGTTGCAAGATCAGCCAGTGGTCTCATTACCATAGTTACCGCTGATGTCAGCCTCAGATTTTCCTCACAGTTTATAAGCAGCTGCATTGGGCAAAATGGGCGAGACTTGATCAGATCCTTGACTTGTCTCCATTCTTACATCTCCTGTCTCTCTCTTAATCCCCACTCCTCCCTAGGGTCCCGTTGTTTGTCCCACAGGCCACATTGAGACATGCAATGAGTGTGTGTTGAGTCTAAGTGGTGACTGCTGTGTGACTGAGGTGTCTCCATAGTAAATAAAATATCAGGTGATTGGTGTTTGTGTTATGTGTTCAACCATGAGGTGTGTATTTATAGAGTTTGGTGCATGCAGTGTGTCTCTGTGAGGTGTGTGTACTCTGGAGTGTGTGTGAGATTTGAGAGTGTTGTATGTCTGATACATGTGCACTGTGAATGGTTTTGCAGACTGTGTGGAGTGCATGGTGTGTCTCTCTATAAGGTGAGAGCACTGTGGAAATGAGTGCACTGTAAAGTGTGTGGAATAAGTGGTGTGTGTCTGT
Source organism: Saguinus midas (assembly GCA_021498475.1). NCBI lineage: Eukaryota > Metazoa > Chordata > Mammalia > Primates > Cebidae > Saguinus > Saguinus midas. Next base: position 53,238,160 of record CM038409.1, read on the forward strand.
GAATAGGTGTGTGCACTGTAGAGACTATGTGTGTTGAGTTTGTGTCTGTGTGAGGTTTGTGCAAAGTGGAGTGTGTGTTTGGTAAATCTTGTGTGTCTGTGTGAGGTGTGTGCATTGTGTAGTGTGTGTGTATGGTGAGTAATGTGGATATTGGTTAGGTGTGTGAACAGTGCACTGTGTGTGTTTCTGTGGCATGTGGTGTGTCTGTGTGTGGTGTGTGCAGTGTGGAGTGTGTGTAGTCAGAGCTGTGTGTCTGTGTCACGGGTGTGCATGGTGGAGTGTGTTTTTGTGGTTACTAGTGTGGCTGTGTGAGGTGTCTGCACTTGAGAATATCTGTTTTGTGAGTGTTTTGTGTCTCTGTTAGGTGTGTTCACTGTGCACTGTGTGTGGTAAGTATTGTTCTGTATGAGGTGTCTTTACTAAGGAGTGTGTGTCCTGAGGGTTGTGTGCCTGTGTGAGGTGTGTGCAGTGTGAAGTGTGTGTGTGGTGAGTTATGTGTCCACATGATGGTCTCAATTGACGCAGAGAAGGCATTTGACAAAATTCAACAGCCCTTTATGCTAAAACCCCTCAATAAACTCGGTATTGATGGAACATATCTCAAAGTAATAAAAGCTATTTACGACAAACCAACAGTCAATATCATACTTAATGGGCAAAAACTGGAAGATTCCCTTTGAAATCTGGCACTGGACAAGGATGCCCTCTCTCACCACTCCTATTCAACATAGTACTGGAAGTTCTAGCCAGAGCAATCAGGCAAGAAAAAGAAATAAAGGATATTCAAATAGAAAAGGTGGAAGCCAAATTGTCTCTATTTGCAGACGACATGATAGTATACCTAGAAGACCCCATCACCTCAGCCCAAAAGCTCCTGCAACTGATAAGCAACTTCAGCAAAGTCTCAGGATATAAAATCAATGTTCAAAAATCACAAGCATTCCTATACACCAATAACAGACTTAAAGAGAAGCAAATCAAGAACGAAGTGCCATTCACAGTTGCTACAAAGAAAATAAAATACCTAGGAATACAACTCACAAGAAATGTTGTGGGGAGCGGTATTCATTTTGAGCATCTAGTAAGCTATCTTGTGACCCTGTTGCCTAAGAGCCCACATCCTCTTTATCTAAATCCTACATTTCCTCTGAGTTGCAAGATCAGCCTGTGGTCTCATTACCATAGTTACCCCCTGATGTTAGCCCTCAGATTTTCCCACTTTTACTTGTTTATAAGCAGCTGCATTGGGCCTAATACATGAGACTTGATCAGATCCTTGACTTGACTCCATTCTCCACGTCTCCTGTCTCTCTTTTAATACCCACTCCCTCCCTAGGGTCCCTGTTGTTTGTCCCGCAGGCCAGGACAAAATTGGCGCCCAACGCGGGGCAACTGGTACGAGGGATATCGTGAGGGACGCCGCCGAGATCAGCCGGCACAGAGGAATCAAGAAACCCGGAGGAAAGAGCGTCATGGGAGCCTGCCACGAACTCGCCCTCCGGTAAGTTGCCAATGACGGGCAACCTGAGAGCCTGACAGTAAGATGCTCCCACCTAAGACAGGGACCAGGACTCGAATCCTGCATCCAATGACGGGTAAGGGTAAAAGCATCAGTGCAGGTGTGTCTTTTGACCTAAGACAGGCATGGTCCCCATAGGCAATCAGCCGCCCAAAAATAATAAAAATAAAAAGGAGGATCTGTGGGGAGCGGTATCCATTTTGAGCATCTAGTAAGCTATCTTGTGACCCTGTTTCCTAAGAGCCCACATCTTCTTTATCTAAATCCTGCATTTCCTCTGAGTTGCAAGATCAGCCAGTGGTCTCATTACCATAGTTACCCGCTGATGTCAGCCCTCAGATTTTCCCTCTTTTACTTGTTTATAAGCAGCTGCATTGGGCCTAATAAACGAGACTTGATCAGATCCTTGACTTGTCTCCATTCTTCGCATCTCCTGTCTCTCTCTTAATCCCCACTCCCTCCCTAGGGTCCCCGTTGTTTGTCCCACAGGCCGGGACATGCAATGAGTGTGTGTGTTGAGTCTAAGTGGTGACTGCTGTGTGACTGTAAGGTGTCTGCATAGTAAATAAAATATCAGGTGATTGGTGTTTGTGTTATGTGTGTGCACTGAGGTGTGTATTTATAGAGTTTGGTGCATGCAGTGTGTCTCTGTGAGGTGTGTGTACTCTGGAGTGTGTGTGAGATTTGAGAGTGGTGTATGTCTGATATATGTGCACTGTGAATGGTTTGTAGAGTGTGTGGAGTGCATGGTGTGTCTCTCTATAAGGTGAGAGCACTGTGGAAATGAGTGCACTGTAAAGTGTGTGTGTAATAAGTGGTGTGTGTCTGTGTGAGGTGTGTGCACTGTAGAGACTGTGTGTTGAGTTTGTGTCTGTGTGAGATTTGTGCAAAGTGGAGTGTGTGTTTGGTAAATCTTGTGTTTCTGTGTGAGGTGTGTGCATTGTGTAGTGTGTGTGTATGGTGAGTAATGTGGATATTGGTTAGGTGTGTGAACAGTGCACTGTGTGTGTTTCTGTGGCATGTGGTGTGTCTGTGTGTGGTGTGTGCAGCGTGGAGTGTGTGTAGTCAGAGCTGTGTGTCTGTGTCACGGGTGTGCATGGTGGAGTGTGTTTTTGTGGTTACTAGTGTGGCTGTGTGAGGTGTCTGCACTTGAGAGTATCTGTTTTGTGAGTGTTTTGTGTCTCTGTTAGGTGTGTTCACTGTGCACTGTGTGTGGTAAGTATTGTTCTGTATGAGGTGTCTTTACTAAGGAGTGTGTGTCCTGAGGGGTGTGTGCCTGTGAAGTGTGTGCAGTGTGAAGTGTGTTGCCTGAATTTGCCTTGCCTTGCCTTGCCTTGCCTTGCCTTTCTTGCCTGAATTGCCTTGCCTAAATTGTCTTGCCTGAAATTGCCTTGCCTTGCCTGAATTGCCTTGCCTGAATTGCCTTTTCTTGCCTTGCCTGGAATTTCCTTGTCTGGAATTTTTTTTGCCTTGCCTTTCTTGCCTTGCCTGAAATTGCCTTGCCTGCCTTGCCTGAAATTGCCTTGCCTGGAATTGCAATTGCCTTGCCTTGCCTGAATTGCCTTGCCTGAATTGCCTTGCCTTGCCTTGCCTCGAATTGCCTTGCCTGGAATTGACGTGTTTTGCCTTGCCTTTCCTTACTTCGAATTGCCTTGCCTTGCCTCGAATTAACCTGCCTTGCCTTGTTTTGCCTTGCCTTTAATTCCCTTGCCTGGAATTCTTTTTGCCTTCCTGGAAATTGTTTTGCATTGCCTTTTCTTACCTAGTCTGGAATTTCCTGTCGGGGATTTCTTGCTTTAGCTTTCCTTCCTTGCCTGGAATTGCCTTGGCTAGAATTTTCTTGCCTCGCCTTGCATTTTCTGGAATTGCCTT
>CM038409.1:53241650-53259332 GCA_021498475.1 Saguinus midas
TTCCTGAATAGCTGGGACTACAGGCATGTGCCACCATGCCTTGCTAATTTTTGTATTTTTAGTAGAGATGGGGTTTCACCATGTTGGCCAGGCTGATCTGGAACCCCTGACCTCAAGTGATCCCTCCATCTCAGCCTCCCAAAGTGCTAGGATTACAGTCATGAGCCTCCTCACCCAGCCCAGAATAATCTTTTAGAATTGAACCGTTTCACTCTCTGCTTAAAGCCTTCCAATCACATCTTACCACTTAAAATCATATCCAGACTCCTTCACCATGAGTAACAAATCTAGTGACCATAGGTCCCAGTTTAAATTGTTTGATTCATTTTCAAAATTTCCCTGTTACAGTTAACCTACCTAAAGTCTTACCTTTTCAATTTTATCTCTTGTTATCCTCCTTGTATACCTAAGTCAGCCCCATTAATCTTTCCCATTTTCATATACATCAAATTCATTATCACTTAGGCTATTTTTACACTTGTCCCTTAGTGCTTGAAATATTCTGCCTCAAGTTTTCCTGACTGAATCTATCTTGGAAGTTAGGTCTTAGTTTAACTTCTGTAAAATATAAGCATAAGAAGCATAATTTGTCCATCTTGTTCATGACTAGAACACTGCCTAACATTTAACTGACATTTTTTTTTTGAGACAGAGATTTCCTCCTGTTGCTCAGGCTGGAGTAAAACGGTGCAATGTTGTCTCACCACAACCTTCACCTCCCAGGTTCAAGCAATTCTTCTGCCTCAGCCTCCCGAGTAGCTGGTATTACAGGCATGTGCCACTATGCCCAGATAATTTTGTATTTTTAGTAGAGACAGGGTTTCTCCAAGCTGGTCAGGCTGATCTTGAACTCCCAACCTCAGGTGCTCCACCCACCTTGCCTCCCAAAATGCTGGTATTACAGGCATGAGCCACTGCACCTGGCCTAATTGGCTTTTTTGTGTGGTTCTTGTTGTTGTTTTTTTCATTTGGGATTTTTGCATTTTTTGAGAAAAGAGTCTCATTGTGTTGCCCAGGCTGCAGTGCAGTGGCATGATCTTGGCTCACTGCAACATTTGCCCCCCAGATTCAAAAAGTTCTGCCTTAGCCTCCCGAGTAGCTAGACTACAGATGTAGCCCATCATGCCTGGGTAACTTCTATTTATAGTGGAGAGAAAGTTTCACCATGTTGGCCAGGCTGGTCTCAAACTCCTGACCTCAGGTGATCCACCCACCTTGGCCTCCCAAAGTGCTAGGATTACAGGCATGAGGCACCACACCTGGCCTAATTGATGTTAAGTAAGTGTATCAATCTAAGTCTTATCAGAAGACAAAAATCTGGCCATCTGGCCAGATGCAGTGGCTCATGCCTGTAATCCCTGAATTTTGGGAGGCCGAGGTGGGCAGATCACCTAAGGTCAGAAATTTGAGACCAGCCTGACCAACATGGTGAAATCCTTTCTCTACTAAAAATAGAAAAATTAGCTGGGCATGGTGGTGCATGCCTGTAATCCCAGCTACTCAGGAGACTGAGGCAGGAGAATTGCTTGATCCCAAAAGGAGGAGGTTGCAGTGAGCCAAGATCATGTCACTGCACTTCAGCCTGGGCAAGAGAAAAAGACTATCTCTCCAAAAAAAAAAAAAAAGAAGAAGAAGAAGAAGGCTGGGCACAGTGGCTCACACATATAACCCCAGCACTTTGGGAGGCCAAGGCAGGTGGATCACAAGGTCAAGAGATAGAGACCATCCTGGTCAACATGGTGAAACCCCATCTCTACTAAAAATACAAAAATTAGCTGGGCATGGTGGTGCATGCCTGTAATCCCAGCTACTCAGGAGTCTGTGGCAGGAGAATTGCTTGAACCCAGGAGACAGAGGTTGCAGTGAGCCAAGATCGTGCCATTGCACTCCAGCCTGGGTAACAAGAGCAAAACTCCATCTCAAAAAAAAAAAAAGACAAAAATTACACATTTTTTTTAAAGGGAGAGGTTAATATAAAGAATATCAAGCTACAATAAAAGTAACTGTATGAAGTAAGAGAAAATGCTGTTTCCTAGGGCTGAGGGAGATTATCTAAGAAAGGACATACTTGGAAGGAAGGCCACTGCTGTCTCTTCAAAACAAAGGTGCACACTGTACTGGAGAATGCAGAGTCACAGACCACCAGATAGCAGAGAAGTTTGGAGGTTTGCCTAGGCCAGTGCTGGTGTCCAGTCCCTGGACAAACAGGGAACACACTGCTGGTGACCAGACATGCATATGTGCAGAGGGAGTCCAGGCACAAAGAGGAAGGAGGCCTGGAGTGTGGCATCCCTGTAGAAAGTGACCACCAGGGCAGGGTGTGGCTGGGACAGGTTACCACTAAATTTTCTCTCATCTACAGTGTTCATCTATGGTGCAGCCACTGAAACCAGCACTAGAACTCCCCTTAATCCTGCAATACCCTTCCAGACCATCTTCTGAGAAAACATTGTCATTAGTACTCTAAAAAAGAAATGCTTAAAAAATTGCATTCATTTAAAAGGAGGTATTGAGTGATGAATTTGGAGCTGACAGACAATATATTGATAACTAGCACACTAAGTGTTAGATGGCTGGGTAGGTAACAGTGGGTTTTTGTTGAGAGGCTGTCCCTTTTCCACACCTCCCAAAGCCACCTGGGCTTTCAGGAAAATTTAAGTTAAAACTCATCCCCCACACCAACACCCCACTCCTTTCTTTTGTGTTTGATTTTTTTTTTTTTTTGGAATCAAGTGTTGGTGGAAAAAACTTGGCCAAGATTCCCCAAGTAAAGGTTCAGCTAGGGGTCACCTGCCTAGTGGGGGGCAAGTGAGACCAAAAAAAATAGGTTTGAGGGAGTGCCTCTGGGCCTGGAGTTTCATATCCACAAGATGCTGTTGTAGCCAGACTGCCGATGAGGCTTTCACAGTCCTCTGTGGCTTCAGCTCTGGCTCCACACTGTGGGCCTTCATCATGTTGTCCTCTATCATCACTAGCTGTGGATACCCAAAGAATGGCACCTATAAAATCATCTAGTAACAAATCTGTCTTTATAATCAGGGGCCTTTCATGCACTGACTTGGCTGAAACTGCAGTTCTTACCAACCTTCACCCTCTCCCTCCCCTTCACCACCCTGCCCCCAGAGAGCACTGAGCCTAAGCCCAGCAGCCCCAGACTTGGAGACCCTGCAAAAGGCTGTGCCTGGCCAGGAACAATAGTTTACACCCATAATCCCAGCACTTTGGGAAGCCATGGTGGGAGTATCAGAAGGCCAGGAGTTCAAGACCAGCCTGGCCAACATGGTGAAACTCCATCTCTATTAAAAATACAAAAAGCCAGTTGTGGTGGCACATGCCTGTAGTCCCAGCTACTCAGGAGCCTGAGGCAGGAGAATTACTTGAACACAGGAGGCAGAGTTACAGTGAACTAAGATTGCAATGCTGTGATCCAGCCTGGGTGACCCCATCTCAAAAAAAGGGGACTGGAGCCTCAGTGGCTTATCCTGGCACTTGAGGAGTCAAGGCTATGCATTCGAGGCCAGCCTGGGCAACATAAAAACCTCTCATTCATTAAAACAAATAAATAATTAAAGTAAAACTAAAATAAAAAATAAAAAGGCAGGGCCTGGGCCTCACTTGCTCCCCAAGAGTCCCCTTCACTGTGCAGACTTGGGCAGCCACAGAACCCTGTCATTCTTACATTGTTTAGCTCATGATTACCAATATTATTTTCTATAACCAAGGATATACCTGGAACCCAGCGACCTTGACCTACTTTCAAAGGCAGGCTTCAAATGCAGGTGAGTGAATTAAACTGCCCTTTCTGAATTGCTCTAGGCTGTGTTACTTGATAGAGGTGAATGCTGAGTTGAAATACATTTCAGGGATAACATTCAAATTTCTTTCTTTCTTTCTTTCTTTCTTTCTTTCTTTCTTTCTTTCTTTCTTCTTTCTTTCTTTCTTTCTCTCTCTTTCTTTCTCTTTCTTTCTTTCTTTTCTTTATCTCTCTCTTTCTCTCTCTTTCTTTCTTTCTCTTTCTTTCTTTCTTTCTTTCTCTTTCTTTCTTTCTTTCTCTTTCTTTCTTTCTTTCTTCTTTCTTTCTTTCTTTCTTTCTTTCTTTCTTTTTTATATGGAGTCTCACTCTGTCCCCAGGCTGGAGTGCAGTGGTACAATCTCGGCACCCTGCAACCTCCAACTCTTGGGTTCAAGCAATTCTCCTGTATCAGCCTCCTGAGTAGCTAGATTACAGGCACATGCCATCACACCAAGCAAATTTTTATCCTGGCCAGGTTGGACTTGAATTTCTAACCTCATGATCCATCCACCCTGGCCTCCCAAAGTGCTGGGATTACAGGCATGAGCCACTGCTCCCGGACCTAATTTTATGTTTTTAAATGACGAAATTGGTCAGGCTTGAGCCTGTCCTTCCAGCACTTTGGAAATCTAAGGCAGAAGAATTGCTTCAACCTGGGAGGTGGAGGTTGCAGTGGCCCAAGATCTTGCCATGGTGTGCCAGCCTAGGTGACAGACAAACAAAGTGAAAGAAGCCAGTCATGAAAAACCACATATTATAAGGCTGGGCATGGTGGTTGATGCCTGTAATCTCAGCTCTTTGGGAGTCTGAGGTGGGTGGATCACTAGGTCAACAGATCAAGACCATCCTGGTTAACATGGTGAAACCCCGTATCTACTAAAAATACAAAAAATTTGCTGGGATTGGTGGTGCATGCCTGTAATCCCACCTCTCAGGAGGCTGAGGCAGAAGAATTGCCTGATCCCAGAAGGCAGAGGTTGCAGTGAGCAGAGATCACACCATTGCACTTCAGCCTGGGTAACAAGAGCAAAACACCATCTCAAAATAATAATAATAATAATAATAAAAAGACCACATATTATATTACTCAATTTATGTGAGATTTCCATTATAAGCCATTCTATGGTGAGAAAGAAGATAGATTTAGTGGTGGTCTTGGAAGGGAAGAGGAGGCGGTGAAAACACAGGGAGGGTAAAATGTGACAGCTCATGCCTGTAATGCCAGCACTTCAGGAGGCCAAAGCAGGAGTGTCACTTGAGCCCAGGAGTTCAAGGCCAGCCTAGACAACATAGAAAACCCCATCTCTACAAAAAATTTAAAATTTAGCCAGGTGTGGTGGCACATGCCTCTGGTCTCAGCTACTGGAGAGGCTGAGGCAGAAGGATTGCTTTAACCCAGGAGGTAGAGGTTGCAGTGAGCCGAGGTCACACCACTGCACTCTAACTTGGGAGACAGAAGGAGACCCTATCTCAAAATCTAAAAAAAAGATGTAAAACCAAAATACCTTCTGATAGAAAACTGGTAAACATAAATTTTTAAACATTCATGTAACATAATACTATGCAGATTCTCTGCATAATTGGGTACCTATTTTGTGCTGCTATGTTATAATATCTATATCACTTAGTAAAGAAAACAAGTTAAAGAATAAATTTTCAATATGACCCCATTTGTTAAAATAAAAAAAAAAGGAAGACAAGAAAAAAACTCTTACTTATGTAGGCTTAGGTAAGCCTGGAGAGTTTCTGGAGGGATATTGAATAAATGGTTAATAATGGTTACCTCTGAATAAAGCAAATAAATCTTATTAAGAAGACCTTTACTTTTCAATTTTTTCCATCTTGTGTTTTTTAAATATTTTCGGTGAGTATATTCTACTTTTGAAAACGTACATACACACAACAAAATTTTAGAAAATTCTCAATCATCTATTGATTGATTGATTGAGATGGAATCTCATTCTGTCACCCAGGCTGGAGTACAGTGGCACAATCTCAGCTCACTGCAACCTCCACCTCCTGGGTTCAAACAATTGTCCTGCCCCAGACTCCTGAGTAGCAGGCACGCACCACCATGCCTGACTAATTTTTTTGTATTTTTAGTAGTGATGGGGTTTCACCACTCTGGCCAAGCTGGTCTCGAACTCCTGACATTGTGATCCACCCACCTCAGTCTCCCAATGTGCTGAGATTACAGGCATGAGCCACCTTGCCTGACAATTATCTCTCTTTTTAAAACATTGTAGCTTTTTCTTCTTCACATATTTGGAAAGCTTCATCGATTTTGAACTTTTCCCAGGAAGGCTTCACAGAGCATAGAGGCTGAAAGATAAAGTCTGGGTAGTCTAAAAGGAGATCCCTGCATGAAGGATGAATAAGAGAGATACACACATGGTTCAGAAGAAGGCAGCAGTCCTCTTTTGCTTTTTGACTTTGGTGCTGAACAGAGGAGAGAAAGAAATCTCACTAAAAATTTGTTTTTTTTTTTTTTTTTTTTTTTTTTTTTGATATGGAGTCTCACTCTCTCACCCAGACTGGAGTGCAGTGGCGTGATCTCGACCCATGCAACCTTTAGCTCAGGATTCAAGCAATTCTCCTAGCTCAGCCTCCTAAGTAGTAGAAGTTACAGGTGCATAACACCACACCCAATTTTTTTTTTTTTGTATTTTTAGTAAAGACGTGGTTTCACCATGTTTGGTCAGGCTGGTCTCGAACTCCTGACCTTGTGATCCACTCCCCTCAGCTTTGCTGGAGTGTAATGGCTCAATCTTGGTTCACTGCAACCTCTGCCTCCAAAGTCCAGGCAATTCTCCTGAGTAGCTAAGATTACAGGCACCCGCCACCAAGCCAAGCTAATTTTTGTATTTTTAGTAAAGACAGGGTTTCACCATGTTGGCCAGGATTGTCTCAAACTCTTTTTTTAAAAAATTTATTTATTTATTTTTTGAGATGGAGTTTCACTTTTGTTACCGAGGCTGGAGTGCAATGGCACAATCTCGGCTCACCACAACCTCTGCCTCCTGGGTTCAAGCAATTCTCCTGCCTCAGCCTCCTGAGTAGCTGGGATTACAGGCATGTGCCACCATATCCAGCTGATTTTTTGTATTTTTAGTAGAGACAAGGTTTCACCATGTTGACCAGAATGGTCTCAATCTCTTGAACTCATGATCCACCCTCCTCGTTCTTCCAAAGTACTGGGATTACAGGTTTGAGCCACTGCACCTGGCCTGTCTCAAACTCTTGACCTCAGGTGATCCACTCACCTCAGCCTCCCAAAGTGCTGGGATTATGGGTGTGAGCCACTGTACCCAGCCCAAGAATTCTTAGCTACATATTGGTCCTCATGCAGTTTTGTTGTCTGATTTTATGCTACCTGTGTGACTAAAAAACTACAAATGGGAAACATAACTTAAACCAGTTCTAGATTAGTACAGGTCCTAAACAACTAAGAAGCAAACATCAATCTTTTCTGGAGGAATGCAAGTTCAACTCAGAGTTCAAAGTAGTCAAAATTATAAAATAAAAGGTGAAGAGCAGTGGCTCCTGTCTAAAATTCCAACACTTTGGGAGGTAGAAGTGGATGGATCACCTGAGGTCAGGAGTACCAGACCAGCCTGGCCAATATGGCAAAACCCGTCTACTAAAAATACAAAAAATTAGGCTGGGAGCGGTGGCTCACACCTGTAATTCCAACACTTTGGGAGGCTGGGATGGTTGGATCACCTGACATCGGGAGTTCAAGACTAGTCTGACCAACATGGATAAACCTTGTCTTTACTAAAAATACAAAATTATCCAGAGGCTGAGGCAAAGAAATCACTTGAACCCTTGAGGTGGAGGTTGCAGTGAGCTGAGCCAGTGCCATTGCACTCCAGACTGGGCAACAAGAGCTCCATCTCAAATTAAAACAAACCTCCATCTAAAAAAAATTGGCCAGAATTGGTAGCTCACATCTGTAATTCCAGAATTTTGGAAGGCCAAAGCAGACAAATCACTTGAGGTCAAGAATTTGAGACAAGTCTGGCCAACATGGTGAAACCACATCTCTACTAAAATGCAAAAAGTAATTAGTCAGGCAGTGTCATACACCTGTTGTCCCAGCTACTCAGGAGGCTGAGACAAGAGTATGGCTTGAACTCAGGAGGTGGAGGTTGCAGTGAGCTGAGATAATGCACTGCACTCCAGGGTGGATGACAGTGTGACTCCATATCAAAACAAACAAACAAACAAAAATTCTAAAAATTAGCTGGGCATAGTGGTATGTGCCTGTAATCCCACAAGCTCAGGAGGATTAGGCAGGAGAATCATGGGAACCTGGGAGAAGGAGGTTGCAATGAGCTGAGACTGCATTACTGCACTTCAATCTGGGTGACAGAGGGAGATTGTGTCTCAAAAAAATTAGCTGGGCGTGGTGGTGTACACCTGTAATTCTAGTTACTCAAGAGGTGGAGACAGAAAACTCACTTGAATTCAATCACTGTTAAATGAATAAGACTTAGAAATGATAAATTCCAACTATTTTACATGGAGGAAAATATTATTTCCAATTAAAATAGTTGGAAATAATAAATTCCAACTATTTTACCTGGAGGGGGAAAAAAGAAAGAAAAACAAACCAACCAGCTATTTTTTTGTTTGTTAAGAAATGAGGTCTCATAAATATTTTCTGGTCATGAAAATAAAAATTAAAAAAATAAAGAGATGAGGTCTCACCATGTTGCCAATGCTGGACTTGAATTCTAAGCTCAAGGAATCCTCCTGCCTCAGCCTCTTGAGTAGCTGAAATTACAGGCACACACCACATGACCAACTACCTTTAAAAGAGCAGAGAAGGGGTTGGAAAGAAAAGAAAGACAGAAAAAGCAATACAAAGTAGAAAGCTGATAATAATGAAATAAGCTTTTCAAAAAAAAAAGAGAAAAAGTTGATCACATTTAACTTTTATTTATTTATTTATTTATTTATTTATTTATTTTTATTTTTATAGAGATAGGGTTTCTTCACGTTGGTCAGGCTGGTCTCAAACTCCCGACCTCAGATGATCCACCTGCCTCAGCCTCCCAAATTGCTGGGATTATGGGCATGAGCCACCATGCCCAGCCTATTTATTTGTTTTTAATTTTTTTGAGATGGAGTCTCACTTTGTCACTCAAGCTGAAGTGCAATGGTATAATCTCCACTCACTGCAACCTCTGCATCCTGTGATCAAGAAATTCTCCTGCCTTAAGTTCTTAAGCAGTTGGGATAACAGGCACCCACCATCATGCCCTGCTACTTTTTGTATTTTTGTAAAGATGGGGTTTCACCATGTTGGCCAGGCTGCTCTTGAACACCTGACCTCAAATGATCCATCCACATCGGCCTCCCAAAATGCTGGAATTACAGGTGTGAGCCACTGTACCCAGGCAATTGTTTTCTTTTTGTTGTTGTTGTTCTAAGATGGGGTTTCACCATGTTGGTCAGGCTGGTCTTGAACTGCTGACCTCAGGTGATCCACCCACCTTGGCCTCTAGAGTGCTTGGATTACAGGTGTGAGCCATGACACTTGACCAGCAATTGTTTTCTTATTGTTGAAAAGTAGGAACACTGAGAAAAGCAGGGAAAGTAGGACCTTCATGGTAGAAGCAGAAACCCATAAATATAGGCAGGATAAAACTTCATAAATCCTATAGTCAGGCCGGGCACAGTGGCTTGTGCCTGTAATCCCAGCACTTTGAGAAATCAAAGTGGATTTATCACTTTGCCCACAAGTTCTAGATCAGCTTGGGTTACACAGAGAAACTCCATCTCTACTAAAAATATAAAAATTGGCTGGACTTGGTGGCTCACATGTGGAATCCCTGCACTTTGGAAGGCCAAGGTAGGCAGATCACGAGGTAAGGAGATAGAAACCAACCTGGCCAAAAGGATGAAACCCCATCTATATTAAAAATACAAAAATGGCCAGGCACAGTGGCTCAAGTCTGTAATCCCAGCACTTTGGGAGGCCAAGGTGGGTGGATCACGAGGTCAAGAGATTGAGACCATCCTGGCCAACATGGTGAAACCTCATTTCTACTAAAAATACAAAAAATTAGCTGGGCATGGTGGCATGTGCCTGTAATTCCAGCTACTCAGGAGGCTAAGGCAGAAGAATTGCCTGAACCCAGGAGGTGGAGGTTGCTGTGAGCTGAGATCACACCATTGCACTCCAGGCCTGGGTAACAAGAGCAAAAAACTACAGGCCAGGCATGGTGGCTCATGCCTATAATCCAAGCACTTTGGAGGCCAAGGCGGGTGGATCACCTGAGGTCCGGAGTTCAAGACCAGCCTGACCAACATGGTGAAACCCCGTCTTTATTATAAAAATAAAAAGTTATATATATATACAAAAATTAGCCAGGTATCATGGCACATACATGTAATCCCAGCTACTTGTGAGGCTGAGGCAGGAAAATCATGTGTACCCAGGAGGCAGAGGTTACAGTGAGCTGAGATCACCACACTGCACTCCAGCCTCGGAAACAGTGGGAGACACAGTCTAAAAAAAAATTAGCTGGGTATGGTGGTGCATGCTATAATCCCAGCTACTCAGGAGACTGAGGTGGGAGGATCTCTTGAACCCAGGAGTTGGAGGCTGCAGTAAACTATGATAGCATCACTGTACTCCAGCCTGGGAAAGAAAAAAAAATAGATTAAGTTTGGACCAGCCCTTGTTGCTCATGCCTATAATTCCAGCTCTTTGGAAGGTAAAGGCAGGACAATAGCTTGAGGCCAAGAGTTGGAAGTCAGCCTGGACAACATAGCAAGACCCCAGTCTCTGCAAAATAAATAAATTATTTTATAAAAACATCAGTGTAGTGGTGCATGTAATTCTAGCCAATGGAGAGGCTGATGCAGGAGGATAATTTGAGCCCAGGAGTTTGAGGTTGGGATGAACTATGATCACAGCACTGCACTCTAGCCTGGGTGACAGAGCCAGAACCTGTCTCAAAATAATAATGACAATAATAAAATAAAATTTAAATGCTCATGTAAATGTAAAATAAAAAAAGAAATGATAAAAATTAAAATGATTTAGGCAGGGTGCAGTGGCTCACGCCTGTAATCCCAGCACTTTGAAAGCCTGAGGCAGGTGGATCACCTGAGGTTGAAATTTTGAGAGCAGCCTGACACACATGGTGAAACCCTGTTTTTAAAAAATAAAAACAAAAATTAATAAAATAATAATAATATGATTTAAAAGCTGAATGTATTCCCCACTCTTCCATAGCCTACAGAAAACGGAAATCATTTTTTCTCTTTTGGTGGTGGTGCTGAGGAATGAACCCAGGGCCTTGTGCAGAAAACTCAAATTTTATGGGTGGAAGCACCCAACACCAACAGAGCACTTTGAAATTAGGAGTGAATTCTACCAAAAACAACTAAAAATGTCATGGCAGGGGGAAACATAGAGCAAGTCATTTCTAAAAGTCTGATCATACTTTCTGCCAAAATTCCTGGCCAACCAACAAATTTTGCAGGCACAGGTAAGTCTGCAGGCCAAAAAGCAGCAGAGGAAACTACAGATGAGGATAGAGAGAACAGCTGTTGCACACTGCTGGGAAGATAATGTTTATGCCTACTAGAGCAAAAATACAAAATCCCCAGAAGAACACAATAGAATCCAAAATTTCTACAATGTAATATTTACAACATCAAGATTTCAACCCAAAATGACTAGCTCATGTCACCCACACAAGTGTTGGACTGTGAACTACTCCTAAAGACTGGAGGTTGGGCCTGGTGTGGTGGCTCATGCCTGTAATCCCAACACTTTGGGAGGCCAAGGTGGGCAGATCATGAGGTCAAGAGATTGACAACATTTTTGCCAACATAGTGAAATCCCATCTCTCCTAAAAATACAAAAATTAGCTGGACATGGTGGCATGGGGCCTGTAGTCTCAGCTACCAGGGAGTCTCAGCTACTAGGGATTACAGCTCACACCTGTAATCCCAAAAATTTTGGAACATCAGAAGTTCAAGACCAGCCTGGAGTGCAGTGGTGAAATCTCAGCTGATTGCAGCCTCTGCCTCTTGGGTTCAAGTGATTCTGCTGACCCAACCTCCCAAATAGGTGGGACTACAGGCATGTACCATCACACCCAGCTAATTTTTGTATTTTTGGTAGAGATGGGGTTTTGCCATGTTGGCCAGGCTGGTCTTAAACTCCTGACCTCATGATCCACCCACCTTGGCCTCCCAAAGTTCTGGGATCACAGGCATGAGCCACTGCGCAGGGCCTGTTTTTCTAACTAATAATATGTGATCTAAACTAACTTTGGCTATTATTTTTTAAGAGACAGCATCTCCCTCTGTTACCCAGGCTGGAGTGCAGTGGTACAATCATAACTCATTGCAACCTCAAATTCCTGTGCCCAGGAAATCTTCTTGTCTCAGCCTCTTGACTGGCTAGGACCAAAGCCACCCACCATCACACCTGGCTAATTTTTTTTTTTTAAAGATGAGGTTTCACCATGTTGGTCAGGCTGGTCTTGAACTCCCAACCTCAGGTGATCTGCCCACCTCAGCCTCTCAGAGTGTTGGGGTTACAGGCGTGAGCCACTGTGACTGGCCACACCTGCCTAATTTTTAAAACATTTCTGTAGACATGGAATCTTACTATGTTGACCAGGCTGGTCTTACACTCTAGGCTTCATGTGATCCTTCAACCTTGGTCCCTCAAAATACTGGGATTATAGATGTGTGCCACTATACCCAGCTGTGGGAGGTAAATTTTGATGATCTCATTTGCCTTGCCAAATTTGTTAGTTTAACCATGGGCTTACATTAATTTTGGTTAATATGTGAAACAAAGTCACAAACACTTCAGATTTTTCTGGCTTTTCAATTTTCTGCACATAAAGCCAATATCTGTAACTGTCCTTAATCATAGCAACACCAGTGATCAGGTTTGATCTGTAAATATTATTTTTTGCTAAAAGTAACCAAGGCTTCTTAGAGAAATGGCCAATTCTAGAGGAATGTGTAAAGTGAGCCAACAACCAATTGTACAAAAACAAAATGAGCTGGGCATGGTGGCAGGCACCTATCATTTCAGCAACCTGGGTGACTGAGGCAGGAGAAAAGCTTGAACCCAGGAGACAGAGGTTGCAATGAGCCAAGATCCAGTCACTGCACACCAGACTGAGTGACAGAGTGAGAAGCTGTCTCAAAAAAAAAAAAAAGCCGGGAACGGTGGCTAACACCTGTAATCCCAGCACTTTGGGGGCTGAGGCGGGTGGATCATGAGATCAGGAGATCGAGACCATTTTGGTCAACATGGTGAAACTCCTTCTCTACTAAAAATACAAAAAAATTAGCTGGGCATGGTGGCACGTGCCTGAAATCCCAGCTACTCAGGAGGCTGAGGCAGGAGAATTGCCTGAACCAGGAGGTGGAGATTGCGGTGAGCAGATATCACACCTTTGCACTCCAGCCTGGGTAACAAGAGTGAAACTCCATCTCAAAAAAGAAAAAGAATAAGAAAAAAAAGACCAGGCACAGTGGCTCATGCCTGTAACCCCAGCAATTTGGGAGAACAACGTGAGTGGATCATGAGCTCAGGAGTTGGAGACCAGACTGGCCAAGATGGTGAAACATCATCTCTACTAAAAATACAAAAATGAGCTGGGCGTGGTGGCAGCTGTCTGTAATTCCAGCTACTCGGGAGGCTGAGGCAGAGAATTGCTTGCACTGCACCCCAGCCTGGGCAAGAGAGGGAGACTCTATTTCCAAAAAAAAAAAAAAAAGCCTCAGCAGGGCACAGTGGCTCATGCTTATAATCCCACAACTTTGAAAGGCCAAGGAAGGTATATCACGAGGTCAAGAGATCGAGACCATCCTGGTCAACAAGGTGAAATCCCGTCTCTACTAAAAATACAAAAATTAGCTGGGCATGGTGGTGCGTGCTTGTAATCTCAGCTACTCAGGAGGCTGAGGCAGGAAAATTACTTGAACCCAGAAAGCGGAGGTTGTGGCGAGCTGAGATCGTGCCATTGCACTCCAGTCTGGGTAAAAACAGCGAAACTCCATCTAAAAAAAATGCCCCAATGAGAGCTTACATTTTCCAAAGATGGTGGTACCTTCATTTTGAGTAAATTTTTTAAAAACAATAATAGGCTGAGTTAGTATACTGCACAAAAATTAGTTTCGGCCTCGCAAGGTGGCTCCCACCTGTAATCCCAGCACTTTGGGGGGCTGAGGCGGGTGGATCATGAGATCAGGAGATCGAGACCATTTTGGTCAACATGGTGAAACTCCTTCTCTACTAAAAATACAAAAAAATTAGCTGGGTATGGTGGCACGTGCCTGAAATCCCAGCTACTCAGGAGGCTGAGGCAGGAGAATTGCCTGAACCAGGAGGCGGAGATTGCGATGAGCAGATATCACACCTTTGCACTGCAGCCTGGGTAACAAGAGTGAAACTCCATCTCAAAAAAGAAAAAGAAGAAAAAAAAGACCAGGCACAGTGGCTCATGCCTGTAACCCCAGCAATTTGAGAGGACAAGGTGAGTGGATCATGAGCTCAGGAGTTGGAGACCAGACTGGCCAAGATGGTGAAACATCATCTCTACTAAAAATACAAAAATGAGCTGGGCGTGGTGGCAGCTGTCTGTAATTCCAGCTACTCGGGAGGCTGAGGCAGAGAATTGTTTGCACTGCACCCCAGCCTGGGCAAGAGAGGGAGACTCTATTTCCAAAAAAAAAAAAGCCTCAGCAGGGCGCAGTGGCTCATGCTTATAATCCCACAACTTTGAAAGGCCAAGGAAGGTGTATCACGAGGTCAAGAGATCGAGACCATCCTGGTCAACAAGGTGAAATCCTGTCTCTACTAAAAATAACAAAAATTAGCTGGGCATAGTGGTGCGCCTGTAGTCCCAGCTACTTGGGAGGCTGAGGCAGGAAAATTGCTTGAACCCAGAAAGCGGAGGTTGTGGTGAGCTGAGATCGTGCCATTGCACTCCAGTCTGGGTAAAAACAGCGAAACTCCATCTAAAAAAAATGCCCCAATGAGAGCTTACATTTTCCAAAGATGGTGGTACCTTCATTTTGAGTAAATTTTTTAAAGACAATAATAGGCTGAGTTAGTATACTGCACAAAAATTAGTTTCGGCCTCGCAAGGTGGCTCCCACCTGTAATCCCAGCACTTTGGGAGGCGGAGGTGGGTGGATCATGAAGTCAGGAGTTCGAGACCAGCCTGGCCAACATGGTGAAACCCTGTCTCTAGTAAAAGTACAACAAATAGCTGGGCATGGTGGTGCGTGCTTGTAATCTCAGCTACTCAGGAGGCTAAAACAGGAGAATAGCTTGAACCTATAATCCCAGCTACTCAGCAGGCAGAGGTTGCAGCAGCAGTGAGCCGAGATTACAAGACTGCATTCCAGCCTGGGAACAGAAGTGAAACTCCCTCTCAAAAAAAAAAAAAAGGATTTGTTGCGTTCCACCACCCAAGTCAAGTTCCAAAATCTTCTCTGGCTCTCCTAGCAGCATCCATCGCCACTACCCCGTCTTCACATTCTTCACCTTCTCCTTTTCTCCTCGTTGCTGAGCCACAGGCTTCCTACTGCTACGACTGTCGACTCCATCCCGCAGCGAGAGCCGCTCATCCTGGGTGGCTGCCTTGCGCCGCTTGGCTTTTCCTAGCACGGTTACTTTGGGGCCCTCCCCATGGTGACCACGGCTCCACCACCTTTACCCAAGATCCCGGATCCCCGGGCACTGCCCCCGACCCTTTTCCTCCCTTACTTCTCCTAGAGGGTGATGGCCTGTGTCTGACCCCTAGCCTCACGCTCCAGCAGCTCTGCCCAACCGCAGCCTCGCCACAGCTGGATGCACACTTCGAGCAGTGCTGAAGAAGCAGTGAAAGAAGAAGATGCGGACCAGACCTGAAGGGCAGCTGCCCAGCCGCTTCTACCAGTACCAGCAGCACCGGCGGAGTCTGGAGGGCGGCTGAAGCCCAGCGACTGGCCCGAGCAGAGTGCAGAAGGTCCCGGGCCCAGCTGCCATCTTGGCCCCAAGTCCTGCAGCAGCAACCCGCATGGAAGGAGCCAGCCCCGACCTTGCCCCACTGCGGCCTGTGGCGCCCGACTAACGCCAGCTCAGGAAAGAGGTTTTAAAATCAATAATGGAAAAATCAGAGAAAATTTCTCTTCCCCACGGCCAGCTTGTTCACGATATACACTTGTATGAACAACCAAAGATAAACAGACAGAAAAGCAAATATAATTTGCCACTAACCAGATCACCTCTGCAGAAAGAAATGAAAACAGCTTTTGGCAGGATTCTATTTCATCTGACAGACTTCAGAAGCAGGAAAAAAGCCTTTTAAAAATACCGAGACCATTAAAAATACACATTTGAAGAAATCAGTATTTCTAACTGAAGTTAGCCAAAAGGAAAATTATGCTGGGGCAAAGTTCAGTGATCCACCTTCTCCTAGTGTTCTTTCAAAGCCTCCTAGTCACTGAATGGGAAGCACTGTTGAAAATTCCAACCAAAAGGCCGGGTGCGGTGGCTCACACCTGTAATCCCAGCACTTTGGGAGGCCAAGGCGGGTGGTTCACATGGTCAAGAGATCGAGACAGTCCTGGTCAACATGGTGAAACCCCGTCTCTACTAAAAATACAAAAAATTAGCTGGGCATGGTGGCATGTGCCTGTAATCCCAGCTACTCGGGAGGATGAGGCAGAAGAATTGCCTGAACCCAGGAGGCGGAGGTTGCAGTGAGCTGAGATTGCACCATTGCACTCCAGCCTGGGTAACAAGAGCAAAACTCCATCTCAAAAAAAAAAAAAAAAAAAAAAAAAAAAGGATTTGTTGCCGTTCCACCGCCCAAGTCAAGTTCCGAAATCTTCTCTGGCTCTCCTAGCAGCATCCGTCGCCGCTACCCCGTCTTCACATTCTTCACCTTCTCCTTTTCTCCTCGTTGCTGAGCCACAGGCTTCCTACTGCTACGACTGTCGACTCCATCCCGCAGCGAGAGCCGCTCGTCCTGGGTGGCTGCCTTGCGCTGCTTGGCTTTTCCTAGCACGGTTACTTTGGGGCCCTCCCCATGGTGACCACGGCTCCACCGCCTTTACCCAAGATCCCGGATCCCCGGGCACTGCCCCCGACCCTTTTCCTCCCTTACTTCTCCTAGAGGGTGATGGCCTGTGTCTGACCCCCTAGCCTCGCGCTCCAGCAGCTCTGCCCAACCGCAGCCTCGCCACGGCTAGATGCACACTTCGAGCAGTGCTGAAGAAGCAGCGAAAGAAGAAGATGTGGACCAGACCTGAAGGGCAGCTGCCCAGCCGCTTCTACCAGTACCAGCAGCACCGGCGGAGTCTGGAGGGCGGCTGAAGCCCGGCGACTGGCCCGAGCAGAGTGCAGAAGGTCCCGGGCCCAGCTGCCATCTTGGCCCCAAGTCCTGCAGCAGCAACCCGCATGGAAGGAGCCAGCCCGACCTTGCCCCACTGTGGCCCGCGGCACCCGACCAACGCCAGCTCAGGAAAGAGGTTTTAAAATCAATAATGGAAAAATCAGAGAAAATTTCTCTTCCCCACGGCCAGCTTGTTCACGATATACACTTGTATGAACAACCAAAGATAAACAGACAGAAAAGCAAATATAATTTGCCACTAACCAGATCACCTCTGCAGAAAGAAATGAAAACAGCTTTTGGCAGGATTCTATTTCATCTGACAGACTTCAGAAGCAGGAAAAAAAAGCCTTTTAAAAATACCGAGAACATTAAAAATACACATTTGAAGAAATCAGTATTTCTAACTGAAGTTAGCCAAAAGGAAAATTATGCTGGGGCCAAGTTCAGTGATCCAACTTCTCCTAGTGTTCTTCCAAAGCCACCTAGTCACTGAATGGGAAGCACTGT
>CM038409.1:53259432-53394940 GCA_021498475.1 Saguinus midas
GTAAGGCAAATTTTTGCAAGAAAAAGGCAGGCAACAAGGCAAGGCAAGCAAATCCAGGCAAGGCAAACCCAGGAGAGAAGGCAAAGGCCAAACAGGCAAGGCAAGGCAAGGCAAGGCAAGGCAAGGCAAGGCAAGGCAAGGCAAGGTAAGGGCAAGGCTCTTTGATCTTGCTCCTGTAGCTCTTTCAAGATGATAGAGGTCAATGGATCTCTCCACTCCTCATAGGGCACTTATTGCTATATTTTCCTCTACAGACTGCTAAATGTCCCAGAGATTCTGGTACAGTGTCTTCATTCATTGGTTTCAAAGAACTTCTTTATTTCTGCCTTCATTTCATTGTTTATCAATCAACATTCAAACCCAGTTGTTCAGTTTCCATGAAGCTGTGCAGTTCTGAGTTATTTTCGTCAGTTCAACAGACTATGGTCTGAGACTGTTTATATGATTTCAGTTATTTTGCATTTGCTGAGGTGCTTTCTTGAGTCAATTTTGGAGTAGGTCTGTGGTGCTGAGAAGATGTATATTCTGTGGATTGTGGAGAGTTCTGTAAATGTCTATCAGGTTTGCTTGTTCGACAGTTCAAGTCCTGGATATCCTTGAATTTTCTCTGGTTGATCTGTCTGCTATTGACAGTGGAGTGTTAAAATCTCCCACTATTATGTGGGAGTCTAAGTCACTGTAAGTCATTAAGAACTTGCCTTATATATCTGGGTGCTCCCAGGTCCATATATATTTAATCGTTATCTCTTCTTGTTGTATGATCCTTTACCATTATGTAATGACCTTCTTTGTCCTTTGATCTCTAAAGTCTATATCAGAAATACAACTCCTGCTTTTTGCTCTCCATTTGCTTGGTAAATCTTCTCCATCCCTTAAGCCTTTGTATCTTTGCATGTGAGGTGGGTTTCCTGGATACACACGATGGGTTTGTATCAATTTGCCAGTCTGTGTCTTTTGAAGTACATTTGATTAATATTGTTATGTGTGACTGCCATTTTGATGCTAGCTGCTGTTTTGAGATTGGTTCATGTACATTCTTCATTTTGTTGATGTCTTTAGCATGGTATGCTTTTAGGATGGCTGGAACTGGTTGTTTCTTTCTATGTGCCTCTTTCAGGAGCTCTTGTAAAACAGGCCTAGTGGTGACAAAATCTCTGAATGCTTGGTGAAGGTTTATCTTTCCTTCACTTATGAACTCAGTTTGGCTGAATGAAATTCTGGTTGAAAAAAATTTGGATGTTGAATATTGGCCCTCTCTTCTGGCAGAGTCTCTGCTGAGAGATCTGCTGTGAGTCTGATGGAACACCCTTTGTGGGTGAACCTTTCTCTCTGGCTGCCCTGTGCTCCTTTGTTTCAACAGTGAATCTGACTTATCAGCTCTTCTTGAGATCGTTCTCTGTATTTCCTGGAGTTGAATATTACCTGTCTTGCTGGTGAAATTTCCTGGATAATATCAAAAGAGTGTTTTCCAGCTTGATTCATTCTCTTGTCACATTCTGTACACCTATCAAGGAAATAGGTTGGGTATCTTCACATAACCCAGACTTAAAATTTTGTTCATTCCTTTTTGGAATCTTGGCTCAAAACAGTTGATCTTCAACTTCTGATATAGAGGTAAGAAACTTTTACTTCATAAGTTCTTGGCCTTCAATTAGCATACAAACACAGCAGACAATCCTGGCTGGTTTACAGATTACAAAGAACTGGTGCCTCCAGCTCCAACACCAGAAAATCCCAATGACCCTCATGCCTTGAGGAAAGATTCCTTTTTAATAAATATGTTGGTTCTTCTCCTTCTGAAATTCTCACCACTACACTCCTTTTCACATTAAATCCCATTCTGGTCTATTTTCTGTGCACTATTGAATCATCACTATACATTCACTGATATAATTATCTCATCCTGCATTTAAGACAGACTGTATCCTGGATCTCAGTAAGCTGTTCAGATAAAACTTCGATAGGCAAAACCCATGCCACTGATCACACCAGACTCTCATGAGCACAGATGGTATGTTAGTTCATGCTGGGACTTCATTTATAAAACTTTCAACCTGTCAGGATGCAGGTCAGGCTATGTCTTCTAATATCCTGCACTGGTTTGGAGCAATTTCACCTGCCCTGCTCAAACCACCTCATATTCAGACACTTATGTGGTGCCACAGGAACAAGCAAAAGATAAAACTTCATAGGTCATGAAACCAGCAACCTTATCTCTACTAAAAATTACAACAATTATGAGGAGTGGTGGCACAAGCCTGTAATCCCAGCTTTGGGCAGGTTGAGCAAGAGAATCACTTGAACCGGAGGCAGTGATTGCAGTGAGTGGAGATTGCACCTACACTTCAGCCTGGGTGACAGAGTGAGATTATGTCTCAAAATTAAAAATAAAGAGGGTGGGTGAGGCAAAAAATAAAATTAAACAATTAAAATCAAAAATGAAAACCAGCAACTGACTGCCCAGCTTACAATGCTGGGACTAGCGCAGATGTGAATTTGGATGGGCTTCTGTTTTAATCTCTTTACTAGCTATCTGACCTCATCTCCAGTATTATTTATGAAAATGAGGTAACCAATTACAATTGTCTAGCTGGTGCCTGGCATATACTGATTTTGTAACTAGAAATTAATTTTCTATAATACTTAGACTTAGTCATCACTTAAATACTTAATTTGTCTGCAGTGATCTTAAGGTTCAACTCTCAGTGCTATCCTGCACTCATAGAGCCAATGGACAGGCTCTAATGGAGAAAAGTCAATCTTTGCCACAAGTAGATCTGAAAAGCAGAAAGTCTTCAACCAGAATTAATGGTGAAAATCCTAAATATTAACCCCAAACCCAGTCCTGTATTTTAACACTTTAAATTCCAAAGATGACTAGGTACAGTGACTCAAGCCTGTAATCCCAACACCTTGGGAGGCTGAGGCGGGCAGATCACCTGAGGTCAGGAGTTTGAGACCAGCCCGGCCAAGATGGTGAAACCCTGTTTTTTACCTGTAGACACACCAGGTTTGCTGAATGGTAGGATTATTTAGAGTATAATTAACCTTGTCCTTCACCCCGAGAACTGGGTGCTTGAAATTCACTAAACAAGGTCTGTATTCCTCCCACTTCTGAGCTTTGAATTTATATTATGGAATTCAGAAAACCCAAGCAAATTTAATCAATGCTTCTGTCAGGTACAAACTGAAATGGAAATGGAAGCTGAAAAATCAAGGAAATGAATTTTAAAGACTAAAATATGGTAAAGTTGCTAAAATATAATATTGGAAGTAACACACCTCCTTTTGGGAAAAAAATGAAGAAAGCAAAATTTCCTAAGGAAAGGAAGAGATATGAAAAGCAGAGCCTGGCACATCAATTTATACTATTGTTTTTGCATAATCTTCTCTTACTATTGTAAAAACTAGTGCCTTCTGAAGAGTTTCCCCAAGGCCTAGCCTGTTGTTTTCAGGAAAGAGATTCAGGAGGTGCCAGCTGGCCTACTCTCTTCTATTGAGATGCACAGTGGAAGACAGAGGGGAGGGAATCCCAAATGCCTGGGTCTCCCTCCTCACTATATTTATTTTTATTTTATTTTGGAGACAGGGTCTCACTGTCTCCTAGCTTGGAGTGCAATAGTGCAACCTCGGCTCACTGCAACCTCAACCTCCCAGGTTCAAGTGATTCTCCTGCCTCTGCCTCCCAAGTAGCTGGGACTACAGGCACATACCACCATGCCCAGCTAATTTTTGTATTTTTAGTAAAGATGGGGTTTCACTACGTTGGCCAGGCTGGTCTCAAACTCCTGACATCATGTGATCCACCCGCCTTGGCCTCACAAAGTGCTCGGATTATAGGTGTGAGCCACCGCGCCCAGCCCTAAAGTACTCTTAAAGGTATTTACTCCCAAATTGGAACTCTTTTTTTTTCACTATTTTGTTTATTTTATTTTGGAGACAGGGTCTCACTGTCTCCTAGCTTGGAGTGCAATAGTGCAACCTCGGCTCACTGCAACCTCCGCCTCCCAGGTTCAAGCAATTCTTCTGCCTCAGACTCCTGAGTAGCTGGAACTATAGGTACCCACTACCACACCTGACTACTTTTTGTATTTTTAGTAAAGATGGGGTTTCACTACGTTGGCCAGGCTGGTCTCAAACTCCTGACATCATGTGATCCACCCACCTTGGCCTCCCAAAGTACTAGAAATACAAGCATAAGACACCATGCCTGGCCTGCAAATGGACCAAAAAGAACTACTTTTGTGGCCAGGAATACCTGTCCCTTTGTCTCTCTGGTAAGAGCAAACTTACACCTGTGTTCCGGGTACATCTGTTCTGCAGATCCCGGGCCCTAAACAAATCGTAAATTGTCATTGTTGGTTCCTGTCCTTAGCTGTTGTGACTCTGAGAATATATAAACATTGCTACCCTTTCTACCCCACATGCACCTTATCCTAATGGATTCGTGTATCTCATCTTTTTGCCTGTGTTTTGTTACATATTTGATTTCATAAGATTGTAGCATCTAGATTTGATCTGTGAGCTTTTTTGTTTTGTAATAGCTTGCTTGGTAGTATCATCGGAGGTAGTGCTACCATTGCACTGAAGCAATTTCCCAGGTGCTTAACCTTTAAAATTCTCAGGGACATTTTCTTTGGGTACCTGCCTGAGTTGACACCAAATACTGAGAAGGCAGGAACAGTTTAAGGAGAGACTCACCACCAGCAGCTTCTTTTCAACCTCACACCCAGGAACCCATTCAAATTCCTACATTTCCGTAGCCTTAGTCGAACTAACTTTCTGTGCCAGAAGCTTTTGTCTGTCCCAGTTTTATTCTTTCTTTAACAAATTCTCTTCATCTCCTCCATGAGTCAAAGCCCATGGGGCCCCCAAGAGACATGTAATATTTACTAAGGGCCTCCCCTGTTTTCCTGCCTGTCTAGCAGTTGCTTGCCTTTACTTTTAGGTTTGTAGTCACAGCCTGTTTTTTTACCTGTAGACACACCAGGTTTGCTGAATGGTAGGATTATTTAGAGTATAATTAACCTTGTCCTTCACCCTGAGAACTGGGTGCTTGAAATTCACTAAACAAGGTCTGTATTCCTCCCACTTCTGAGCTTTGAATTTATATTATGGAATTCAGAAAACCCAAGCAAATTTAATCAATGCTTCTGTCAGGTACAAACTGAAATGGAAATGGAAGCTGAAAAATCAAGGAAATGAATTTTAAAGACTAAAATATGGTAAAGTTGCTAAAATATAATATTGGAAGTAACACACCTCCTTTTGGGAAAAAAATGAAGAAAGCAAAATTTCCTAAGGAAAGGAAGAGATATGAAAAGCAGAGCCTGGCACATCAATTTATACTATTGTTTTTGCATAATCTTCTCTTACTATTGTAAAAACTAGTGCCTTCTGAAGAGTTTCCCCAAGGCCTAGCCTGTTGTTTTCAGGAAAGAGATTCAGGAGGTGCCAGCTGGCCTACTCTCTCTTCTATTGAGATGCACAGTGGAAGACAGAGGGGGAGGGAATCCCAAATGCCTGGGTCTCCCTCCTCACTATATTTATTTTTATTTTATTTTGGAGACAGGGTCTCACTGTCTCCTAGCTTGGAGTGCAATAGTGCAACCTCGGCTCACTGCAACCTCCACCTCTCAGGTTCAAGTGATTCTCCTGCCTCTGCCTCCCAAGTAGCTGGGACTACAGGCACATACCACCATGCCCAGCTAATTTTTGTATTTTTAGTACAGACGGGGTTTCACCTTGTTGACCAGAACGGTCTCGATCTCGATCACTTGACCTCGTGATCCACCCGCCTTGGCCTCACAAAGTGCTCGGATTATAGGTGTGAGCCACCGCCCAGCCCTAAAGTACTCTTAAAGGTATTTACTCCCAAATTGGAACTCTTTTTTTTTCACTATTTTGTTTATTTTATTTTGGAGACAGGGTCTCACTGTCTCCTAGCTTGGAGTGCAATAGTGCAACCTCGGCTCACTGCAACCTCCACCTCCCAGGTTCAAGTGATTCTCCTGCCTCAGAGTCCGTCCTCTCTCTCTCTCTTCCTCCCCAAGCTGAAAGGTCGACTCTCACTGGTGCCCCAGGAGCCTGCCGATAGGGCACTGGGATCCATGCAATCTCCCATGCTGCTGCCCACTACCCCAGCTCAGATAACGCTTCCCAGGAAACTCCTGGTCTGGCTCATTGTCCAAGTCCCGTTCAATCAGATGGACATGCCAATCTGCCCTTCCAAATCTCAGATTGCCTGTGTTTTGTTACATATTTGTTCAGGATTGTAGCATCTAGATTTGATCTGTGAGCTTTTGTAGCTTGCTTGGTAGTATCATCGAGGTAGTGCTACCATTGCACTGAAGCAATTTCCCAGGTGCTTAACCTTTAAAATTCTCAGGGACATTTTCTTTGGGTACCTGCCTGAGTTGACACCAAATACTGAGAAGGCAGGAACAGTTTAAGGAGAGACTCACCACCAGCAGCTTCTTTTCAACCTCACACCCAGGAACCCATTCAAATTCCTACATTTCCGTAGCCTTAGTCGAACTAACTTTCTGTGCCAGAAGCTTTTGTCTGTCCCAGTTTTATTCTTTCTTTAACAAATTCTCTTCATCTCCTCCATGAGTCAAAGCCCATGGGGCCCCCAAGAGACATGTAATATTGACTAAGGGCCTCCCCTGTTTTCCTGCCTGTCTAGCAGTTGCTTGCCTTTACTTTTAGGTTTGTGGTCACAGCCTGTTTTTTTACCTGTAGACACACCAGGTTTGCTGAATGGTAGGATTATTTAGAGTATAATTAACCTTGTCCTTCACCCTGAGAACTGGGTGCTTGAAATTCACTAAACAAGGTCTGTATTCCTCCCACTTCTGAGCTTTGAATTTATACTATGGAATTCAGAGAACCCAAGCAAATTTAATCAATGCTTCTGTCAGGTACAAACTGAAATGGAAATGGAAGCTGAAAAATCAAGGAAATGAATTTTAAAGACTAAAATATGGTAAAGTTGCTAAAATATAATATTGGAAGTAACACACCTCCTTTTGGGAAAAAAATGAAGAAAGCAAAATTTCCTAAGGAAAGGAAGAGATATGAAAAGCAGAACCTGGCACATCAATTTATACTATTGTTTTTGCATAATCTTCTCTTACTATTGTAAAAACTAGTGCCTTCTGAAGAGTTTCCCCAAGGCCTAGCCTGTTGTTTTCAGGAAAGAGATTCAGGAGGTGCCAGCTGGCCTACTCTCTCTTCTATTGAGATGCACAGTGGAAGACAGAGGGGGAGGGAATCCCAAATGCCTGGGTCTCCCTCCTCACTATATTTATTTTTATTTTATTTTGAGACAATGTCTTGCTCTGTTGCCCAGGCTGGAGTGAGGTGACATCTCAGTTTACTGCAACCTTCTCCTCCTGGGTTTAAGCAATTCTCCAGCCTCAGTCTCCGAGTAGCTGGGATTACAGGCATGCAACACCACCAACACCAGCTTTTTTTTTTTTTGTATTTTTAGTAGAAATAGGGTTTCTCCATGTTGGTCAGGCTGGTCTAGAACTCCCAACCTCAGGTGATCTGCCCACCTGAACCTCCCAAAGGACTGAGATTACAAGCATGAGCCACCCTTCCCTGCTGGTGCTACCACTTTTTACTTTCAACTGATGCTAAAAAGCCCCCACATTGGCTGTTAACAGGTCACAATAGAGATCCACCAATTTCCACCTACTGCATCTAACCCTAAATCACTTTGTTTAATGATCTTCATCACCACCTACATGATTGTTTAAATGACACGATTGTTGTGGTGGCTCACACCTGCAATCCCAGAACGTTGGGAGGTCCAGGCAGGCAAATCACTTGAGGATAGAAGTTCAAGAGCAGCATGGCCAACATGGCAAAACCTTATCTCTACTAAAAATTACAACAATTAGTGAGGAGTGGTGGCACAAGCCTGTAATCCCAGCTTTTGGGCAGGTTGAAGCAAGAGAATCACTTGAACCCGGGAGGCAGTGATTGCAGTGAGTGGAGATTGCACCACTACACTTCAGCCTGGGTGACAGAGTGAGATTATGTCTCAAAAATTAAAAATAAAGAGGGGTGGGTGAGGCAAAAAATAAAAATTAAACAATTAAAATCAAAAATGAAAACCAAAACCAGCAACTGACTGCCCAGCTTACAATGCTGGGACTAGCGGCAGATGTGAATTTGGATGGGCTTCTGTTTTAATCTCTTTACTAGATATCTGATCTCATCTCCAGTATTATTTATGAAAATGAGGTAACCAATTACAATTGTCTAGCTGGTGCCTGGCATATACTGATTTTGTAACTAGAAATTAATTTTCTATAATACTTAGACTTAGTCATCACTTAAATACTTAATTTCTCTGTGGTGATCTTAAGGTTCAACTCTCAGTGCTATCCTGCACTCATAGAGCAAATGGACAGGCTCTAAAATAGAGAAAAGTCAATCTTTTGCCTCTTACAAGTAGATCTGAAAAGCAGAGAAAGTCTTCAACTGATTATTAGAATCGGTGAAAATCCTAAATATTAACAAGCTATACAAACTGTCACTTGGTGTGTTCTAAAGAAAACATGCCCACTTGCTTATTCCCAAACCCAGTCCTGTATTTTTAACACTTTAAATTCCAAAGGTGACTAGGTACAGTGACTCAAGCCTGTAATCCCAACACCTTGGGAGGCCGAGGCCGGCAGATCACCTGAGGTCAGGAGTTTGAGACCAGCCCGGCCAAGATGGTGAAACCCTTTCACTACTAAAAAATACAAAAACTTAGCCAGGCATGGTGATGCATGCCTGTAATCGCCGATACTTGGGAGTCTGAGGCAGGAGAATCACTTGAACCTGGGAGGCAGAGATTGTAGTGAGCCAAGATTGAGCCATTGCACTCCAGCCTGGGCAACAAGAGCAAAACTCTCTCAAAAAAAATATAAAATAAAATAAAAGGAGAAAAACAAGGTGACATTCAAATCTCAGGCACAAATACAGCAATCGTGTTTATTTATTCCTCTCCCACAACCTACTCTTCACAAGTGAATTCATAATGTAAATGCAGTTTTTAAGCTTTTTTTTTTTTAGCGTGCCCCCCTTCCCATTTTTAAGTTATTTTGTAGCATCAAAGTTACCAAAGACATTCTTTGTGAAGCTGGTTTACTTTTAAATTTTTTAAAACCTCTGAAAAATTTTCAAGAAAGTGGTAGCATTTTCATGAGTATTCCTCACCCATCGCTGCTGCCGTCAGAAGCATGAGTACTAGCACAGGTCTTGAAGTCAAATTTGACTTCTAGCTAAGTACTATTTGAGTGTAAGCAGATCAAGCTTTCTGGAATTAATCTTTACCAGAAAGGTGGGTCAACACTTCCCAGGGACTTAGGAGAAGTAAACATGGGAGGTGCTCCCAAACTCAGAGCTGTCCAGTAACTTCCACAAACCCAGAGAATAGAGGAGAGCCAGCCATTACTGACACAGAAAGAATGTAATTACATAAATTCCATATGAATTACATAAATCTCATCATAATTTCCCTTGCCATTTTGGCAAAACAAAACATGATGCTCATCCCAGAGCTGTGATGTCAGGTCTTAAGGTTAATTAGCAATAACATCTGCTATAACTGTGTGCCCAGTGCTATGTGAAGATGGACGCATCAACCTCATTTAACTATGATGATACATTTTTGTTTCCCCCATGCCTAAGCCCATAGGTTCTCATATTTACAGTACACTGCTCAGCTGCCTAATTCTGTCTTTCAACTCAGTGCACACTCCTGAGATCTGGGACATAGTTCAAAGAGCAGGTGCCACCAAGTTACAATCAAAAGGGGGGTTTCCAGAAGACTGGTTGATAATATCGCTTGCTTATTAGTGATGGGGTATTATTGCTCAAGAGGGAAATGATCTCTTAATTTTCTCCTCTTTTCCCTTAAGGACCTTGGCCTTTCAAGGATAAATTTGTTTCCACCAGGCAGAGTGGCTCACCCAGTAATCCTAGAACTTAACACTTTGGGAGGTTGGGGTGCATGATCACCTTAGGTCAGGAGTTCAAGATCAGCCTGGTCAACATGGCAAAATCCCATCTCTATTGAAAATAGAAAAAGTATAAACTTGTTTCTTATGAGTCTCTGTGTGAGGCATCTCAGCAGAACACATTTGCAAGGATGGATAATTTTCTTCAGGCTCACAAATCACAGGCATAGGTGAAGATTCTCCACAGTCAGATGCTTCGGAGCAAGGTAGGCTTTGTGAACAAACTGGATCCATACTCATGTTATTATTGTGAAAGAGGAGGAAAATGTAAGACCTGGACTGGAAAAAGACTAAGGCAGCCTTAAGACTTTTTTTTTCTGGAAGATTTTAGAGAAATATGACCTCCAGAAGGAAAGTATCAGGAAGTTGGAATAAAGCGAGTCACCTCCACAGTAACTGGAGGCAACCAGCTGAGACTAGCAAAACGTTAACATCCTGGAGGCTCTAGATTTATAATGAAAGCTCTATCACCTTAGACCCAGCCCTCCTGGTGAGCACACCCTCCTCCAACCGACCATTGTGAATTCTCAGTTAATCCCCTCTGACAGTCTCACCAAGGCCATTGTAATGCAAAATAATGGCGCAGTAACCCAGACTAGGGGGGGAGCTGGAAAACCGGGCAAAGGGGACCCTGAAGACAAACCCAGCAATAAATACTTCTAGGTTCACCACATTTCAACCTTTTAAATGAGGAATGGTTCAACAGGAATGGGATAAAACTTTAATATTTTAAAAATAAATAGCCCAGGTGCAGTGGCTCACGCCTGTAATCTCAGCACTTTGGAAGGTCGAGGCAGGCAGATTATGAGGTCACAGGTTGAGACCACCCTGGTCAATATGGTGAAACTCCATCTCTCCTAAATATACAGAAGTAGCTGGGCTGGTGGGGGCGACTGTTGTCCCAGCTATTCTGTAGACTGAGGCAGGAGAATCTCTTGAATTTGAAAGGGAGAGATTGCAGTGAGCTGAGATTATGCCACTGCACTCCAGCCCAGCAAGAGAGCAAGACTCTAAGTAAAAAAAAAAAATATATATATATATATATATATACACACACACACACACACACATATATATGAAGCCCCTTAAAATTGCATACCTCAACCATACCTCGGCTTTCTGTTGAAACTGCTATCTATAACCCAAATGTGAATAAGTAATTAAGGACTGTGATCCCCACCCCTGCCCATCCCCCCACCCTGCACCCAGACAATATGTAAATCTAATCTTAGCTTTTGTGAACTTAGCTTAAGTAACAATCAGAATGTCAAATAGTCCCCTTGCCCTCGGAATGTCCGGAAGCCCCTCACCCTCATCTCTGACCAGAAGGTGATTTACAGAATTTACTAAGCCCTCAAAATGTCTGAAGCCTTTCATCCCCATTTCCGCTCCTCACCCCCCGTCCCAACGTGGTTTTATGGTATAAAAAGGTCTTGTCACCCTTCTTTCTCTGCCAGGGGTTGTAGAGATGTGAGTCCTCCGTGGTCGGCTGGCAATAAACCCTGCAATTTGGCATACATTTGTCCTGGTGTTGACTTTCTATGATCGGTCCAGTATAACATAATACACACACACACACACACACACACACACACACATACATATATATGTATATACAAATACATGTACATACAAAAATTAGCTGTCCATGGTGAGGGGGCACCTGTAGTCACAGCTACTTGGGAGGTTGAGGCAGGAGAATCCCTTAAACCCGGGAGGCAGAGGTTGAGGCACACCAATATCGTGCCACTATACTCCAGCCTGGGTGACAGAGAAGGACTATGTCTCAAAAGAAAAAAAATGAGTGCACCTTTAGTTTCTGAGTTTATTAAAATTCTCATTGGGGAGATTTCTTGATTTGAGATAACTTGGTGTCTCAAAGTCTGTCTAGTTTAAGCAGAAATTTCAACTAGCTCCATTTTCTTCTTTGATTCACTCTAAAGTCATAGTAAAACACAACACAGTCATCAGTTAATCTTCAGAATGGTACTTGTTTTCAGCCCCTACCTTAGTTCCCTTCAGTTTGGTCTCTTGTCTATCCCTCCTCCCAGGCAGTCAACTTCTGACTTTTTTCCTCTGGCTCTTTAGCTTCTTCTCGGGTGTGGTGATATTGTCATGTCTTTCAGGACTACTCCATGCTCATCCTGTGTTTGGGTTTTGATTGTTTTGTTTTTGCAGGGTGAAGGGAAGTATGGTTTCCAAAGGAAGAAAGTTCTTAGAGTGGGGTTCCAGCACTAACATTTGTGGACAAAGTCTGCAGTTTTTGATTTTCCTTCCTTTTCCCAAACCCAACATTAAAGAAACCTAAGATTTCTTCCTCTTTTCTGTCTGGATCTAGTTCTGGGTCTGCTGTGCCAAAAATGAAGAATAGAGCCAATTGAACGTCCAAGTTTTATTAGGACCTCTGGGCGGACTAAACACCACTGTACAGACCAAAGTGGGTAGCTGCGCCTAGGAGGCGGGCTGAGTGACTTATATAGCAGGAGTCAGTAGTTTTCCACTATTGAGAGAAAGGGGACGTGCTCTTCCTCAGGTAGGGAGGGACGTGCTCGTCCTCAGGTAGGGAGGGGACGTGCTTGCCCTCAGGTAGGGAGAGGACGTGCTTGCCCTCAGGTAGGGAGGGGATGTGCTCTCCCCTGGGTAGGGGTTTTTATGGTTTGTTGGCTATTTTCTTGACAAAGGGAATTTCGAGGCCTACTGCAAAGAAAAGGGAAGAAAGGGGAAGGGGTCCTTGCAAACAGCTTATCTGGGAAGCTGGCTAAACATTAATGGTGGTACTTTTCCACTGTCGTTGAGGTTTTGTCTAGTTGACTGTGGTAGGGGGAAGGGGAGGCCGGTCCTAACATTCCCCACTCTTTATTATGGAGTTCAGGCGTAGTTGTCTTTCTTAGCTTCTTCCTGCTGGTGCAGGGCATTGTGGGAAGGGGGTTATAAAGAGTTAGGGTATGTTAGGTTCGGCCTCTCCTGGGATGAAGGGTTGCAAGAGCATCTGATTCACAGTGACGCAGGTTAGTTCTTGGAAGCGCCATTGGAGGAACTGTAAGAAACAAGGAGCAATAAGCAAGATTAAACAAACTGCTATTAGGGGCCCGAGCAGTGGGGACAAGAGGGTATACATGGAGGAAGACCACTACGCTGTGGCTTCGGCTGAGAATTTTTGATTCTGCAGGTTAGCTTTGATCTTCTGGAGGCTTTCGATTCGGGTCTCCACTAGGCCGGATTCATTGATGTAGTAGCAGCACTCTTCTTGTAGGAAGATACAGGTCCCTCCTCGCTCAGCAGTTAGCAGGTCTAGGGCTCTTCGGTTCTGCAAGGCAACTTGGGCAACTGAGGTGATCTGTCGTTGGAGTGATGCCAGAGACTCAGCAGAGTCATCAATAGCAGCTTGAAATTGTGAGGTCAGTCAGGCTATGGCCAGGTGAGAGTGAGTTAGTGACCCTCCTCCTAATCCTACTGCAAGTGCTGAGCTAGCAAGGGAGACGCCGATGGCAATAGGTAGGAAGGCAGCTCATTGGGTGTGGCGATGGGGAATTTGCAGCATCTGGAACTTGGCTGGGGAATATATAGTGAGTCGAGGGACTAGGGTTACTGGGAGGCATAAAAGAGATGAGGATAGGCCAATGTAGAGAGTTTTTGTTAAGGTCCTGTTACACCAAAAAAACGTTCCCCGTGGGGCTGTTATATTAGTGGTTACTAGTATGGTTCTGTTACAGCTAGGATAGTTTTGGCCTAGGGAATAGCATATTGGTAGCTGCGTGAAGTCAGGTGGAGTATAGAGATTTACCTCCCTGATGGGGGAGAAGGGAGTTGTTGTGGGTGAAGAATTGAGAGGAATAGGAAAGGGAACTGCCACAAAAGGGGTCTGACCCAAAGAGGCACACATGAGGCATGAGGTTAGGTCGGTCAATCCTGAGACGTTAGCTAATTTGATCCTTCCTTAAGGAAGGTTAGCCAGGAAAAGGGAGACGAGTGTGGTTGCAGTTGGGTATTTAGAGATTGTTCTTGTTGGTTAATAGTGGAGTGGATTTGGTGGGCTGTACATACGTATGCCCGCCAGATGTACAGGTGGGAAGAGGGATATTTGGTGTCTATGTGGTCATACACGGCAGCTTTCTGGGGGCTTTTCCACCAGTTATTCCAGGGGTCAGGTATGAGAAAGGAGTACTGTGTAGAACCGATAATGGTGTTTTCTTCTTCATCTATGTCTGGGATGATTTTGAGCTGAGATTGAGCAGGTACTGTGGATTCGATAGCTACATGTAGTCGACAGCTGATCCAAGTACAACCCATGCAGGAGCGCCAAGAGGTATCATTACATGCTCCTGATGGTTGGTCATGGTTGAAGCACATGACCGGTTTAGTATAGACGTTGCGGAATTTGGTGAAGTTCAGATATATGGCACTGCTGCATCCGGCTGCAGGGCAGTCAGAAGTTGCAAGAAGATGATTGTGGCTGTATGGGGGAGTATTACAAATGAAGGTGGTTTTTGTATAGTTTTCAGTCAGGTAGAATCTCCATACATAAGGAGTGGGATTGCTAGGCTTTAGTAAATTTGATAGATAGAGGCCCAGTAGGAGCAGCTTTCCAGCATAAGGGGGATCCATGGGGGGCCTTTTTTTACCCGGGACAGGTGAATCCAAGATGGGACTTCAGCAATTCTTATAGCTGATGGAGTGGTAAGGAGGACTGTGTATGGTCCTTCCCACTTGGGGGCAAGGGGTTTTGGGGAGAGGGACCTGATAAGAACTGAGTCTCCGGGGGAGACTTTCTGTGTACCTTCGGATGGCTGGGTAGGATGGGGAAGAGAAGCATTGGCATGCTCCCAGAGGAGGCTTCGAAGGAGAGTGAAGTAAGGAAGGTAACTATCTACTGGTGTGGTTTCTGGCAGTGGGGGAGTTGAGAGTAGGAAAGGGCGACCATACAGCAGCTCAAATGGACTAAGCTGTGATGGGCCCCGAGGGCTTGCTCTTAGCCTGGCGAGGGCGATGGGGAGTAAGGTGACCCAAGATTGGTGGAGCTCAAGCATACGTTTTGTTAGATGTTCTTTGATGAGGCCATTGGCCCGTTCCACCTTACCAGAGGACTGAGGATGGTAGGCGGCCTGTAGCTTCCACTGAATCCCTAGGGAGGTAGAAACAGCATTAGTAACTTTGGAGATGAAAGCTGGGCCATTGTCCGACTGTATGGTGGCCGGGAGTCCAAAGCGTGGTATGATGTCTTGAATGAAATGAGTGGCTACCATCCCTGCAGACTCAGAGGCTGTGGGGTAAGCTTCGATCCAGCCTGAAAAAATGTCAACAATAGTTAACAGATATCAGTATTGTTTATGCTTTGGCATGTGGGTGAAATCGATTTGCCAGTCCTGGCCCGGTAGGAACCCATGTAGTTGATGGAGCTGCTTGCGGGGGTGACAAGATCCCTGAGGATTAGCCTTGGCACAGATTAGGCAATCAGCGTGGACCTTGTGGATGGTACGGGTGAGCTTGTGTGGGTGAAACAGTGGACTGATAAACTGGAATAGGGCTTTGGGCCTGATGTGGAGGGAATTGTGTATGTCTTGGATTATTTGGTGTTGTTGTTGCTCTGGAAGGATGAGGAGGTTATGTTTAAAGGCCCATCCATCTTTAAACTTGACATCTGGGGAGGAGGACAGCTCAGTGTTCTCTTCCGGGGTATACTGGGGTTTGTAGGTCTCAGAGAGGAAATAAATGGAAGCTGGGGGTGGACTAGTTTGGGCAGTGTTTTGGGCTACTGAGTCTGCAAAGGCGTTGCCCTGAGCTACAGGAGTATTTGTGGACTGGTGTCCCTTAAAATGGATGATAGCTACTTGGGCTGGGAGCTGGATGGCCTGGATAAGCTGGGAGATGAGCTTTCCATTGAGGACGGGGGTTCCTTTGGTGGTGAGGAAGCCTCATTCTTTCCAAATCATGCAGTGAGAGTGGGCAATGAGAAAGGCATACTTAGAATCAGTGTAGATATTAACAGTTTTCCCAGTTGCCCAGGTAAGGGCTCGGGTGAGGGCAATTAAGTCAGCTTGTTGGGAAGTGGTTCCCTGAGGTAAAGGTTGGGTTTCTATAATATCAGTGTCAGAGACAATTGCATAAGCGGCTTTCCTGGGTCTGGGGTTTTGAGAATAGAACTGCCATCAATATAAAGGGTAACTGAGGCTGACGGTAGGGGTTGGTCAGTAAGGTCAGGTCGTGGGGATTGGCTTAGTTTAAGGATTTCTAGGCAAGAGTGCTGGCTTATTGGAGTTAAAGAAGTGGGAGTTAAGGTTGCTGGGTTAAGGGGTGAACAATGTGAGAGTGTAACAGTGGGATTCTCGATGAAGAGCAGGTGAAGTAGTTGGACCCTAGAGGGACCAAGGTGGGTTAAAACCTGGTGGGAGAGTAGGTCAGTAAGCTGATGGGGCGAGAAGACCTGCAATGGTTGGTGTAGGTTAGGTTTTAAAGCTTTGGTGGTAAGTTCTGCTGCTGCAGCAAGGGCTCGCAGGCAAGGTTGCCACCCCCGGATGGTAGGGTCTAGCTGCTTGGATAGGTATGCTATAGGTACTAAGGTGGGCCCTACAGGCTGGGTAAGGACTCCAATGGCTACATGCTGTTTTTCATCTGTATATAGGTGGAGCGGCTTATTGGGGTTGGGCAAGGCTAGGTTTGTGGCAGTACAGAGGGCTGTTAGAAGAGCAGAGAAGGCCTGAGTCACAGTGCCTTGGGAGGTAAGTGGTCCTACTGGGGACTGTTTTGCTGCATGGTACAGCGGTTTTGCTAGCACTGTGAAGTTAGGGACCCAATGTCTGAAGAACCCTACTAGACCCAGGAAGGAGAGGATTTCATTTGCTGAGGTAGGTGGTTGGAGGGCTTTGAGAGTTTGGAGCCTATCAGCAGTTATAGCCCGGTGTTTGGGGGTAAGATTGAGGCCTAAATAGGTAACTGAAGAGGTAGCTATTTGAGCTTTAGTAGCGGATATCTGGAACCCTTTGCTTCCTAGGGAGTTTAATAGTGTAGTGGTGGCTGTAATGCAGTCACGGTAGGATGGAGAACAAATGAGGATATCATCAACATATTGTAGTAGGGTGGAAGGGGTGATTTTGCAAGTTTGAAGATCGGCTGCCAGGGCTTGTCCGAATAGATGGGGGCTATCCCGGAAGCCTTGAGGTAGGACTGTCCAAGTGAGTTGCTGAGAAAGATTGGAAGTGGGGTCTTCCCAGGTAAAAGCAAAAAGGAAGTAGGAATCTGGGTGCAGAGGAATAGTGAAGAAGGCATCTTTGAGGTCTAGAACTGAGAAATGGGTGGTTGTAGGGGGAATGTGGGAGAGGATTGTATAGGGGTTGGGCACTACTGGATGAACGGGAATGACTGCTGCATTGATAAGGCGGAGGTCTTGAACTAGGCGGTATTGACCTGAGGGTTTTTTCACAGGCAGAATGGGAGTGTTGCAGGGGAAGTTTGTAAGAATGAGTAGTCCTTGAGCTTTCAGCTTATTTATGATAGGGAGGAGGCCGAGGCAGTGAACTTTGGAGATAGGAAACTGAGGGCGAGAAGGGAAGGTTGTGGGGTCTTTTAGGCATATGAGTATGGGTTGGTGATGCGAGGCTATAGTGGGGGTATCGGTATCCCATACTTTGGGATTTACGTCGGGGAGGAGTTCAACCGGAGGAAGGGGGGAAGGTGAGTTGGTGATAAAGGGTAAAAGGAAGGTTTCTGTGTGTGGAAAAGTAATAGTGGCTTGCAGTTTTACTAGGATATCTCGCCCTAGGAGAGGTACAGGGCAAGAGGGAATGACTAGAAAGGAGTGGGTAAAAACGGAAGGGCCAAACAGGCAGGTTAAGGGTGGAGTTTGGTGAGGAGTGGAGGGAGACCCATAGATGCCCATAACAGAGACTTGGGAAGGAGTGGTTTTGCCTGAATATGAGTGAAGTACGGAGTAGGTAGCCCCCATGTCCAATAAGAAGGAGACACTCTTACCCGCTACCTGAAGCTTAACCCTGGGCTCGGCAAGGGTAACCAGATTTGGGAAGCCAGGGCACCACTAATCATCCATAAACCCTAGTAGCTCTGGGAATGGGTTTTCCTGAGCACCTGACTTCTGACCAGTATGGGCAGGAGTCTGGTTCTCAGAAACGTGTCCTTGCTGCTCTCCAGTGCATTGGTTTGGATAAACTGAGGCCCTGGAGAAGCTCAGACAATCAGACTTCCAGTGTCCCATGAGCTGACAAATAGGGCAGGGCTTGGTAGGAGGCCATGGCTGGGGGCAGGCTTTTGACCAGTGCCCTTCCTTTCCACATTTGAAACACACCCAGGAGGGGTGTGTGTGTTTGCTTTACCCTTGTTAGTTTCTGCCGACCGAAGGGCTGCCACCAAGGCTTGGGTCTGTAGAGTGACCTTTTGTTTCATACGTGCTTGGCGGGCTGCCTCAGCTGTGTCTTCCCTGGCATTAAAGACTTTAAAGCCATTTTTACCAAGTCCTGTATGGGGGATTCAGGGCCATCCTCTACTTTTTTTAGTTTTTTCCGGATGTCAGGAGCTGATTGGGAGATGAAGTGTGATGCTAGGACGGTGGCTCCGTTTTGTGAGGCTGAGTCAAGGGGGTGTAGCAGACTAACGCTTCTTGCAAGTGAGTTAGAAAGAGGGCAGGGTTTTCATCTGGTAATTGGGTGATTTCTCTTAGCTCCTCATAGTTTACTACTGTCTGGATCTAGTTCTGGGTCTGCTGTGCCAAAAAATGAGAAACAAAGCCAATTGAATGTCCAAGTTTATTAGGACCTCCAGGCGGACTAAGCACCACTGCACAGACTGAAGTGGGTAGCCGCGCCTAGAAGGCAGGCTGAGTGACTTATATAGCAGGAGCCAGTGGTTTTCCACTATTGAGGGGAAGGGGACGTGCTCTTCTTCAGGTAGGGAGAAGATGTGCCTGCTTTCAGGTGGGGAGGGGGCGTGCTCACTCTTGGGTAGGGGTTTTTATGGTTTGTTGGCTATTCTCTTAACAGAGGGGATTTCAAGGCCTACTGCAAAGAAAAGGGAAGAAGGGGGAAGGGGTCTTTGCAAGCAGCTTATCTGAGAAGCTGACTAAACATTAACGGTGGTACTTTTCCACTGTCCTTGAGGTTTTTTCTAGTTGACTGTGGTAGGGGGAAGGGGAGGCCGGACCTAACATTCCCCACTCTTTATTATGGAGTTCAGGCGTAGTTGTCTTTCTTGGCTTCTTCCTGCTGAAATGGGGCATCGTGGGTTGGGGGTTTTGTAAAGAGTTAGGGTCTGTTAGGCTCGGCCTCTCTTGGGATGAGGGGTTGCAGGAGCATCTGATTCACAGTGATGCGGGTTAGTTCTTGGAAGCGTCGTTGGAGGAACTGTAAAAAACGGAGCAATTAGTAAAATTAATCTAATTGCAATGACTGGGCCTAATAGGGGAGCTAAGAGGGTGTACATGGAAGAGGTCCAACAAGTGGTGGCTTCAGTTGAGAATTTTTGTTGGCGTAGGTCTGTACTTATTTTCTGTAGGTTCTCAATCCGGGTTTCTACTAGGCCAGACTCATTGATGTAGTAGCAGCATTCTTGCAGGAAAATGCAAGTTCCTCCTCGTTCAGCGGTGAGGAGGTCTAGTGCCTGGCAATTTTGGAGGGCGACCTGTGCTACTGAAGTGATCTGTCATTGGAGAGAGGCTAACGATTCTGCAGAATTGTCAATTGCGGCCTGAAACTGAGAGGTTAGATGTGCTAGGGTCTGATGGGAATGGACTAAAACTCCTCCTCCTAGTCCAGCTCCTATAGCTGATCCGGCGAGAGAGAGACCTACTATAAGGGGTAAAAAGGTGGCCCGTCGTACTCGATGGTGTATGAATTGTTGTTGGAACTCTGCTGGAGAGTAAATGGTTAATCGGGGTACGAGGGTTACTGGCAAGCACAGGCTGCGGGAGTGTGTGGAGGGGTAGAGGGTTTTAAAGAGTGTTCTGTTGCACCAAAAAAAAGATTCCCTGAGGAGTGGTAAGATTGGTGGTTATGGGTATAGTTCAGTTGCAGGTGGGAGAGCTGTCCCCATAGCAGACTGGTATTTGCTGGTTTGGGGGTAGATAGATTTCTACATCCGTTATGGGAGCAGCCCGGGACGATGGTATGGAGGAGCTGGCGTGAGTGTTGGATGGAACTACGACTAAGGGGGTCTTTCCGAGAGTGGCACACATGAGGCAGGAAGATAGGTCTGGTAGACTTGTTTGGTTGGCTAGCTGGTTAGTTATTTTTAGGCCTTCATTAAGGAGGGTTAGCCATGAGAAAGGCTGAGAGGATGGCTGAAGTTGTTGGGTTAGCTTTTGTTCTTGGTTGTGAATGGAGGAGTGAACTTCTTTAAGGGTAGGGGGTAAAGCTACTAGAGCTCTCCAGATATAGAGGTGGGAGGAAGGGTCCCCAGTGTTTATTGTGTCGTATACTGCTGCTTTTTGGAGTGAAGTCCAGCATGAGTTAGAAGGATCGGAGATTTGGAGAGAGTGATAGGAATGGGGGCGATGGTATTCTAGTTTAGAGTTCTCGTGGTATTCGGGTGTAGTGTGGAAAGCTGGATGGAGAGTGCAACTTTTCCAGGTGCATCCCATGCAATTTAGGTAGGATGACGTTTTGCAGGGGCCTTTCTGATCATAGAGAAAACAAAGGACGGGATTATAAATCTAAAGGTCGTTACGGGGTATGTTTTAAAATCAGTGAAGTTTAGAAAGATGGGTGACTTACACCCTGTAGGAGGGCAGTCAAAAGTGGCAAGGAGGTGGTTGTGGCTGTAGGGAGGGGTGTTGCAAATGTATGTGGTTTTGGTATAATTTTCTGTTAGGTAGAACCTCTATATAAGAGGGTTACTGGAGGTGAGGCGGGGTTTTGGTAAGCTTAAGAGATAGAGGACCAGTAGGGGTAAGATTCCAGGCAGGTTTGGGTGGCACATAAGGTGCTCTCTTTACTCTGGTTAGATGCACCCACGAGGGGATTTCGGCGACTCTTACTGCTGAGGGGGTGGTGAGGATGATCGTATATGGGCCTTCCCACCTGGGAGTTAATGGCTTTGGAGAGAGCGACTTTATTAATACTGAGTCTCCTGGGGAAACTTTCAGGACTTGGTCTGAAGAGGAGTCGGGCAGGAAGAGCTCGGAGAAGGGTGAAATAGGGCAGGTAAGTAGATAGAGGGGGAGGGTCTGGTGGTAAGGGGGAGGAGAGTAAGAAGGGCCGTCCGTATAGCAGCTCAAAGGGGCTGAGTTGTGAGGGGCCCTGGGGGCTTGCTTCGAGCCTTGTTAGAGCAATAGGAAGTAAGGTAACCTAAGACTGGCGGAGTTTGAGGGCAAGTTTTGTTAAGTGTTCTTTGATGAGGCTGTTGGCCCATTCTACTTTACCCGAGGATTGGGGATGGTAGGTCGCATGCAATTTCCACTGGATCCCTAAGGAGGTGGAGACTGCCGTGGTAACCTTAGAGAAAAAGGCAGGTCCGTTGTCTGACTGGATGGTAGAAGGAAGGCCGAATCTGGGGATGATGTTCTGGACGAGGTGCTCGGCTACAATTCCTGCGGTTTCATGAGCTGTGGGGAAAGCTTCGATCCAGCCTGAAAAGGTGTCAACCAGGGTTAGTAGGTATTTAAACTGTTTGTGCTTTGGCATATGTGTAAAATCAACTTGCCAATCT
Source organism: Saguinus midas (assembly GCA_021498475.1). Taxonomy (NCBI): domain Eukaryota; kingdom Metazoa; phylum Chordata; class Mammalia; order Primates; family Cebidae; genus Saguinus; species Saguinus midas. Next base: position 53,281,104 of record CM038409.1, read on the forward strand.
TGGGCTGGTAGGTGGCCACGTAGCTGGTGGAGTGAACGGCGTGGGTGACAGGCTCCTTGATTGTTGGCTCTGGTACAGGTTATACAGTTGGAGTGGATTTCTTTTATTGTGGAAAGGAGGCCCTGAGGATGGATAAGAGGGGTGAGGAAGTGCAACAGAGCTTTTGGTCCTATATGTAAGGAGTTGTGAATGTCTGTGATGATTTGGTGCCGCTGGTTTTGAGGTAGGATGAGGAGGTTCTGTTTAAAGGACCATCCGTCATTAAACTTGACGTCTGGGGAGGAGGACAGCTCAGTGCTCTCTTCCGGGGTATACTGGGGTTTGTAGGTCTCAGAGAGGAAACAAATGGAAGCTGGGGCGGGCTAGTTTGGGCAGTGTTTTGGGCTACTGAGTCTGCAAAGGCATTGCCTTGAGCTACAGGAGTATTTACAGACTGATGTCCTTTACAATGGATGATAGCTACTTGGGCTGGCAGCTGGATGGCCTGGATAAGCTGGGAGATGAGCTTTCCATTGAGGACGGGGGTTCCCTTGGTGGTGAGGAAGCCTCGTTCTTTCCAAATCATGCAGTGAGAATGAGCAATGAGAAAGGCATACTTAGAATCAGTGTAGATATTGACAGTTTTCCCAGTTGCCCAGGTAAGGGCTCGGGTGAGGGCAATTAACTCAGCTTGTTGGGAAGTGGTTCCCTGAGGTAAAGGTTGGGTTTCTATAATATCATTGTCAGAGACAATTGCATAAGCAGCTTTCCTGGGACTGGGGGTTTTGAGATTGGAAGTGGGGTCTTCCCAGGTAAAAGCAAAAAGAAAATAGGAATCTTGGTGCAGAGGAATAGTGAAGAAGGCATCTTTGAGGTCTAGAACTGAGAAATGGGTGGTTGTAGGGGGAATGTGGGAGAGGATTGTATAGGGGTTGGGCACTACTGAATGAACGGGAATGACTGCTGCATTGATAAGGTGGAGGTCTTGAACCAGGAGGTACTGACCTGAGGGTTTTTTCACAGGCAGAATGGGAGTGTTGCAGGGGGAGTTTGTAGGAATGAGTAGTCCTTGAGCTTTCAGCTTATTTATGATAGGGAGAAGGCCGAGGAAGTGAACTTTGGAGATAGGAAACTGAGGGTGAGAAGGGAAGGTTGTGGGGTCTTTTAGGCATATGAGTATGGGTTGGTGATGTGAGGCTACAGTGGGGGTATCAGTATCCCATACTTTGGGATTTATGTCGGGGAGGAGTTCAGCTGGAGGAAGGGGGAAGGTGAGTTGGTGATGAGGGGTAAAAGGAAGGTTTCTGTGTGTGGAAAGGTAATAGTAGCTTGCAGTTTCTCTAGGATATCTCGCCCTAGGAGAGGTACAGGGCAAGAGGGAATGACTAGAAAGGAGTGGGTAAAAATGGAAGGGCTAAACAGGCAGGTTAAGGGTGGAGTTTGGTGAGGAGTGGAGGGAGACCCATCAATGCCCATAACAGAGACTTGGGAAGGAGTGGTTTTGCCTGAATATGAGGGGAGTACAGAGTAGGTAGCCCCCATGTCCAATAAGAAGGAGACACTCTTACCTGCTACCTGAAGCTTAACCCTGGGCTCGGCAAGGGTAACCGGAGTTGGGGAGCCAGGGCACTGGTAATCATCCATAAACCCTAGTAGCTCTGGGAATGGGTTTTCCTGAGCACCTGACTTCTGACCAGTATGGACAGGAGTCTGGTTTTCAGAAACGCATCCTTGCTGCTCTCCAGTGCATTGGTTTGGAGAAACTGAGGCCCTGGGGAAGCTCGGACAATCAGACCTCCAGTGTCCCATGAGCTGACAATTAGGGCAGGGCTTGGTAGGAGGCCGTGGCTGGGGGCAGACTCTTGACCAGTGCCCTTCTTTCCCACATTTGAAACATGCCCCAGGAGGGGTGTGTTTGTTTGCTTTACCCTTGTTAGTTTCTACCGAGTGAAGGGCTGCTGCTAAGGCTTGGGTTTGTAGAGTGACTTTTTGTTTCATATGCGCTTGGCGGGCTGCCTCAGCTGTGTCTTCCCTGGCATTAAACACTTTAAAGGCCATTTTTACCAAGTCCTGTATGGGGGTTGCAGGGCCATCCTCCACTTTCTTTAGTTTTTTCTGGATATCAGGGGCTGATTGGGAGATGAAGTGTAATGCTAGGACAGTGGCTCCGTTTTGTGAGGCTGGGTCAAGGCGGGTGTAACGGACTAACGCTTCTTGCAAGTGAGTTAGAAAAAGGGCAGGGTTTTTATCTGGTAATTGGGTGATTTCTCTTAGTTTGTCATAGTTTACTACTTTGTTGGACACTACATCCATGCCTTTGAGGAGGTATCAGACTATGCAGTCTCTGTGGGGTATGTTGAACCCCTGGCCTGCCTGATAATCCCATTGGGGATCTTCATTGGGAATAGCTTCAGCTCCAAGGGGGACCTGATTGTCTATAGTATGGTCTTTATCTGCCTGATGCCAAGCAGCAGCGAGAATGCGCTCATGTTCTTCAGCTGTGAGGATGGAGGTGCAGACTACTCGAATGTCATGCCATGTGAGGCTGTATGCCTGGGTGAGATATTGAAATTCTTTAATATAGGTGGACGGGTCGGCTGAGAAGGATCCTAAACGTTTTTCAATTTGGGACAGGTCTTGGAGTGAGAAGGGGACATGGACCCTTACTGAACCTTTGGTCCCTGCAACTTCCCTGAGGGGTGCTATTACTGATGAGTTATGAGATATGGTGTGGGCAGATATGGGGGAAGTCATGGGTGGTGTTTCTGGGGTGGAGGGCTTGGAGGCATCTGGGGAGGAAGGTGGAGGAGGACTGCCAGGATTAGCGGGTGGAGAAAGGTGTTCAGGGAGTTCGTCCAGAGGGGAATAAAATGGTGGGCTAGTGGTTGCAGGGGAAACTTTCTGGGGGGTTCGGGCTAGAAGGATCTGGTGGGTGGAGCAGGAGGAGCAGAGATCAGGACGGGAGCGGAGGTCCCAAAAAGCCTGGACATAAGGGACCTCAGTGTTGTTTCCAGTCTGGCGACAAAAGTTGTTGAGGTCCTGTAGTACGTTGAAATCAAAAGTTCCAGTCGGTGGCCAATGAGACCAGTTGCTAAGATTATATTGGGGCCAGGCGACCTGAGAGAGAAATATTAATTTCTTTCTCTGCAGGCTCTGAGAGTAGCCTAATCTTGAGAAATTTTGGAGCAGACACCCTAAAGGGGTGTTAGGGTCGACTTTAGACTGAGAATTCCCATGGCATTCGAGGCTTACTGGCGTCTGGGAGGAGAGAGACGAGGAGGAGGCGTCCCTTCTAGTCATCTCTTCCTGAGGAATTTGACTGGCAGGGCGAGCAGTCAGAGAGGTGTCCCCATTTGGCTACTGTCCCGGAGGACTCCAGGAGTCCAGAGGAGGAGGACCACCTAGGCTCGGCCGAGTCTAGGGCAAGGGGTTCGTGCTGGGTGGCACCGGGAAGCCTCAAATTTAGCCTTAAACGGAGGAGGGAGAGGCCAGGTAGGTAAAATTCTTACCTTTCCTGCAGTCTTGGAAAGTCGACCCCAATGAAGATGGCAGGCGGACCAGTGAGGATAGAGAGGGGGGACTCTCGCCTGGCCCCTGGGGCCTGGGGCAGGTCAACTACCCTCTCCCGGGTTTTGGCACCAATTGTCTGGATCTAGTTCTGGGTCTGCTGTGCCAAAAAATGAGAAACAAAGCCAATTAAATGTCCAAGTTTATTAGGACCTCCGGGCGGACTAAGCACCACTGCACAGACCGAAGTGGGTAGCCGCACCTAGAAGGCAGGCTGAGTGACTTATATAGCAGGAGCCAGTAGTTTTCCACTATTGAGGGGAAGGGGACGTGCTCTTCCTCAGGTAGGGAGAAGACGTGCCTGCTTTCAGGTGGGGAGGGGGCGTGTTTACTATCGGGAGAAAGGGGACATGCTCTTCAGGTAGGGAGAGGACGTGCCTGCTTTCAGGTGGGGAGGGGGCATGCTCACTCTTGGGTAGGGGTTTTTATGGTTTGTTGGCTATTCTCTTAACAGAGTGGGTTTCATGGCCTACCACAAAGAAAAGGGAAGAAGGGGGAAGGGGTCTTTGCAAGCAGCTTATCTGAGAAGCTGACTAAACATTAATGGTGGTACTTTTCCACTGTCATTGAGGTTTTTTCTAGTTGACTGTGGTAGGGGGAAGGGGAGGCCGGACCTAACAACTACTTTGTTAGACACTACATCCATGCCTTTGAGAAGGTATCAGACCATGCGGTCTCTGTGGGGTATGTTGGACCCCCGGCCTGCCTAAAAATCCCATTGAGGATCTTCATTGGGAATAGCTTCAGCTCCAAGGGGGATTTGATTGTCTATAGCATGGTCTTTATCTGCCTGATGCTGAGCAGCAGCGAGAATACACTCGTGCTCTTCAGCTGTGAGAGTGGAGGTGCAAACTACTCGAATGTCATGCCACGTGAGGCTGTATGCCTGGGTGAGATATTGAAATTCTTTAATATACGTGGATGGGTCAGCTGAGAAGGATCCTAAACGTTTCTTGATTTGAGACAGGTCTTGGAGTGAGAAGGGGACATAGGCTTTTACTAAACCTTCAGTCCCTGCAAATTCCCTGAGGGGTGCGATTACTGATGGGTTATGAGACCGGGTGTGGGCAGATACGGGAGAAGTTATGGGAGGAGGTGTTTCTGGGGTGGAGGGCTTGGGGATGTTGGGGGAGGAAGATGGAGGGGGGCTGCCAGGGTTAGTGGGTGGAGAAAGATGTTCAGGGAGTTCATCCAGGAGGGAATAAGGTGGTGGGTTAGCGGTTGTGGTGGAAACTCTTTGGGGGGTTCGGGCTAGAAGAATCTGATGGGTGGAGCAGGAGGAGCAGAGATTGGGATGGGAACGGAGGTCCCAAAACGCCTGGACATAAAGGACCTCAGTGTTTTTCCCAGCCTGGTGACAAAAGTTGTCGAGGTCCTGTAATACGTTGAAATCAAAAGTACCAATCGGTGGCCAATGAGACCAGTTGCTAAGATTATATTGGGGCCAGGCGACCTGAGAGAGAAATATTAATCTTTTTTCTCTGCAGGGTCTGAGAATAGCCTAATCTTGAGAAATTTTCAAGCAGACACTCTAAAGGGGTGTTAGGGTCGACTTTAGACTGAGAGTTCCCCATGGCATTTGAGGCTTACTGGCATCTGGGAGGAGAGAGATGAGGAGGAGGCATCCCTTCTTGTCATCTCTTCCTAGAAATTTGATGGATAGGGGCGAGCAGTCAGAGAGGCGTCCCCATCTGGCTACTGTCCCGGAAGACTCCAGGAGTTGGGAGGAGGACCACCTCAGCTCGGCCGAGTCTAGAGTGAGGGGACCGTGCTGGTTGGCACTGGGAAGCCTCGAATTTAGCCTTAAACAGAGGAGGGAGAGGCCAGGTAGGTAAAAATCTTACCTTTCCTGCAGTCTTGGAAAGTCGACCCCAATGAAGATGGCAGGTGGACTGGTGAGGATACAGAGGGAGGACTCTCGCCCAGCCCCTGGGGCCTGGGGCGGGTCAACTACCCCTCTCCCGGGTTTTCAGCACCACTTGTCTGGATCTAGTTCTGGGTCTGCTGCCCGGAAAAATGAAGAATAGAGCCAATTGAACGTCCAAGTTTTATTAGGACATCCGGGCAGACTAAACACCACTGTACAGACCGAAGTGGGTAGCTGCGCCTAGGAGGCGGGCTGAGTGACTTATATAGCAGGAGTCAGTAGTTTTCCACTATTGAGAGAAAGGGGACGTGCTCTTCCTCAGGTAGGGAGAGGACGTGCTTGCCCTCAGGTAGGGAGGGACGTGCTCTCCCCTGGGAAGGGGTTTTTATGGTTCGTTGGATATTTTCTTAACAAAGGGGGTTTCAAGTCCTACCACAAAGAAAAGGGAAAAAGGGAAAAGGGGTCCTTGCAAACATCTTATCTGGGAAGCTGGCTAAACATTAATGGTGGTACTTTTCCACTGTCGTTGAGGTTTGTTCCAGTTGACTGTGATAGCAGGAAGGGAAGGCCAGTCCTAACAAAAATAAATAAAACGAAAACACAATTTGGGTTGGGCTCCACGGCTCAAGCCTGTTGGCCCAGCACAAAAAATGCTGAGGCAGACGGATGCTAAATTCACAGGTTCGAGACTGGCCTCAAAGGACACAGTGTAGTCTGCTACCTATGAAAAACAGAAAAGCATAAAAATAGCTGAGCTGGGCTTGGCATGTGCTCACTTCAGCAGCACCTACACTAGAACTGGGATGATACACAGAAGGCCAGCGTGGTCGTAGCTTAAAAATTACATGCACAAGTGTGCAGCTTTTCGTATTTTATTTCTTGGTTTGACTGCTTTGTGGAAGTCAAATAAAGATAAATGGTAGGTACAGAAAAATAAAAATAGAAAGTTACCTGGACCTGGTGGTGTTGACACGTGCGATCCCAGCTTCTTGAACGGCAAGGGGATGAAAATCACTTCAACTTAAAAGGCAGGTGCTGCAATAAGCAAAGATCAAACTGTTGCACTCCAGGCTTGGTGACCAGAGGAAAACTGTACCTAATAAAGAAAGGCGTTTCTGGGCATGTAGTCTCCGGGAACCTCATTGTGTTTCAATTGCACACACTCATCAGTCTGATTACCATTCCTTTTTTCTTTCTCTCTTAATATGTGAAGTGGGTTATCACCAAAATGCACAGGCTGACTTCGACCTCGTGACCTCAGGATACACGCCCACCTTGGCCTTTCAAAGTGCTTAAATTGCATGTTTGACTGGCAGAACACAGCAGAGTTTCTCTGATTTACTTTTTGACAAAATATGATAACATTCAAAACGGAGGCTCACGGCAGCCTGTTATTCACTGGCCTCAAAAAGCAAGGCGAAGGGATCACGAGAAATTGTGCTTTCAAAACAAGCCCGACCAACATTGTGATTAAAACCAAATATTCTGTGTAAAACAAAAACATAATTTGGGTTGGGCTCAGCGGCTCAAGCCTGTTGATCCAGAACAAAGAATGCCGAGGCAAGCGAATGCTGAAGTCACAGGCTCGAGACTGGCCTCGAAGGAAACACCGTAGCCCACTCCATATAAAAAACAAAAAACAGAAAAGTCTAAAAACGGTGAGCTGGGCTTGGCATGTGCTCTGTTCAGCAGCACCTACACAAGAATTGGGATGCTACACAGAAGGCCAGCGTGGTCGTAGCTTAAAAATTACACGCAGATATGTCCAGCTTTTCGTATTTTATTTCTTGGTTGTGACTGCTTTGTGGAAGGCAGTCAAATAAAGATAAATTGGAGGTGAAGAAAAATAAAATTAGAAAGTTACCTGGACCTGGTGGTGTGGACAACTGTGACACCAGCTACTTGAATGGCATTGGGATGACAATCACTTGAACTTAAAAGGCAGGTGTTGCAATAAGCAAAGATCACACTGTTGAACTCCACACTTGGTGACAAGATGTATACTGCACGTAATAAAGAAAGGCTGTTCTGAAGGTGGAGTCTCCGGGCATTTCCTTTTGTTGCAATTGCACACAGTCATCAGTCTGATTATCATTTTTTTCTATCTCTCTCTTTTATTATGTAAAGTGGGTTTGCATTGGAATGGTGAGGCTAACCTCCAACTCATGACCTCAGGAAACCCGCCCACGTCGGCCTCCCAAACTACTTAGATTGCTGAGGTGAATCCAGAACCTGAGAGAGTCTCTCGAATTTTTCTTTTAAAAATACATTATAACACACTGGCACAGTGGCTCACAGCAGCCTGTCATTCAGACGCCTAAAAGGTCAAGGCAGGTAAATCACGAGAAGTTGGTGGTTTGAGACCCAGCTGACCAACACGATGAAACCCCATCTTTAAAACAAAAACACGCTGAACACGATGGCTCAAGCCTGTAATCCCAGCACTTTGGGAGGCTGAGTCGGGTGGATCATGATGTCAATGGATGGAGACCATCCTAGTCAAAATGGTGAAACCCCGTCTCTAGTAAAAATACAAAAAATTTAGCTGGGCCTCGTGGCACGTGCCTGTAATCCCAGCTACTCGGGAGGCTGAAGCAGGAGAATTCCATAAACCCAGGAGGTGGAGGTTGTGGTGAGCCAAGATCGCACCTTTGGTCTCCAGCCTGGGTAACAGCAGTGAAACTCCGCCTCATAAAATAAATAAATAAATAAATAATTTAAAATGAAAACACAATTTGGGTTGGGCTCCGTGGCTCAAGCCTGTTTATCCAGCACAAAGAATGCCGAGGCAAGCGGATGCTGAAGTCACAGATTCGAGACTGGCCTCGAATGAAACAGCGTAGCCCACTCCATATAAAAAGCAAAAACAGAAAAGTCTAAAAACGATGAGCTGGGCTTGGCATGTGCTCTCTTAAGCAGCACCTACACAAGAATTGGGACGCTACACAGAAGGCAGGCGTGATCCAAGCGTAAAAATTACAGGCAAAGTTGTGCAGCTTTTCATATTTTATTTCTTGGTTGTGACTGCTTTGTGGAAATCAAATAACGATAAATTGGAGGTACAGAAAAATAAAAACAGAAAGTTACCTGGACCTGGTGGTGTGGACACCTGCTACCCCAGCTCTTCAACGGCATTGCCATGGAAGTCACTTGAACTTAAAAGGCTGGTGTTGCAATAATCAAAGATCGCACTGTTGCACTCCAGGCTTTGTGACCAGAGGGAAACTCTACCTAATAAAGAAAGGCATCTCTGGGTGTGGAGTCTCCGAGAACCTCGTTCTGATTCCATTGCACACACTCATTAGTCAGATTACCTTTCTTTTTTCTCTCTCTTTATTATGTTAGGTGGGATTTCAACAAAATGAACAGGCTGACCTCGAACTCTTGACCTCAGGATACCCACCCACCTCGGCCTTTCAAAGTGCTTAGAGTGTTGTGTGACTGGCAGTGCCCAGCAGAGTCTCTCTGATTTACGTTTTGACAAAATACAATAACATTCAGAAACGGTGGCTCACGGCAGCCTGTCATTCTTTTGCCTCAAAAATCAAGGCGGGCAGATCACGAGAAGTTGGGCTTTGAGACCCGCCCGACCAACCTTGTGATATCCTGTCTTTAAAACAAAACCACAATTTGGGATGGGCTCCGTGGCTGAAGCCTGCTAGCCCAGCACAAAGAATGCCGAGGCAGGCGGATGCTGAACTCACAGGTTTGAGACTGGCCTCGAAGGACACAGTGTAGTCTGCTCCCAATGAAAAACAGAAAAACAGAAAAGCATAAAAAGCTGTGCTGGGCTCGGCATGTGCTCGCTTCAGCAGCACCTACACTAGAATTGGGACGCTACACAGAAGGCCAGCTTGGTCGTAGCTTAAAAATTACACGCACAGGTGTGCAGCTTTTTGTATTTTATTTCTTGGTTGTGACCGATTTGTGGAAGTCAAATAAAGATAAATTGGAGGTACAGAGAAATAAAATTAGAAAGTTACCTGGGCCTGGTGGTGAGGACAACTGCAACACCAGCTACTTAAATATCATTGGGATGACAATCACTTGAACTTAAAAGGCAGGTGTTGCAATAAGCAAAGATAACAGTGTTGCACTCCACAATTGGTGACAAGAGGTATACTGCACGTAACAAAGAAAGGCTGTTCTGGGGTGGAGTCTCCGGGCATTTCCTTTTGTTGCAATTGCACACAGTCATCAGTCTGATTACCTTTTTTTCTCTCTCTTTTATTATGTAAAGTGGGTTTGCAATGGAATGATCAGGCTGACCTCAAACTCATGACCTCAGGAACCCCACCCACGTCAACCTCCCAAACTACTTCGATTGCTGGCGTGAATTGCAGAACCTGAGACAGTCTCTCGAATTTTCTTTTAACAATACATTATAACACACTGGCACAGTGGCTCACAGCAGCCTGTCATTCAGACCCATCAAAGGTCAAGGTGGGTAAATATCGAGATGTTGGCGGTTTGAGACCCAGCCGACAAACACGGTGAAACCCCGTCTTTAAAACGAAAACACGCAAAGTGCGGTGGCTCAAGCCTGTAATCCCCGCACTTTGGGAGGCTGAGGCGGTGGATCATGATGTCAATTGATCGAGACCATACTGGTGAAAATGGTGAAACCCCGTCTCTCCTAAAAATACAAAACATTAGCTGGGCATGGTGGCACGTGCCTGTAATCCCAGCTACTCGGGAGGCTGAAGCAGGAGAATTGCCTGAACCCAGGAGGTGGAGGTTGTGGTGAGCCAAGATCGCATCTTTGCCCTCCAGCCTGGGTAACAACAACGAAACTCCGCCTCAAAACATAAATAAATAAATAAATAAATAATTTAAAATGAAAACACAATTTGTGTTGGGCTCCGTGGCTCAACCCTGTTTATCCAGCACAAAGAATGCAGAGGCAAGCAGATGCTAAAGTCGCAGGTTCGAGACTGGCCTCGAAGGAAACAGCGTAGCCCACTCCATATAAAAAGCAAAAAACAGAAAAGTCTAAAAACGGTGAGCTGGGCTCGGCATGAGCTCTCTTCAACAGCACCTATACAAGAATTGGGAAGCGACACAGAAGGCCGGCCTGATCCAAGCACAAAAATTACACGCAGAGGTGTCCAGCTTTTCGTATTTTATTTCTTGGTTGTGACTGCTTTGTGGAAATCAAATAAAGATAAATTGGAGGTACAGAAAAATAAAAACAAAAAGTTACCTGGACCTGGTGGTGTGGACACCTGCTACCCCAGCTTCTTGAACGGCATTGGCATGGAAGTCACTTGAACTTAAAAGGCTGGTGTTGCAATAATCAAAGATCACACTGTTGCACTCCAGACTTTGTGACCAGAGGGAAACTCTACCTAATAAAGAAAGGCTTTGATCGGGGAGGCAAGATGGCGTCAGAGAGGTGACTCAGGATTGCAGCTCCCGGTGAAGGCGCAGAGGGTGAGTCCTAGCTGCATCCTCGGATGTTCCTTTTATGCCCACAGAGCGTTGAAGGTTTCAGGTGTGGGAGAGACACCAAACGCTAGCAGCCGGCTAACGCAGCCAGCTCCCGCCGCCTCTTTGGCCTGCGCCACAGCACGGCGCCGCAGCGGGACCCGGCGCGGAACTCGCTGGTCTGGGTGCCCTGTTAAACCGGCAGTCTGAGATTTGGAAGGGCATATTGGCATGTCCATCTGATTGAACGGGACTTGGACAGTGAGCCAGACCAGGAGTTTCCTGGGAAGCGTGATCTGAGCCGGGATAGTGGGCAGCGGCACGGGAGATTGCACGGATCCCAGTGCCCTATCGGCAGGCTCCTGGGGCACCAGTGGGAGAGTCGACCTTTCAGCTTGGGGAGAGGAAGAGAGAGAGAGGACGGACTCTGAGGCAGGGAGCTGGGTGATCGGGCTCGGCGGGTCCCACGCTCACGGGACAAGCAGGGCGGCGACTGGAGGCGCTTGGGGCTGAGAGTTTAGTTGCCGGCATCTGGGACCATGCAGCCCGGTCAGGGAGGGGCGTCCACCATTGATGACGAAGTGCACCCCCACTTAAGTACCGCCCAGGACTGCCTGCCGTTGCTGAGGCAACCTGCCATAACAGAGAGACTCCGTGCTCCACAGCAGAAGGGAGCCCAGCAGCAAAAGCGCGGACCCGCGCCAGCAGGTCAGAGCGCTGGCAGGCAAATAGTGAACAGACTGCCATCTAGTGGGGCAGGACAGTGCAACAGATACTCATAAAGAAAGCCCCAACTCCCTGAGACAGAGCATCTAAGGGTGAAAAAAAAAAAGAGTGGTGTTTTATGAGTTCCATTGCAGCAGACATAAACAACCTCCCAACAACCCTGAATGAACAACGGAGCTCACAGCTCAGCACTGGAGCTCCTATAAAGTACAGACTGTCTCCTCAAGCAGCTCCTGACCTCTGTATATCCAAGGAGTCACCCCAGAAAAGGACTAATCAGACTGACATTTGGCTGGCATCATTCTGGAACAAGGGCAGCAGAAGAAGAAACTGGTATCATCCTCATTGTGCTGCAGCTGCTGCAGGTATACCCCAGACAAGCAGGGCCTGGAGTGGACCTCAGCACTCATACAGCAGAGAGGAAAGATCATTAGAGGAAAACTAAGTAACAGAAATACTTCATCATCAACAATCTCAGTGTCCACACAGAGACCCAATTGAAAAATCAGCCAATACTAAGACGACAGGCGGATAAATCCATAAAGATGGGAAGAAACCAGCGCAAAAAGGAGGAAAACACCGAAACCAAAAACCTCACCTCCAAAAGGACCAAAACTCCTCACCAGCAAGGGAACAAAGCTGGACGGAGAATGAATGTGACGAAATGACGGAATCAGACTTCAGAAAGTGGATAATGAGAAACTTCAGTGAGCTAAAGGAACATGTTCTAAACCAGTGCAAAGAAACTAAGAACCTAGAAAAAGATTTGAAAAAGATTCGAGGAATTGATAACGAGAATGGACAACTTAGAGAGGAATATGAATGAATTGAAGGAGCTGAAAACACAACACGAGAACTTGAAGCATGCACAAGTTTCAACAGCCGAATTGACCAAGCAGAAGAAAGAATATCAGAAGTTGAAGATCAACTCAATGAAATAAAACGAGAAACCAAGATTAAAGAAAAAGCACAAAAGGAATGAACAAAATCTCCAAGAAATGTGGGACTATGTGAAGAGACCCAACCTACGTTTGATAGGTGTACCAGAATGTGATGAAGAGAATGAATCCAAGCTGGAAAACACTCTTCAGGATATTATCCAGGAAAATTTCCCCAACCTAGCAAGACAGGTCAATACTCAACTCCAGGAAATACAGAGAACACCACAAAGATACTCCGCAAGAAGAGCAACCCCAAGGCACATAATCGTCAGATTCACTAGGGTTGAATCGAAGGAGAAAATACTAAGGGCAGCCAGAGAAAGGTCAGGTCACCCACAAAGGGAAGCCCATCAGACTCACAGCAGATCTCGGCAGAGACTCTACAAGCCAGAAGAGAGTGGGGCCAATATTCAACATCCTTAAAGAAAAGAGCTTTCAACCCAGAATTTCATATCCAGCCAAACTGAGCTTCATAAATGAAGGAAAAATAAAATCCTTCACGAACAAGCAAGTACTCAGAGATTTTGTCACCACTAGGCCTGCTTTACAAGAGCTCCTGAAAGAGGCACTACACATAGAAAGAAACAACCAGTTCCAGCCATCCTAAAAGCATACCAAATGCTAAAGACCATCAACAAAATGAAGAATGTACATGAACCAATGGGCAAAACAGCCAGCTAGCATCAAAATGGCAGTATCAAATTCACACATAACAATATTAACCCTGAATGTAAATGGGCTAAATGCACCAATCAAAAGACACAGACTGGCAAATTGGATAAAAACCAAAACCCATCGGTGTGCTGTATCCAGGAAACCCACCTCACATGCAAAGATACACAAAGGCTCAAAATAAAGGGATGGAGGAAGATTTACCAAGCAAATGGAGAGCAAAAAAGCAGGAGTTGCAATTCTCATCTCTGATAAAATAGACTTTAAAGTAACAAAGATCAAAAGGGACAAAGAAGGTCATTACATAATGGTAAAAGGATCGATACAACAAGAAGAGCTAACGATTCTAAATATATATGGACCCAATGTAGGAGCACCCAGATATATAAGGCAAGTTCTTAATGACTTACAAAGGACTTAGACTCCCACACAATAATAGTGGAGACTTTAACACTCCACTGTCAATAGCAGACAGATCAACCAGACAGAAAATTAACAAGGATATCCAGGACTTGAACTCAGACCTGGAACAAGCAAACCTGATAGACATTTACAGAACTCTCCACCCCAAATCCACAGAATATACATTCTTCTCAGCACCACATCACACCTACTCCAAAATTGACCACATAATTGGAAGTAAAGCACTCCTCAGCAAATGCAAAACAACGAAATCATAACAAACAGTCTCAGACCATAGTGCAATCAAGTTGGAACTCAGAATTCAGAAAATAACTCAGAACCGCACAGCTTCATGGAAACTGAACAACTGGCTCTTGAATGTTGATTGATAAACAATGAAATGAAGGCAGAAATAAAGAAGTTCTTTGAAACCAACGAGAATGAAGACACAACATACCAGAATCTCTGGGACACATTTAAAGCAGTCTGTAGAGGAAAATATATAGCAATAAGTGCCCACATGAGAAGAGTGGAGAGATCCAAAATTGACACCCTATCATCAAAATTGAAAGAGCTAGAGGAGCAAGATCAAAAAGCTCAAAACCTAGCCAAGACAAGAAATAACTAAGATCAGAGCAGAACTGAAGGAGATAGAGACAAGAAAAACCCTTCAAAAATCAATAAATCTAAGAGCTGGTTTTTCGAAAAGATCAACAAAATAGACAGACCACTAGCCAGACTGATAAAAAGAAGAGAGAGAACAACCAAATAGATGCAATAAAAACGATAAAGGGAAATCACCACAGATTCCACAGAAATTCAAACCATCATCAGAGAATACTACAAACAACTCTATGCACATAAACTAGTAAATCAGGAAGAAATGGATAAATTCCTGGACGCCTGTGTCCTCCCAAGCCTAAACCAGGAGGAAGCCGAAACTATGAATAGACCAATAACAAGGTCTGAAGTTGAGGCAGCAATTAAACCTACCACACAAAAAGCCCAGGTCCAGATGGGTTCACAGCTGAATTCTACCAGACACACAAAGAGGATCTGGTACCATTCTTCTGAAACTATTCCAAATAATCCAAAAGAGAACCCTTCCCAAATCATTTTATGAGACCAAAATCATCCTGATACCAAAACCTGGCAGAGACTCAAGAAGAAAAGAAAACTTCAGGCCAATATCCATGATGAACATAGATGCAAAAATCTTCAATAAAATACTGGCAAACCGATTGCAACAGCACATTAAAAACTTATCCATCATGTTCAAGTAGGATTCATCCTGGGGATGCAAGGGTGGTTCAACATATGCAAGTCTATAAATTTAATTCACCACATAATCAGAAGCAAAACCAAAAACCACATGATTATCTCAATTGATGCAGAGAAGGCATTTGACAAAATTAAACAGCCCTTTTTGCTAAAAACCCTCAATAAACTTGGTATTGATGGAACATATCTCAAAGTAATAAAAGCTATTTACGACAAACCAACAGCCAATATCATACTTAATGGGAAAACTCGAAGCATTCCTTTGAAATCTGGCACTGACAAGGATGCCTCTCTCACCACTTCTATTCAACATAGTACTGGAAGTTCTAGCCAGAGCAATCAGGCAAGAAAAGAAATAAAGGGTATTCAAATAGGAAGGTGGAAGCCAAATTGTCTCTGTTGCAGACGACATGATAGTATACCTAGAAGACCCCATCACCTCAGCCCAAAAGCTCCTGCAACTGATAAGCAACTTCAGCAAAGTCTCAGGATATAAAATCAATGTTCAAAATCACAAGCATTCCTATACACCAATAACAGACTTAAAGAGAACCAAATCAAGAACGAACTGCCATTCATAATTGCTACAAAGAAAATAAAATACCTAGAATACAACTCACTAGGAATGTAAGGGACCTCTTTAAGGAATACTACAAACAACTCTATGCACATAAACTAGTAAATCAGGAAGAAATGGATAAATTCCTGGACGCCTGTGTCCTCCCAAGCCTAAACCAGGAGGAAGCGAAACTATGAATAGACCAATAACAAGGTCTGAAGTTGAGGCAGCAATTAAACCTACCACACAAAAAGCCCAGGTCCAGATGGGTTCACAGCTGAATTCTACCAGACACACAAAGAGGATCTGGTACCATTCCTTCTGAAACTATTCCAAATAATCCAAAGAGAACCCTTCCCAAATCATTTTATGAGACCAACATCATCCTGATACCAAAACCTGGCAGAGACTCAAGAAGAAAAGAAAACTTCAGGCCAATATCCATGATGAACATAGATGCAAAAATCTTCAATAAAATACTGGCAAACCGATTGCAACAGCACATTAAAAACTTATCCATCATGATCAAGTAGGATTCATCCGGGGATGCAAGGCTGGTTCAACATCGCAAGTCTATAAATGTAATTCACCACATAAACAGAAGCAAAAACAAAAATCACATGATTATCTCAATTGATGCAGAAGGCATTTGACAAAATTCAACAGCCCTTTTTGCTAAAACCCTCAATAAACTTGGTATTGATGGAACATATCTCAAAGTAATAAAAGCTATTTATGACAAACCAACAGCCAATATCATACTTAATGAAAAACTGGAAGCATTCCTTTGAAATCTGGCACTGAACAAGGATGCCTCTCTCACCACTTCTATTCAACATAGTACTGGAAGTTCTAGCCAGAGCAATCAGGCAAGAAAAAGAAATAAAGGGTATTCAAATAGGAAAGGTGGAAGCCAAATTGTCTCTATTTGCAGACGACATGATAGTATACCTAGAAGACCCCATCACCTCAGCCCAAAAGCTCCGCAACTGATAAGCAACTTCAGCAAAGTCTCAGGATATAAAATCAATGTTCAAAAATCACAAGCATTCCTATACACCAATAACAGACTTAAAGAGAACCAAATCAAGAACGAACTGCCATTCATAATTGCTACAAAGAAAATAAAATACCTAGGAATACAACTCACTAGGAATGTAAGGGACCTCTTTAAGGAAAACTACAAACAACTGCTCAATGAAATAAAAGAGGACACAAACAGATGGAGAAACATTCCATGTTCGTGGTTAGGAAGAATCAATATCGTGAAAATGGCTATACTGCCCAAAGTAATTTACACAATCAATGCTATCCCCATCAAACTACCATTGAATTTCTTCACAGAACTGGAAAAACCCACCATGAATTTCATATGGAACCAAAAGAGCCCCGCATAGCCAAGGCAATTCTAAGCAAAAAGAACACAGCGGGAGGCATCACACTACCAGACTTCAAACTATACTACAAGGCTACAGTAATCAAAACAGCATGGTACTGGTACCAAAACAGAGATATAGACCAATGGAACAGAACAGAGGCATCGGAGGCAACACAACACATGTACAACCATATTATCTTTGATAAACCAGACAAAAACAGGCAATGGGAAAGGATTCTCTATTTAATAAATGGTGTTGGGAAAACTGGCTAGCCATGTGCAGAAAGCAGAAACTGGACCCCTTCCTGACACCGTACACTAAAAGTAACTCAGATGGATTAAAGACTTAAGCGTAAGACCTGACACCATAAAAACCCTAGAAGAAAATCTAGGCAAAACCATTCAGGACATAGGAGTAGGCAAGGACTTTATGACCAAAACACCAAAAGCATTGGCAACAAAAGCCAAAATAGACAAATGGGACCTAATCAAACTCCACAGCTTCTGCACGGCAAAGGAAACAGTCACTAGAGTGAATCGGCAACCATCAGAATAGGAAAAAATCTTTGCAGTTTACACATCTGACAAAGGGTTGATATCCAGAATTTACAAAGAACTTAAACAGATTTACAGGAAAAAACAAACAAGCCCATTCAAAAATGGGCAAAGGATATGAACAGAAACTTTACAAAAGAAGACATACATGAGGCCAACAAACATATGAAAAAGTGCTCATCGTCATTGGTCATTAGAGAGATGCAAATCAAAACCACATTGAGATACCATCTCACGCCAGTTAGAATGGCGATCATTAAAAAATCTGGAGACAGCAGATGCTGGAGAGGATGTGGAGAAATAGGAACACTCTTACACTGTTGGTGGGAGTGTAAATTAGTTCAACCATTGTGGAAGACAGTGTGGCGATTCCTCAGGGACCTAGAAATAGAAATTCCATTTGACCCAGCAATCCCATTACTGGGTATCTATCCAAAGGACTATAAATCGTTCTACTATAAGGACACATGCACACGAATGTTCATTGCAGCACTGTTTACAATAGCAAAGACCTGAAACCAACCCAAATGCCCATTGATGATAGACTGGACTGGGAAAATGTGGCACATATACACCATGGAATATTATGCAGCAATCAAAAATGATGAGTTTGTTTCCTTTGTAGGGACATGGATGAATCTGGAGAACATCATTCTCAGCATACTGACACAAGAACAGAAAAAGAAATACCGCATATACTCACTCATAGGTGGGTGAGAAAAATGAGAACACATGGACACAGAGAGGCGGTCTACTATACACTGGGGACTGTTGGGGGGAATGGGGGAGGGACAGCGGGGGGCTGGGGTGATAGCCTGGGGATGAATGCCAAGTGTGGGTGAGGGGGAGGAAAGCAGCACAGCACACTGCCATGTGTGTACCTATGCAACTATCTTGCTCGTTCTGCACATGTACCCCCAAACCTATAATGCAATAAAAATTAAAAAAACAAACAAACAAAAAAAAAAAACAAAAAAAAAAAAAAAAGAAAGGCTTTTCTGGGCGTGGAGTCTCCGGGCACCTCGTTCTGTTTCAATTGCACACACTCATCAGTCTGATTGATTACCTTTCCTTTTTCCTTTCTTTCGTAATATGTCAAGTGTGTTATCACCAAAATGCAGAGGCTGACCTGGACCTCGTGACCTCAGGATACTCGCTCAACTCGGCCTTTCAAAGTGCTTAGATTGCCTGTGTGAATGGCAGCGCCTGGCAGAGTCTCTCTGATTGACTCTTTGACAAAATATTATAACATTCAGAAAGGGTGGCTCACGGCAGCCTGTCATTCTTTCACCTCAAACATCAAGGAGGGCGGATCACGAGAAGTTGGGCTTTCGAGACCCGCCTGACCAACCTTGTGATATCCTGTCTTTAAAACAAAAACACAATTTGGGATGGGCTCCGCGGCTGAAGCCTGTTGGCCGAGCACAAAGAATGCCGAGGAAGGCGGATGCTGAACTCACAGGTTCGAGACTGGCCTCGAAGGACACAGTGTAGTTGCTCCCAATGTAAAACAGAAAAACAGAAAAGCATAAAAAAAGCTGTGCTGGGCTCGGCATGTGCTCGCTTCAGCAGCACCTACACTAGAATTGGGACGCTACACAGAAGGCCAGCTTGGTCATAGCTTAAAAATTACACGCACAGGTGTGCAGCTTTTTGTGTTTTATTTCTTGGTTGTGACCGATTTGTGGAAGTCAAATAAAGATAAATTGGAGGTACAGAGAAATAAAATTAGAAAGTTACCTGGACCTGGTGGTGTGGACAACTGCAACACCAGCTACTTGAATGGCGTTGGGATGACAATCACTTGAACTTAAAAGGCAGGTGTTGCACAAGCAAAGACCACAGTGTTGCACTCTACCCTTGGTTACAAAAGGTATACTGCATGTAATAAAGAAAGGCTCTTCTGGGGTGGAGTCTCCGGACATTTCTTTGTTTCAATTGCACACACTCATCAGTCTGATTGATTACCTTTCCTTTTCCTTTCTTCGTAATATGTCAAGTGTGTTATCACCAAAATGCAGAGGCTGACCTGGACCTCGTGACCTCAGGATACTCGCTCAACTCGGCCTTTCAAAGTGCTTAGATTGCCTGTGTGAATGGCAGCGCCTGGCAGAGTCTCTCTGATTGACTCTTTGACAAAATATTATAACATTCAGAAAGGGTGGCTCACGGCAGCCTGTCATTCTTTCACCTCAAACATCAAGGAGGGCGGATCACGAGAAGTTGGGCTTTCGAGACCCGCCTGACCAACCTTGTGATATCCTGTCTTTAAAACAAAAACACAATTTGGGATGGGCTCCATGGCTGAAGCCTGTTGGCGAGCACAAAGAATGCCGAGGCAGGCGGATGCTGAACTCACAGGTTCGAGACTGGCCTCAAAGGACACAGCGTAGTCACTCCCAATGTAAAACAGAAAAACAGAAAAGCATAAAAAAGCTGTGCTGGGCTCGGCATGTGCTCGCTTCAGCAGCACCTACACTAGAATTGGGACGCTACACAGAAGGCCAGCTTGGTCATAGCTTAAAAATTACACGCACAGGTGTGCAGCTTTTTGTGTTTTATTTCTTGGTTGTGACCGATTTGTGGAAGTCAAATAAAGATAAATTGGAGGTACAGAGAAATAAAATTAGAAAGTTACCTGGACCTGGTGGTGTGGACAACTGCAACACCAGCTACTTGAATGGCGTTGGGATGACAATCACTTGAACTTAAAAGGCAGGTGTTGCAATAAGCAAAGACCACAGTGTTGCACTCTACCCTTGGTTACAAAAGGTATACTGCATGTAATAAAGAAAGGCTCTTCTGGGGGTGGAGTCTCCGGACATTTCCTTTTGTTGCAATTGCACACAGTCATCAGTCTGATTACCTTTTATTTCTCTTTCTGTTATTATGTAAAGTGGGTTTGCATTGGAATGATCAGACTGACCTCAAACTCATGACCTCAGGAACCCCGCCCATGTCAGCCTCCCAAACTACTTCGACTGCTGGCGTGAATCGCTGAACCTGAGACAATCTCTCGAATTTTTCATTTAACAATACATTATAACACACCGGCACAGTGGCTAACAGCAGCCTGTCATTCAGACGCCTCAAAGGTCAAGGCGGGTAAATATCGAGATGTTAGCGGTTCGAGGCCCGGCTGACAAACATGGTGAAACCCCGTCTTTAAAACGAAAACACAGAATTAGAAGAGGGAGGCAAGGTGGCATCATAGGGTGACTCAGGATTGCAGCTCTCGGTGAAGGCGCAGAGGGTGAGTCCTAGCCGCATTCTCGGATGTTCCTTTTATGCCCACAGAGCGTTGAAAGTCCCAGGTGTGGGAGATACATGGAACGCTAGCAGCTGGCTAACATAGCTGGCTCCCACCGCCTCTTCGGCCAGCGCCACAGCAGGACCCAGTGCAGAACACACTGGTCTGGGTGCCCTGTTAAACCGGCAATCTGAGATTTGGAAGGGCAGATTGGCATGTCCATCTGATTGAACGGGACTTGGACAATGAGCCAGACCAGGAGTTTCCAGGAAGCGTGATCTGAGCCGGGGTAGTGGGCAGCGGCATGGGAGATCGCAGGGATCCCAGTGCCCTATCAGAAGGCTCCTGGGCGCCAGTGAGAGAGTCGACCTTTCAGCTTGGGAGAGGAAGAGAGAGAGAGAGGACGGACTCTGAGGCAGAAACTGGTTGATCAGGCTCGGCGGGTCACACGCTCATGGGGACAAGCAGGGCGGCGACTGGAGGTACTTGGGGCTGAGAGTTTTGTTGCCGGCATCTAGGATGGTGCAGCCCAGTCAGGGAGGAGCGTCCACCATTGCTGACGAAGTGCACCCCCACTTAAGTACCGCCCAGGACTGACGCAGCCTGCCATTGCCGAGGCAACCTGCCATAACAGAGAGACTCCACCAGGCAGCAACAGGGCAGACCCACGCTAGCAGGTCAGAGACCCGGCAGGCAAAGAGTGAATAGACTGCCACCTAGTGGGCAGGACAGTGCAACAGATACTCTTAAAGAAAGCCCCAACTTTCTGAGACAGAGCATCTAAGGGTGAAAAAAAAAAGAGTGGTGTTTTATGAGTTCTATTGCAGCAGACATAAACAACCTCCCAACAACCCTGAATGAACAACGGAGCTCACAGCTCAGCACTGGAGCTCCTATAAAGCACAGACTGTCTCCTCAAGCAGCTCCCTGACCCCTGTATATCCAAGGAGTCACCCCAGAAAAGGACTAATCAGACTGCCATTTGGCTGACATCATTCTGGAACAAGGGCAGCAGCAGAAGAAACTGGTATCATCCCTCATTGTTCTGCAGCTGCTGCAGGTATACCCCAGACAAGCAGGGCCTGGAGTGGACCTCAGCACTCATACAGCAGAGAGGATAGATCATTAGAGGAAAACTAAGTAACAGAAATACTTCATCATCAACAATCTCAGTGTCCACACAGAGACCCAATTGAAAAATCAGCCAATACTAAGACGACAGGCGGATAAATCCATAAAGATGGGAAGAAACCAGCGCAAAAGGAGGAAAACACCCAAACCAAAACACCTCACCTACAAAAAGGACCAAAACTCCTCACCAGCAAGGGAACAAAGCTGGACGGAGAATGAATGTGATGAAATGACGGAATCAGACTTCAGAAAGTGGATAATGAGAAACTTCAGTGAGCTAAAGGAACATGTTCTAAACCAGTGCAAAGAAACTAAGAACCTTGAAAAAGATTTGAAAAAGATTCGAGGAATTGATAAGGAGAATGGACAACTTAGAGAGGAATATGAATGAATTGAAGGAGCTGAAAACACAACATGAGAACTTCACGAAGCATGCACAAGTTACAACAGCCGAATTGACCAAGCAGAAGAAAGAATATCAGAAGTTGAAGATCAACTCAATGAAATAAAACGAAAACACAGAATTAGAAGAGGGAGGCAAGGTGGCATCATAGAGGTGACTCAGGATTGCAGCTCTCGGTGAAGGCGCAGAGGGTGAGTCCTAG
The DNA here is from genome assembly GCA_021498475.1 of Saguinus midas. Lineage (NCBI taxonomy): Eukaryota > Metazoa > Chordata > Mammalia > Primates > Cebidae > Saguinus > Saguinus midas. Next base: position 53,303,444 of record CM038409.1, read on the forward strand.
CCGCATTCTCGGATGTTCCTTTTATGCCCACAGGCGTTGAAAGTCCCAGGTGTGGGAGATACATGGCAGCAGCTGGCTAACATAGCTGGCTCCACCGCCTCTTCGGCCAGCGCCACAGCAGGACCCAGTGCAGAACACACTGGTCTGGGTGCCCTGTTAAACCGGCAATCTGAGATTTGGAAGGGCAGATTGGCATGTCCATCTGATTGAGCAGGACTTGGACAATTAGCCAGAGCAGGAGTTTCAGGGAAGCGTGATCTGAGCCGGGGTAGTGGGCAGCGGCATGGGAGATCAGGGATCCCAGTGCCCTATCAGAAGGCTCCTGGGCGCCAGTGAGAGTCGACCTTTCAGCTTGGGAGAGGAAGAGAGAGAGGACGGACTCTGAGGCAGAAACTGGTTGATCAGGCTCGGGTCACACGCTCATGGGGACAAGCAGGGCGGCGACTGGAGGTACTTGGGGCTGAGAGTTTTGTTGCCATCTAGGATGGTGCAGCCCAGTCAGGAGGAGCGTCCACCATTGCTGACTGCACCCCACAGTACCGCCCAGGACTGACGCAGCCTGCCATTGCCGAGGCAACCTGCCATAACAGAGAGACTCCACCAGGCAGCAACAGGGCAGACCCACGCTAGCAGGTCAGAGACCCGGCAGGCAAAGAGTGAATAGACTGCCACCTAGTGGGCAGGACAGTGCAACAGATACTCTTAAAGAAAGCCCCAACTTTCTGAGACAGAGCATCTAAGGGTGAAAAAAAAAAGAGTGGTGTTTTATGAGTTCTATTGCAGCAGACATAAACAACCTCCCAACAACCCTGAATGAACAACAAAGCTCACAGCTCAGCACTGGAGCTCCTATAAAGCACAGACTGTCTCCTCAAGCAGCTCCCTGACCCCTGTATATCAAAGGAGTCACCCCAGAAAAGGACTAATCAGACTGACATTTGGCTGGCATCATTCCGGAACAAGGGCAGCAGAAGAAGAAACTGGTATCATCCCTCATTGTTCTGCAGCTGCTGCAGGTATACCCCAGACAAACAGGGCCTGGAGTGGACCTCAGCACTCATACAGCAGAGAGGATAGATCATTAGAGGGAAAACTAAGTAACAGAAATACTTCATCATCAACAATCTCAGTGTCCACACAGAGACCCAATTGAAAAATCAGCCAATATTAAGACGACAGGCAGATAAATCTATAAAGATGGGAAGAAACTAGCGCAAAAAGGAGGAAAGCTCCCAAAACCAAAACACCTCACCTACAAAAAAGGACCAAAACTCCTCACCAGCAAGGGAACAAAGCTGGACGGAGAATGAATGTGATGAAATGACGGAATCAGACTTCAGAAAGTGGATAATGAGAAACTTCAGTGAGCTAAAGAAACATGTTCTAAACCAGTGCAAAGAAACTAAGACCCTTGAAAAAAGATTTGAAAAAAGATTCGAGGAATTGATAAGGAGAATGGACAACTTAGAGAGGAAAATGAATGAATTGAAGGAGCTGAAAAACACAACATGAGAACTTCACGAAGCATGCACAAGTTACAACAGCCGAATTGACCAAGCAGAAGAAAGAATATCAGAAGTTGAAGATCAACTCAATGAAATAAAACGAGAAACCAAAATTAAAGAAAAAAGCACAAAAAAATGAACAAAATCTCCAAGAAATGTGGGACTATGTGAAGAGACCCAACCTACGTTTGATAGGTGTACCAGAATGTGACGAAGAGAATGAATCCAAGCTGGAAAACACTCTTCAGGATATTATCCAGGAAAATTTCCCCAACCTAGCAAGACGGCAATACTCAACTCCAGGAAATACAGAGAACACCACAAAGATACTCTGCAAGAAGAGCAACCCCAAGGCACATAATCGTCAGATTCACCAGGGTTGAAATGAAGGAGAAAATACTAAGGGCAGCCAGAGAGAAAGGTCAGGTCACCCACAAAGGGAAGCCCATCAGACTCACAGCAGATCTCGGCAGAGACTCTACAAGCCAGAAGAGTGGGGCCAATATTCAACATCCTTAAAGAAAAGAGCTTTCAACACAGAATTTCATATCCAGCGAAACTGAGCTTCATAAGTGAAGGAAAAATAAAATCCTTCATGAACAAGCAAGTACTCAGAGATTTTGTCACCACTAGGCCTGCTTTACAAGAGCTCCTGAAAGAGGCACTACACATAGAAAGGAACAACCAGTTCCAGCCATCCTAAAAGCATACCAAATGTGAAAGACCATCAACAAAATGAAGAATGTACATGAACCAACGGGCAAAACAGCCAGCTAGCATCAAAATGGCAGTATCAAATTCACACATAACAATATTAACCCTGAATGTAAATGGGCTAAATGCACCAATCAAAAGACACAGACTGGCAAATTGGATAAAAAACCAAAACCCATCGGTGTGCTGTATCCAGGAAACCCACCTCACATGCAAAGATACACAAAGGCTCAAAATAAAGGGATGGAGGATGATTTACCAAGCAAATGGAGAGCAAAAAAAAGCAGGAGTTGCAATTCTCATCTCTGATAAAATAGACTTTAAAGTAACAAAGATCAAAAGGGACAAAGAAGGTCATTACATAATGGTAAACGGATCGATACAACAAGAAGAGATAACAATTTTAAATACATATGGACCCAATATACGAGCACCCAGATATATAAGGCAAGTTCTTAATGACTTACAAAGGGACTTAGACTCCCACACAATAATAGTGGGAGACTTTAACAATCCACTGTCAATAGCAGACAGATCAACCAGACAGGAAATTAACAAGGATATCTAGGACTTGAACTCAGACCTGGAACAAGCAAACCTGATAGACATTTACAGAACTCTCCACCCGAAATCCACAGAATATACATTCTTCTCAGCACCACATCATACCTACTCCAAAATTGACCACATAATTGGAAGTAAAGCACTCCTCAGCAAATGCAAAACAACGGAAGTCATAACAAACAGTCTCTCAGACCATAGTGCAATTAAGTTGGAACTCAGAATTCAGAAAATAATTCAGAACCGCACAGCTTCATGGAAACTGAACAACTGGCTCTTGAATATTGATTGGATAAACAATGAAGTGAAGGAAGAAATAAAGAAGTTCTTTGAAACCAACGAGAATGAAGACACAACATACCAGAATCTCTGGGACACATTTAAAGCAATCTGTAGAGGAAAATATATAGCAATAAGTGCCCACATGAGAAGAGTGGAGAGATCCAAAATTGACACCCTATCAAAATTGAAAGAGCTAGAGGAGCAAGATCCAAAAGCTCAAAACCTAGTCAAGACAAGAAATAACTAAGATCAGAGCAGAACTGAAGGAGATAGAGACAAGAAAAACCCTTCAAAAATCAATAAATCTAAGAGCTGGTTTTTCAAAAGATCAACAAAATAGACAGACCACTAGCCAGACTGATAAAAAGAAGAGAGAACAACCAAATAGATGCAATAAAAACGATAAAGGGAAATCACCACAGATTCCACAGAAATTCAAACCATCATCAGAGAATACTACAAACAACTCTATGCACATAAACTAGTAAATCAGGAAGAAATGGATAAATTCCTGACGCCTGTGTCCTCCCATGCCTAAACCAGGAGGAAATAAACTATGAATAGACCAATAACAAGGTCTGAAGTTGAGGCAGCAATTAAGAGCCTACCACACAAAAAGCCCAGGTCCAGATGGGTTCACAGCTGAATTCTACCAGACACACAAAGAGGATCTGGTACCATTCCTTCTGAAACTATTCCAAATAATCCAAAAGAGGGAACCCTTCCCAAATCATTTTATGAGACCAACATCATCCTGATACCAAAACCTGGCAGAGACTCAACAAGAAAAGAAAACTTCAGGCCAATATCCATGATGAACATAGATGCAAAAATCTTCAATAAAATACTGGCAATCCGATTGCAACAGCATATTAAAAACCTACCATCATGATCAAGTAGGATTCATCCGGGATGCAAGGCTGGTTCAACATACACAAGTCTATAAATGTAATTCACCACATAAACAGAAGCAAAACAAAACCACATGATTATCTCAATTGATGCAGAGAAGGCATTTGACAAAATTCAACAGCCCTTTATGCTAAAAACCCTCAATAAACTTGGTATTGATGGAACATATCTCAAAGTAATAAAAGCTATTTATGACAAACCAACAGCCAATATCATACTGAATGGGCAAAAACTGGAAGCATTCCCTTTGAAATCCAGCACTAGACAAGGATGCCCTCTCTCACCACTTCAATTCAACATGGTACTGGAAGTTCTAGCCAGAGCAATCAGGCAAGAAAAAGTAATAAAGGGTATTCAAATAAAAAAGGTGGAAGCCAAATTGTCTCTATTTGCAGACGACATGATAGTATATCTAGACGACCCCATTACCTCAGCCCAAAAGCTCCTGCAACTGATAAGCAACTTCAGCAATGTCTCAGGATATAAAATCAATGTGTAAAAATCACAAGCATTCCTATACACCAATAACAAACTTAAAGAGAACCAAATCAAGAACGAACTGCCATTCACAATTGCTACAAAGAAAATAAAATACTTAGGAATACAACTCACTAGGAATGTAAGGGACCTCTTTAAGGAAAACTACAAACAACTGCTCAACGAAATAAGAGAGGACACAAACAGATGGAGAAACATTCCAGGTTCGTGGTTAGGAAGAATCAATATCGTGAAAATGGCTATACTGCCCAAAGTAATTTACACAATCAATGCTATCCCCATCAAACTACCATTGAATTTCTTCACAGAACTGGAAAAAACCACCATGAATTTCATATGGAACCAAAAAAGAGCCCACATAGCCAAATCAATTCTAAGCAAAAAGAACACAGTGGGAGGCATCACGCTACCAGACTTCAAACTATACTACAAGGCTACAGTAATCAAAACAGCATGGTACTGGTACCAAAACAGAGATATAGACCAATGGAGCAAAACAGAGGCATCAGAGGCAACACAACACATCTACAACCATATTATCTTTGATAAACCAGACAAAAACAGGCAATGGGAAAAGGATTCACTATTTAATAAATGGTGTTGGGAAAACAGGCTAGCCATGTGCAGAAAGCAGAAACTGGACCCCTTCCTGACACCTTACACTAAAATTAACTCCAGATGGATTAAAGACTTAAACGTAAGACCTGACACCATGAAAACCCTAGAAGAAAATCTAGGCAAAACCATTCAGGACATAGGAGTAGGCAAGGACTTCATGAACAAAACACCAAAAGCATTGGCAACAAAAGCCAAAATAGACAAATGGGACCTAATCAAACTCCACAGCTTCTGCACAGCAAAACAAACAGTCACTAGAGTGAATCGGCAACCATCAGAATGGGGAAAACTCTTTGCAGTTTACACATCTGACAAAGGGCTGATATCCAGAATTTACAAAGAACTCAAACAGATTTACAGGAAAAAACAAACAAGCCCATTCACAATTGCTACAAAGAAAATAAAATACCTAGGAATACAACTCACTAGGAATGTAAGGGACCTCTTTAAGGAAAACTACAAACAACTGCTCAACGAAATAAGAGGACACAAACAGATGGAGAAACATTCCATGTTCGTGGTTAGGAAGAATCAATATCGTGAAAATGGCTATACTGCCCAAAGTAATTTACACAATCAATGCTATCCCCATCAAACTACCATTGAATTTCTTCACAGAACTGGAAAACCACCATGAATTTCATATGGAACCAAAAAGAGCCCACATAGCCAAATCAATTCTAAGCAAAAGAACACAGTGGAGGCATCACGCTACCAGACTTCAAACTATACTACAAGGCTACAGTAATCAAAACAGCATGGTACTGGTACCAAAACAGAGATATAGACCAATGGAGCAAAACAGAGGCATCAGAGGCAACACAACACATCTACAACCATATTATCTTTGATAAACCAGACAAAAACAGGCAATGGGAAAAGGATTCACTATTTAATAAATGGTGTTGGGAAAACAGGCTAGCCATGTGCAGAAAGCAGAAACTGGACCCTTCCTGACACCTTACACTAAAATTAACTCCAGATGGATTAAAGACTTAAACGTAAGACCTGACACCATAAAACCCTAGAAGAAAATCTAGGCAAAACCATTCAGGACATAGGAGTAGGCAAGGACTTCATGAACAAAACACCAAAAGCATTGGCAACAAAAGCCAAAATAGACAAATGGGACCTAATCAAACTCCACAGCTTCTGCACAGCAAAACAAACAGTCACTAGAGTGAATCGGCAACCATCAGAATGGGAAAAATCTTTGCAGTTTACACATCTGACAAAGGGCTGATATCCAGAATTTACAAAGAACTCAAACAGATTTACAGGAAAATAAACAAGCCCATTCAAAATGGGCAAAGGATATGAACAGACACTTTACAAAAGAAGACATACATGAGGCCAATAAACATATGAAAAAGTGCTCATCGTCATTGGTCATTAGAGAGATGCAAATCAAAACCACATTGAGATACCATCTCACACCAGTTAGAATGGCGATCATTAAAATATCTGGAGACAGCAGATGCTGGAGAGGATGTGGAGAAATAGGAACACTCTTACACTGTTGGTGGGAGTGTAAATTAGTTCAACCATTGTGGAAGACAGTGTGGCGATTCCTCAGGGACCTAGAAATAGAAATTCCATTTGACCCAGCAATCCCATTACTGGGTATCTATCCAAAGGACTATAAATCGTTCTACTATAAGGACACATGCACACGAATGTTCATTGCAGCACTGTTTACAATAGCAAAGACCTGGAACCAACCCAAATGCCCAACGATGATAGACTGGACTGGGAAAATGTGGCACATATACACCATGGAATATTATGCAGCAATCAAAAATGATGAGTTTGTGTCCTTTGTAGGGACATGGATGAATCTGGAGAACATCATTCTCAGCAAACTGACACAAGAACAGAAAAAGAAATACCGCATATACTCACTCATAGGTGGGTGAGAAAGATGAGAACACATGGACACAGAGAGGTGGTCTACTATACACTGGAGACTGTTGGGAGGAATGGGGGAGGGACAGCAGTGGGGGGCTGGGGGTGATAGCCTGGGGATGAATACCAAGTGTGGGTTAAGGGGAGGAAAGCAGCAAAGCACACTGCCATGTGTGTACCTATGCAACTATCTTGCTCGTTCTGCACATGTACCCCCAAACCTATAGTACAATAAAAATTTTTTAAAAAGTAAATAGATAAATAAATAAAACAAAAACACGCCAAGCGCGGTGGCTCAAGTCTGTAATCCCAGGACTTTGGGAGGCTGAACTGGGTGGATCACGATGTCAATTGATCGAGACCATACTGGTCAAAATGGTGAATCCCCATCTCTTGTAAAAATCCAAAACATTAGCTGGGCATGGTGGCACGTGCCTGTAATCCCAGCTACTTGGGAGGCTGAAGCAGGAGAATTGGCTGAACCCAGGAGGCAGAGGTTGTGGTGAGCCGAGATCGCGCCTTTGCCCTACAGCCTGGGTAACAGCAGCGAAACTCCACCTCAAAACTTAAATAAATAAATAAATAGATAGATAAATAAATAAATAAATAATTTAAAACGAAAACACAATTTGTGTTGGGCTCCAGGGCTCAAGCCTGTTTATCCAGCACAAAGAAGGCCAAGGCAAGTGGATGCTGAAGTCACAGGTTCGAGACTGGCCTCGAAGGAAACAGCATAGCCCGCTCCATATAAAAAGCAATAAACGGAAATATCTAAAAAGGATGAGCTGGGCTTGGCATGTGCTCTCTTCAGCAGCACCTACACAAGAATTGGGATGCTACACCGAAGGCCGGCGTGATCCAAGCATAAAAATTACACGCAGAGGTGTGCAGCTTTTTGTATTTTATTTATTGGTTGTGACTGCTTTGTGGAAATCAAATCAAGATAAATTGGAGGTACAGAAAAACAAATACAGAAAGTTACCTGGACCTGGTGGTGTGGACACCTGCTACCCCAGCCTCTTGAACGGTATTGGCATGGAAGTCACTTGAACTTAAAAGGCTGGTGTTGCAATAATCAAAGATCGCACTGTTGCACTCCAGCCTTTGTGACCAGAGGGAAACTCTACCTAATGAAGAAAGGCGTTTCTGGACGTGGAGTCTCCGGGCACCTCGTTCTGTTTTTATTGCACACACTTATCAGCCTGTTTACCTTTCTTTTTTTCTCTCTCTTTTATTATGTTAGGTGGGATTTCAACAAAATGAATAGGCTGACCTGCAACTCTTGACCTCAGGATACACACCCACCTCGGCCTTTCAAAGTGCTTAGAGTGCTTGTGTGACTGGCAGCGCCCGGCAGAGTCTCTCTGATTTACTTTTTGACAAAATACTATAGCATTCAGAAAAGGTAGCTCACGGCAGCCTATTATTCATTGGCCTCAAAAATCAAGGCGGGTGGATCACCAGAAATTGGGCTTTTGAAACCCGCCCGACAAACTTTGTGATTAAAACAAAACATTGTGTGTAAACCAAAACACATTATGGGTTGGGCTCCGCGGCTCAAGGCTGTTGATCCAGCACAAAGAATGTCGAGGCAACCGGATCCTGAAGTAACAGGTTCGAGACTGGCCTGGAAGGAAACAGCGTTGCCCGCTCCATATAAATAACTAAAATTAGAAACGTCTAAAACCAGTGAGCTGGGAGTGGCATGTGCTCTCTTCAGCAGCACCTACACAAGAATTGGGACGCTACACAGAAGGCCGGTGATCCAAGCGTAAAATTACAGGCAGAGGTGTGCAGCTTTTCGTATTTTATTTCTTGGTTGTGACTGCTTAGTTGAAATTAAATAAAGATAATTTGGAGGTACAGAAAAATAAAAACAGAAGAAGGGAGGCAAGATGGCGTCAGAGAGGTGACTCAGGATTGCAGCTCTCGGTGAAGGCACAGAGGGTGAGTCCCTGCCGCATCCTCGGATGTTCCCTTTATGCCCACAGAGCGTTGAAAGTTCCAGGTGTGGGAGAGACAAACGCTAGCAGCCGGCTCGCCGCGGCTCCCGCGCCGCCTCCGCGCGCCCGCGCCGCGCTGCAGGACCCGAGCGGAACTCACTGGTCTGGGTGCCCTGTTAAACCGGCAATCTGAGATTTGGAAGGGCAGATTGGCATGTCCATCTGATTGAGCGGGACTTGGACAATGAGCCAGACCAGGAGTTTCCTGGGAAGCCTGATCTGAGCCAGGGTAGTGGGCAGCGGCACGGGAGATCGCACGGATCCCAGTGCCCTATCGGCAGGCTCCTGGGGCGCCAGTGAGAGAGTCGACCTTTCAGCTTGGGGAGAGGAGAGAGAGAGAGAGAGGCGGACTCTGAGGCAGGGAGCTGGGTGATCGGGCTCGGCGGGTCCCACGCTCACAGGACAAGCAGGGCGGCGACTGAGGCGCTTGGGGCTGAGAGTTTTGTTGCGGCATCTAGGACGGTGCAGCCCGGTCAGGAGGGCGTCCACCATTGATGACAAGTGCACCCCACTTAAGTACCGCCCAGGACTGCCTGCCGTTGCCGAGGCAACCTGCCATAACAGAGAGACTCCGCTCCACAGCAGAAGGAGCCCAGTGGGTCAGAGCCCGGCAGGCAAATAGTGAATAGACTGCCATCTAGTGGGGCAGGACAGTGCAACAGATACTCATAAAAGCCCCAACTCCCTGAGACAGAGCATCTAAGGGTGAAAAAAAAAAAAAAGTGGTGTTTTGAGTTCTATTGCAGCAGACATAAACAACCTCCCAACAACCCTGAATGAACAACGGAGTTCACAGCTCAGCACTGGAGCTCCTATAAAGCACAGACTGTCTCCTCAAGCAGCTCCCTGACCCCTGTATATCCAAGGTCACCCCAGAAAAGGACTAATCAGACTGACATTTGGCTGGCATCATTCTGGAACAAGGGCAGCAGAAGAAGAAACTGGTATCATCCCTCATTGTTCTGCAGCTGCTGCAGGTATACCCCAGACAAGCAGGGCCTGGGTGGACCTCAGCACTCATACAGCAGAGAGGATAGATCATTAGAGGAAAACTAAGTAACAGAAATACTTCATCATCAACAATCTCAGTGTCCACACAGAGACCCAATTGAAAAATCAGCCAATACTAAGACGACAGGCGGATAAATCCATAAAGATGGGAAGAAACCAGCGCAAAAAGGAGGAAAACACCAAACCAAAACACCTCACCTCCAAAAGGACCAAAACTCCTCACCAGCAAGGGAACAAAGCTGGACGGAGAATGAATGTGACGAAATGACGGAATCAGACTTCAGAAAGTGGATAATGAGAAACTTCAGTGAGCTAAAGAACATGTCTAAACCAGTGCAAAGAAACTAAGAACCTAGAAAAAGATTTGAAAAAGATTCGAGAATTGATAACGAGAATGGACAACTTAGAGAGGAATATGAATGAATTGAAGGAGCTGAAAACACAACACGAGAACTTGCGAAGCATGCACAAGTTTCAACAGCCGAATTGACCAAGCAGAAGAAAGAATATCAGAAGTTGAAGATCAACTCAATGAAATAAAACGAGAAACCAAGATTAAAGAAAAAGTGCAAAAAGGAATGAACAAAATCTCCAAGAAATGTGGGACTATGTGAAGAGACCCAACCTACGTTTGATAGGTGTACCAGAATGTGATGAAGAGAATGAATCAAGCTGGAAAACACTCTTCAGGATATTATCCAGGAAAATTTCCCCAACCTAGCAAGACAGGTCAATACTCAACTCCAGGAAATACAGAGAACACCACAAAGATACTCTGCAAGAAGAGCAACCCCAAGGCACATAATCGTCAGATTCACTGGGTTGAAACGAAGGAGAAAATACTAAGGGCAGCCAGAGAGAAAGGTCAGGTCACCCACAAAGGGAAGCCCATCAGACTCACAGCAGATCTCTCGGCAGAGACTCTACAAGCCAGAAGAGAGTGGGGCCAATATTCAACATCCTTAAAGAAAAGAGCTTTCAACCCAGAATTTCATATCCAGCCAAACTGAGCTTCATAAGTGAAGGAAAAATAAAATCCTTCACGAACAAGCAAGTACTCAGAGATTTTGTCACCACTAGGCCTGCTTTACAAGAGCTCCTGAAAGAGGCACTACACATAGAAAGAAACAACCAGTTCCAGCCATCCTAAAAGCATACCAAATGCTAAAGACCATCAACAAAATGAAGAATGTACATGAACCAATGGTCAAAACAGCCAGCTAGCATCAAAATGGCAGTATCAAATTCACTCAAAATCAAGGCGGGTGGATCACCAGAAATTGGGCTTTTGAAACCCGCCGACAAACTTTGTGATTAAACAAAACATTGTGTGTAAACCAAAACATTATGGGTTGGGCTCCGCTCAAGGCTGTTGATCCAGCACAAAGAATGTCGAGGCAACCGGATCCTGAAGTAACAGGTTCGAGACTGGCCTGAAGGAAACAGCGTTGCCCGCTCCATATAAATAACTAAAATTAGAAACGTCTAAAACCAGTGAGCTGGGAGTGGCATGTGCTCTCTTCAGCAGCACCTACACAAGAATTGGGACGCTACACAGAAGGCCGGCGTGATCCAAGCGTAAAAATTACAGGCAGAGGTGTGCAGCTTTTCGTATTTTATTTCTTGGTTGTGACTGCTTAGTTGAAATTAAATAAAGATAATTTGGAGGTACAGAAAAATAAAAACAGAAGAAGGGAGGCAAGATGGCGTCAGAGAGGTGACTCAGGATTGCAGCTCTCGGTGAAGGCACAGAGGGTGAGTCCTAGCCGCATCCTCGGATGTTCCCTTTATGCCCACAGAGCGTTGAAAGTTCCAGGTGTGGGAGAGACACGAAACGCTAGCAGCCGGCTCCCGCCGCCGGCTCCCGCCGCCTCTTCGGCCCGCGCCGCTGCGCTGCGCTGCAGCGGGACCCGACGCGGAACTCACTGGTCTGGGTGCCCTGTTAAACCGGCAATCTGAGATTTGGAAGGGCAGACTGGCATGTCCATCTGATTGAACGGGACTTGGACAATGAGCCAGACCAGGAGTTTCCTGGGAAGCCTGATCTGAGCCAGGGTAGTGGGCAGCGGCACGGGAGATCGCTCGGATCCCAGTGCCCTATCGGCAGGCTCCTGGGGCGCCAGTGAGAGAGTCGACCTTTCAGCTTGGGGAGAGGAAGAGAGAGAGAGAGAGGACGGACTCTGAGGCAGGGAGCTGGGTGATCGGGCTCGGCGGGTCCCACGCCACGGGACAAGCAGGGCGGCGACTGGAGGCGCTTGGGGCTGAGAGTTTTGTTGCCGGCATCTAGGACGGTGCAGCCCGGTCAGGAGGGACGTCCACCATTGATGACGGCACCCCCAGTACCGCCCAGGACTGCCTGCCGCTGCCGAGGCAACCTGCCATAACAGAGAGACTCCACCACAGCAGAAGGGAGCCCAGTGGGTCAGAGCCCGGCAGGCAAATAGTGAATAAACTGCCATCTAGTGGGGCAGGACAGTGCAACAGATACTCATAAAGAAAGCCCCAAATCCCTGAGACAGAGCATCTAAGGGTGAAAAAAAAAAAAAAGAGTGGTGTTTTATGAGTTCTATTGCAGCAGACATAAACAACCTCCCAACAACCCTGAATGAACAACGGAGTTCACAGCTTAGCACTGGAGCTCCTATAAAGCACAGACTGTCTCCTCACGCAGCTCTCTGACCCCTGTATATCCAAGGAGTCACCCCAGAAAAGGACTAATCAGACTGACATTTGGCTGGCATCATTCTGGGACAAGGGCAGCAGAAGAAGAAACTGGTATCATCCCTCACTGTTCTGCAGCTGCTGCAGGTATACCCCAGACAAGCAGGGCCTGGAGTGGACCTCAGCACTCATACGGCAGAGAGGATAGATCATTAGAGGGAAAACTAAGTAACAGAAATACTTCATCATCAACAATCTCAGTGTCCACACAGAGAGCCAATTGAAAATCAGCCAATACTAAGGCGACAGGCGGATAAATCCATAAAGATGGGAAGAAACCAGCGCAAAAGGAGGAAAACACCGAAACCAAAACACCCCACCTCCAAAAAGGACCAAAACTCCTCACCAGCAAGGGAACAAAGCTGGACGGAGAATGAATGTGACGAAATGACGGAATCAGACTTCAGAAAGTGGATAATGAGAAACTTCAGTGAGCTAAAGAAACATGTCCTAAACCAGTGCAAAGAAACTAAGAACCTAGAAAAACGATTTGAAAAAGATTCGAGAATTGATAACGAGAATGGACAACAGAGAGGAATATGAATGAATTGAAGGAGCTGAAAAACACAACACGAGAACTTAGCATGCACAAGTTTCAACAGCCGAATTGACCAAGCAGAAGAAAGAATATCAGAAGTTGAAGATCAACTCAATGAAATAAAACGAGAAACCAAGATTAAAGAAAAAAGTGCAAAAAGGAATGAACAAAATCTCCAAGAAATGAGGGACTATGTGAAGAGACCCAACCTACGTTTGATAGGTGTACCAGAATGTGATGAAGAGAATGAATCCAAGCTGGAAAACACTCTTCAGGATATTATCCAGGAAAATTTCCCCAACCTAGCAAGACAGGTCAATACTCAACTCCAGGAAATACAGAGAACACCACAAAGATACTCTGCAAGACGAGCAACCCCAAGGCACATAATCGTTAGATTCACTAGGGTTGAAACGAAGGAGAAAATACTAAGGGCAGCCAGAGAGAAAGGTCAGGTCACCCACAAAGGGAAGCCCATCAGACTCACAGCAGATCTCGGCAGAGACTCTACAACAGAAGAGAGTGGGGGCCAATATTCAACATCCTTAAAGAAAAGAGCTTTCAACCCAGAATTTCATATCCAGCCAAACTGAGCTTCATAAGTGAAGGAAAAATAAAATCCTTCACGAACAAGCAAGTACTCAGAGATTTTCTCACCACTAGGCCTCCTTTACAAGAGCTCCTGAAAGAGGCACTACACATAGAAACAACCAGTTCCAGCCATGCAAAAGCATACCAAATGCTAAAGACCATCAACAAAATGAAGAATGTACATGAACCAATGGTCAAAACAGCCAGCTAGCATCAAAATGGCAGTATCAAATTCACACATAACAATATTAGCCTGAATGTAAATGGGCACAATGCACCAATCAAAAGACACAGACTGGCAAATTGGATAAAAACCAAAACACACATCAGTGCTGTATCAGGAAACCCACCTCACATGCAAAGATACACAAAGGCTCAAAATAAAGGGATGGAGGAAGATTTACCAAGCAAATGGAGATAAAAAAAGCAGGAGTTGCAATTCTCATCTCTGATAAAATAGACTTTAAAGTAACAAAGATCAAAAGAGACAAAGAAGGTCATTACATAATGGTAAAAGGATCGATACAACAAGAAGAGATAACGATTCTAAATATATATGGACCCAATGTAGAAGCACCCAGATATATAAGGCAAGTTCTTAATGACTTACAAAGGACTTAGCTCCCACACAATAATAGTGGGAGACTTTAACACCCCACTGTCAATAGCAGACAGATCAACCAGACAGAAAATTAACAAGGATATCCTGGAGTGGACCTCAGCACTCATACAGCAGAGAGGATAGATCATTAGAGGAAAACTAAGTAACAGAAATACTTCATCATCAACAATCTCAGTGTCCACACAGAGAGCCAATTGAAAAATCAGCCAATACTAAGACGACAGGCGGATAAATCCATAAAGATGGGAAGAAACCAGCGCAAAAGGAGGAAAACACCGAAACCAAAACACCCCACCTCCAAAGGACCAAAACTCCTCACCAGCAAGGGAACAAAGCTGGACGGAGAATGAATGTGACGAAATGACGGAATCAGACTTCAGAAAGTGGATAATGAGAAACTTCAGTGAGCTAAAGAAACATGTCCTAAACCAGTGCAAAGAAACTAAGAACCTAGAAAAACGATTTGAAAAAAGATTCGAGGAATTGATAACGAGAATGGACAACTTAGAGAGGAATATGAATGAATTGAAGGAGCTGAAAAACACAACACGAGAACTTCGCGAAGCATGCACAAGTTTCAACAGCCGAATTGACCAAGCAGAAGAAAGAATATCAGAAGTTGAAGATCAACTCAATGAAATAAAACGAGAAACCAAGATTAAAGAAAAAAGTGCAAAAAGGAATGAACAAAATCTCCAAGAAATGAGGGACTATGTGAAGAGACCCAACCTACGTTTGATAGGTGTACCAGAATGTGATGAAGAGAATGAATCCAAGCTGGAAAACACTCTTCAGGATATTATCCAGGAAAATTTCCCCAACCTAGCAAGACAGGTCAATACTCAACTCCAGGAAATACAGAGAACACCACAAAGATACTCTGCAAGAAGAGCAACCCCAAGGCACATAATCGTTAGATTCACTAGGGTTGAAACGAAGGAGAAAATACTAAGGGCAGCCAGAGAGAAAGGTCAGGTCACCCACAAAGGGAAGCCCATCAGACTCACAGCAGATCTCTCGGCAGAGACTCTACAAGCCAGAAGAGAGTGGGGGCCAATATTCAACATCCTTAAAGAAAAGAGCTTTCAACCCAGAATTTCATATCCAGCCAAACTGAGCTTCATAAGTGAAGGAAAAATAAAATCCTTCACGAACAAGCAAGTACTCAGAGATTTTGTCACCACTAGGCCTCCTTTACAAGAGCTCCTGAAAGAGGCACTACACATAGAAAGAAACAACCAGTTCCAGCCATGCTAAAAGCATACCAAATGCTAAAGACCATCAACAAAATGAAGAATGTACATGAACCAATGGTCAAAACAGCCAGCTAGCATCAAAATGGCAGTATCAAATTCACACATAACAATATTAAGCCTGAATGTAAATGGGCTAAATGCACCAATCAAAAGACACAGACTGGCAAATTGGATAAAAAACCAAAACCCATCGGTGTGCTGTATCCAGGAAACCCACCTCACATGCAAAGATACACAAAGGCTCAAAATAAAGGGATGGAGGAAGATTTACCAAGCAAATGGAGAGCAAAAAAAAGCAGGAGTTGCAATTCTCATCTCTGATAAAATAGACTTTAAAGTAACAAAGATCAAAAGAGACAAAGAAGGTCATTACATAATGGTAAAAGGATCGATACAACAAGAAGAGATAACGATTCTAAATATATATGGACCCAATGTAGAAGCACCCAGATATATAAGGCAAGTTCTTAATGACTTACAAAAGGACTTAGACTCCCACACAATAATAGTGGGAGACTTTAACACCCCACTGTCAATAGCAGACAGATCAACCAGACAGAAAATTAACAAGGATATCCAGGACTTGAACTCAGACCTGGAACAAGCAAACCTGATAGACATTTACAGAACTCTCCACCCCAAATCCACAGAATATACATTCTTCTCAGCACCACATCACACCTACTCCAAAATTGACCACATAATTGGAAGTAAAGCACTCCTCAGCAAATGCAAAACAACGGAAATAATAACAAACAGTCTCTCAGACCATAGTGCAATCAAGTTAGAACTCAGAATTCAGAAACTAACTCAGAACCGCACAGCTTCATGGAAACTGAACAACTGGCTCTTGAATGTTGATTGGATAAACAATGAAATGAAGGCAGAAATAAAGAAGTTCTTTGAAATCAACGAGAATGAAGACACAACGTACCAGAATCTCTGGGACACATTTAAAGCAGTCTGTAGAGGAAAATATATAGCAATAAGTGCCCACATGAGAAGAGTGGAGAGATCCAAAATTGACACCCTATCGTCAAAATTGAAAGAGCTAGAGGAGCAAGATCAAAAAAGCTCAAAACCTAGCCGAAGACAAGAAATAACTAAGATCAGAGCAGAACTGAAGGAGATAGAGACAAGAAAACCCTTCAAAAATCAATAAATCTAAGAGCTGGTTTTTCAAAAGATCAACAAAATAGACAGACCACTAGCCAGACTGATAAAAAGAAGAGAGAGAACAACCAAATAGATGCAATAAAAACGATAAAGGGAAATCACCACAGATTCCACAGAAATTCAAACCATCATCAGAGAATACTACAAACAACTCTATGCACATAAACTAGTAAATCAGGAAGAAATGGATAAATTCCTGACGCCTGTGTCCTCCCAAGCCTAAACCAGGAGGAAGCAAACTATGAATAGACCAATAACAAGGTCTGAAGTTGAGGCAGCAATTAAGAGCCTACCACACAAAAAAGCCCAGGTCCAGATGGGTTCACAGCTGAATTCTACCAGACACACAAAGAGGATCTGGTACCATTCCTTCTGAAACTATTCCAAATAATCCAAAAGAGGGAACCCTTCCCAAATCATTTTATGAGACCAACATCATCCTGATACCAAAACCTGGCAGAGACTCAACAAGAAAAGAAAACTTCAGGCCAATATCCATGATGAACATATATGCAAAAATCTTCAATAAAATACTGGCAAACCGATTGCAACAGCACATTAAAAACTTATCCATCATGATCAAGTAGGGTTCATCCCGGGATGCAAGGCTGGTTCAACATACGCAAGTATATAAATGTAATTCACCACATAAACAGAAGCAAAACAAAATCACATGATTATCTCAATTGATGCAGAGAAGGCATTTGACAAAATTCAACAGCCCTTTATGCTAAAAACCCTCAATAAACTTGGTATTGATGGAACATATCTCAAAGTAATAAAAGCTATTTATGACAAACCAACAGCCAATATCATACTCAATGGGCAAAACTGGAAGCATTCCTTTGAAATCCGGCACTAGACAAGGATGCCCTCTCACCACTTCTATTCAACATAGTACTGGAAGTTCTAGCCAGAGCAATCAGGCAAGAAAAAGAAATAAAGGGTATTCAAATAGGAAAGGTGGAAGCCAAATTGTCTCTATTTGCAGATGACATGATAGTATATCTAGAAGACCCCATCACCTCAGCCCAAAAGCTCCTGCAACTGATAAGCAACTTCAGCAAAGTCTCAGGATATAAAATCAATGTTCAAAAATCACAAGCATTCCTATACACCAATAACAGACTTAAAGAGAACCAAATCAAGAACGAACTGCCATTCACAATTGCTACAAAGAAAATAAAATACCTAGGAATACAACTCACTAGGAATGTAAGGGACCTCTTTAAGGAAAACTACAAACAACTGCTCAACGAAATAAGAGAGGACACAAACAGATGGAGAAACATTCCATGTTCGTGGTTAGGAAGAATCAATATCGTGAAAATGGCTATACTGCCCAAAGTAATTTACACAATCAATGCTATCCCCATCAAACTACCATTGAATTTCTTCACAGAACTGGAAAACCACCATGAATTTCATATGGAACCAAAAAGAGCCCGCATAGCCAAGTCAATTCTAAGCAAAAGAACACAGCGGAGGCATCACGCTACCAGACTTCAAACTATACTACAAGGCTACAGTAATCAAAACAGCATGGTACTGGTACCAAAACAGAGATATAGACCAATGGAACAGAACAGAGGCATCGGAGGCAACACAACACATCTACAACCATATTATCTTTGATAAACCAGACAAAACAGGCAATGGGGAAAGGATTCCTATTTAATAAATGGTGTTGGGAAAACTGGCTAGCCATGTGCAGAAAGCAGAAACTGGACCCTTCCTGACACCTTACACTAAAATTAACTCCAGATGGATTAAAGACTTAAACGTAAGACCTGACACCATAAAAACCCTAGAAGAAAATCTAGGCAAAACCATTCAGGACATAGGAGTAGGCAAGGACTTCATGAACAAAACACCAAAAGCATTGGCAACAAAAGCCAAAATAGACAAATGGGACCTAATCAAACTCCACAGCTTCTGCACGGCAAAAGAAACAGTCACTAGAGTGAATCGGCAACCATCAGAATGGGAAAAATCTTTGCAGTTTACACATCTGACAAAGGGTTGATATCCAGAATTTACAAAGAACTCAAACAGATTTACAGGAAAATAAACAAGCCCATTCAAAATGGGCAAAGGATATGAACAGAAACTTTACAAAAGAAGACATACATGAGGCCAACAAACATATGAAAAAGTGCTCATCGTCATTGGCCATTAGAGAGATGCAAATCAAAACCACATTGAGATACCATCTCACGCCAGTTAGAATGGCGATCATTAAAAATCTGGAGACAGCAGATGCTGGAGAGGATGTGGAGAAATAGGAACACTCTTACACTGTTGGTGGAGTGTAAATTAGTTCAACCATTGTGGAAGACAGTGTGGCGATTCCTCAGGGACCTAGAAATAGAAATTCCATTTGACCCAGCAATCCCATTACTGGGTATCTATCCAAAGGACTATAAATCGTTCTACTATAAGGACACATGCACACGAATGTTCATTGCAGCACTGTTTACAATAGCAAAGAACTGGAACCAACCCAAATGCCCAACGATGACAGACTGACTGGGAAAATGTGGCACATATACACCATGGAATATTATGCAGCAATCAAAATGATGAGTTTGTGTCTTTGTAGGGACATGGATGAATCTGAGAACATCATTCTCAGCAAACTGACACAAGAACAGAAAAAGAAATACCGCATATACTCACTCATAGGTGGGTAAGAAAAATAAGAACACATGGACACAGAGAGGTGGTCTACTATACACTGGGGACTGTTGGGGGGAATGGGGGAGGGACAGCGTGGGGGGCTGAGGGGGATAGCCTGGGGATGAATGCCAAGTGTGGGTGAGGGGGAGGAAGGCAGCAAAGCACACTGCCATGTGTGTGCCTGTGCAACTATTTTGCTCGTTCTGCACATGTACCCCCAAACCTATAACGCAATAAAAATTAAAAAAATAAATAAATAAATAAATAAATAAATAAATAAATAAATAAATGCCATCATTTACTGGCATGCAGCTAGTAAATGGCACTGCTGGACAGCAAAAAAAAAAAAAAGAAAAGAAAAGAAAAATAAAAACAGAACGTTACCTGGACCTGGTGGAGTGGACACCTGCTACCCCAGCTTCTTGAACAGCATTGGCATGAAAATCCCTTGAACTTAAAAGGCTGGTGCTGCAATAAGCAAAGATCGCACTGTTGCACGCCAGCCTTTGTGAGCAGAGGGAAACTCTACCTAATAAAGAAAGGCGTTTCTGGGCGTGGAGTCTCCGGGCACCTCGTTCTGTTTCAATTGCACACACTCATCAGTCTGATTGATTACCTTTCCTTTTCTTTTCTCTTAATATGTCAAGTGTGTTATCACCAAAATGCAGAGGCTGACCTGGACCTCGTGACCTCAGGATACTCGCTCAACTCGGCCTTTCAAAGTGCTTAGATTGCATGTGTGACTGGCAGCGCCCGGCAGAGTCTCTCTGATTGACTTTTTGACAAAACATTATAACATTCAGAAAGGGTGGCTCACGGCAGCCTGTCATTCTTTCGCCTCAAAAATCAAGGCGGGCGGATCACGAGAAGTTGGGCTTTGGAGACCCGCCCCACCAACCTTGTGATATCCTGTCTTTAAAACAAAAACACAATTTGGGATGGGCTCCGCGGCTGAAGCCTGTTGGCCCAGCACAAAGAATGCCGAGGCAGGCGGATGCTGAACTCACAGGTTCGAGACTGGCCTCGAAGGACACAGCGTAGTCTGCTCCCAATGAAAAACAGAGAAACAGAAAAGCATAAAAAAGCTGTGCTGGGCTCGGCATGTGCTCGCTTCAGCAGCACCTTCACTAGAATTGGGACCCTACACAGAAGGCCAGCTTGGTCGTAGCTTAAAACTTACACGCACAGGTGTGCAGCTTTTTGTATTTTATTTCTTGGTTGTGACCGCTTTGTGGAAGTCAAATAAAGATAAATTGGAGGTACAGAGAAATAAAATTAGAAAGTTACCTGGACCTGGTGGTGTGGACAACTGCAACACCAGCTACTTGAATGGCATTGGGATGACAATCACTTGAACTTAAAAGGCAGGTGTTGCAATAAGCAAAGACCACAGTGTTGCACTCCACCCTTGGTGACAAGAGGTATACTGCACATAATAAAGAAAGGCTGTTCTGGGGGTGGAGTCTCCGGGCATTTCCTTTTGTTGCAATTGCACACAGACATCAGTCTGATTACCTTTTTTCTCTTTCTTTTATTATGTAAAGTGGGTTTGCATTGGAATGATCAGACTGACCTCGAACTCATGACCTCAGGAAACCTGCCCATGTCGGCCTCCCAAACTACTTCGACTGCTGGCGTGAATCGCTGAACCTGAGACAATCTCTCAAATTTTTCATTTAACAATACATTATAACACACCGGCACAGTGGCTCACAGCAGCCTGTCATTCAGACGCCTCAAAGGTCAAGGCGGGTAAATCACCAGAAGTTGGCTGTTCGAGACCCGGCCGACCAACATGGTGAAACCCTGTATTGAAAACGAAATCACGCCGGCCACAATGGGTCAAGCCTCTAATCCCAGCACTTTGGGAGGGTGAGGCGATTGGATCACGATGTTAATGGATCGAGACCATCCTGGTCAAAATGGTGAAACCCCGTCTCTCATAAAAATACAAAAAGTTAGCTGGGCATGGTGGTGCGTGCCTGTAATCCCAGCTACTGGGGAGGCTGAAGCAGGAGAATTGCCTGAACCCAGGAGGTGGAGGTTGTGGTGAGCCGAGATCGCACCTTTGCCCTACAGCCTGGGTAACAACAGTGAAACTCCGCCTCAAAAAATAAATACATAAATAAATATATAAATAAACAAAATAGAATGAAAACACAATTTGGGTTGGGCTCTGGCTCAAGCCTGTTGGCCCAGCACAAAAAATGCCATGGCAGGCGGATGCTGACCTCAGAGGTTCGAGACTGGCCTCGAAGGACACAGCGTAGTCTGCTACCTGTGAAAAACAGAAAAACAGAAAAGCATGAAAAAAGCTGAGCTGGGCTTGGCATGTGCTCGCTTCAGCAGCACCTACACTAGAATTGGGAGGCTACACAGAAGGCCAGCATGGGCGTAGCTTAAAAATGACACGCACAGGTGTGCAGCTTTTCGAATTTTATTTCTTGGTTTTGACTGCTTTGTGGAAGTGAAATAAAGATAAATTGGATGTACAGAGAAATAAAATTAGAAAGTTATCTGGACCTGGTGGTGTGGACAACTTCAACCGCAGCTATTTGAATAGCATTGGGTAGACAATCACTGGAACTTAAAAGGCAGGTGTTGCAATAAGCAAAGATCGCACTGTTGTAATCCAGCCTTGGTGGCAAGAGGGAAACTGTATGAAATAAAGAAAGGCGTTTCTGGGCGTGGAGTCTCTGTGCACCTTGTTCTGTTTCCATTGCACACACTCATCAGTCTGATTACCTTTTTTCTTTTTATTATGTAAAGTGAGTTTTCTCCAGAATGGTCAGGCTCACCTCCAACTCCTGACCTCAGGAAAAACGCCCATTTCGGGCTCCCAAAGTGCTTAGATTGCCGGCGTGAGTGGCAGAACCTGGCACAGTCTCTCTAATTTTTCTTTTAACAATACGTTATAACAGCCCAACACAGTGGCTCACAGCAGACTGTCATTGAGATGCCTCAAAGATCAAGGCGATCAAATCACGAGAAGTTGCCGGTTCGAGACCCGGCCGACCAACATGGTGAAAGCCCGTCTTTAAAACAAAAACACAATTTGGGTTGGGCTCCGCTTCTCAAGCCTGTAGTCCCAGCACAAAAAATGCTGAGGCAGGCGGATCCTGAAGTCACAGGTTTGAGACTGGCCTCGAAGGACACAGCGTAGCCCGCTCCATATGAAAAACAAAAACAGAAAACCCTAAAAACGGTGAGCTGGGCTTGGCATGTGCTGTCTTCAGCAGCACCTACACTAAAATTGGGATGCTACACAGAAGGCTGGGGTGGTCCTCACGTAAAAATTACACGCAGAGGTGTGCAGCTTTTCGTATTTTATTCCTTGGTTGTGACTGCTTTGTGGAAATCAAATAAAGATCAACTGGAGGTACAGAAAAATAAAAATAGAAAGTGACGAGGACCTGGTGGTGTGTACACCTGCGACCCCAGCTTCTTGAACGGCATTGGCATGAAAATCACTTGAACTTAAAAGGCTGGTGCTGCAATAAGCAAAGATCGCACTGTTGCACTCCAGCCTTGGTGACCAGAGGGAAACTGTAGCAAATAAAGAAAGGCATTTCCGGGCGTGGAGTCTCCCTCCGGGCACCTCGTTCTGTTTCAATTGCACACACACATCAGTCTGATTGACTACCTTTCCTTTTTCTTTCTCTCTTAATATGTGAAGTGGGTTATCACCAAAATGCACAGGCTGACCTCGACCTCGTGACCTCAGGGTACCCGCCCACCTCGGCCTTTCAAAGTGCTTAGATTGCATGTGTGACTGGCAGCTCCCCACAGAGTCTCTCTGATTGACTTTTTGACAAAATATTATAACATTCAGAAACGGTGGCTCACGGCAGCCTGTCATTCTTTCACCTCAAAAATCAAGGCGGGCGGATCACGAGAAATTACACTTTCAAATCAGCCCAACCAACATTGTGATTAAAACAAAACATTGTGTGCAAAACAAAAACACAATTTGGGTTGGGCTCTGCGGCTCAAGCCTGTTGATCCAGCACAAAGAATGCCAAGGCAGGCGGATGCTGAACTCACAGGTTCGAGACTGGCCTCGAAGGACACAGTGTAGTCTGCTCCCAATGAAAAACAGAAAAACAGAAAAGCATAAAAAAGCTGAGCTGGGCTCGGCATGTGCTCGCTTCAGCAGCACCTACACTAGAATTGGGACGCTACACAGAAGGCCAGCTTGGTCGTAGCTTAAAAATTACACGCACAGGTGTGCAGCTTTTCATATTTTATTTCTTGGTTGTGACTGCTTTGTGGAAGTCAAATAAAGATAAATTGGAGGTACAGAGAAATAAAATTAGAAAGTTACCTGGACCTGGTGGTGTGGACAACTGCAACACCAGCTACTTGAATGGCATTGAGATGACAATCACTTGAACTCAAAAGGCAGGTGTTGCAATAAGCAAAGATCGAACTGTTGCACTCCACCCTTGGTGACAAGAGGTATACTGCACGTAATAAAGAAAGGCTGTTCTGAAGGCGGAGTCTCCGGCATTTCCTTTTGTTGCAATTGCACACAGTCATCAGTCTGATTGCCTTTTTGCTCTCTCTCTCTTTTATTATATAAAGTGGGTTTGCATTGGAATGGTCAGGCTGACCTCGAATTCATGACCTCAGGAAACCCACCCACGTCGGCCTCCCAAACTACTTAGATTGCTCGTGTGAATCACACAACCTGGCACAGTCTCTCTAATTTTTCTTTTAACAATACATTATAACACACCGGCACAGTGGCTCACAGCAGCCTGTCATTCAGATGCCTCAAAGGTCAAGGCGGGTAAATCACGAGAAGTTGGCGGT
Source organism: Saguinus midas (assembly GCA_021498475.1). Lineage (NCBI taxonomy): Eukaryota > Metazoa > Chordata > Mammalia > Primates > Cebidae > Saguinus > Saguinus midas. The sequence continues at coordinate 53,327,851 of CM038409.1, forward strand.
TCGAGACCTGGCCGACCAACATGGTGAAACCCCGTCTTTAAAACGAAAACACGCCGGGCGCGATGGCTCAAGCCTGTAATCCCAGCACTTTGGGAGGGTGAGGCGTGTGGATCACGATGTCAATGGATCGAGACCATCCTGGTCAAAATGGTGAAACCCCGTCTCTCATAAAAATACAAAAAAATAGCTGGGCATGGTGGTGTGTGCCTGTAATCCCAGCTACTGGGGAGGCTGAAGCAGGAGAATTGCCTGAACCCAGGAGGCGGAGGTTGTGGTGAGCCGAGATAGAGCCTTTGCCCTCCAGCCTGGGTAACAGCAGCAAAACTACGCCTCAAAAAATAAATAATAAAAAAATAAAATGAAAACATAATTTGGGTTGGGCTCTGCGGCTCAAGCCTGTTGGCCCAGCACAAAGAATGCCGAGGCAGGCGAATGCTGGAGTCACAGGTTCGAGACTGGCCTCGAAGGACACAGCATAGTCTGCTACCTGTGAAAAACAGAAAAACAGAAAAGCATAAAAAGCTGAGCTGAGCTCGGCATGAGCTCGCTTCAGCAGCACCTACACTAGAATTGGGACGCTACACAGAAGGCCAGCCTAGTCGTAGCTTAAAAACTACACACACAGGTGTGCAGCTTTTCGTATTTTGTCTCTTGGTTTTGACTGCTTTGTGGAAGTCAAATTAAGATAAATTGGAGGTACAGAGAAATAAAATTAGAAAGTTACCAGGACCTGGTGGTGTGGACAACTTCAACTGCAGCTATTTGAACTGCATTGGGAGGGCAATCGCTTGAACTTAAAAGGCAGGTGTTGCAATAAGCAAAGATCGTACTGTTGCACTCCAGCCTTTGTGACCAGAGGGAAACTCTACCTAATAAAGAAAGGCGTTTTTGGGCGTGGAGTCTCCGGGCACCTCGTTCCGTTTCCATTGCACACACTCATCAGTCTGATTACCTTTCTTTTTTTCTCTCTCATTTATTATGTTAGGTGGGATTTCAACAAAATGAACAGGCTGACCTCGAACTCTTGACCTCAAGATACCCACCCATTTCGGCCTTTCAAAGCGCTTAGAGTGCTTGTGTGACTGGCAGCGCCCGGCAGAGTCTCTCTGATTTATTTTTTGACAATACATTATAACACCCAGGCACAGTGGCTCAAGGCAGCTTGTCATTCTGTCGACTCAAAAATCAAGGCGGGTGGATCATGAGAAGTTGCGGTTTCGAGACCCGCCCGACCAACCTTTTGAAATCCTGTTTTTAAAACAAAAACACGATTTGGGTACGGCTCCGCGGCTCAAGCCTGTTGTCCCAACACAAAGAATGCTGAGGCATGTGGATCCAGAAGTCACAGGTTTGAGACTGGCCTCGAAGGACACAGTGTAGTCCTCTCTATAAAAACAAAACAAAACAAAACAAAAAACAGAAAACTATATAAATGCTGAGGTGGGTTCGTCATGTGCTCGCTTCGTCATCTCCTACACTAGAATTGAGATGCTACACAGAAGGCCGGCATGGTGGTAGCCTAGAAATGACACGCACAGGTGTGCAGCTTTTCGTATTTACTTCTTCGTTGTGACTGCTTTTTGGAAATCAAATAAAGATAGATTGGAGGTACAGAAAAATAAAAATAGAAAGTTAGCTGGACCTGGTGTTGTGGACACCTGCAACCCCAGCCACTTTAAGGGCATTCGGATGACAATCAATTGAACCCAAAAGGCAGGTGTTGCAATAAGCAAAGATCGCACTGTTGCACTCCAGCCTTGGTGACAAGAGGTAAACTGCACGTAATAAAGAAAGGCGGTTCTGGGGGTGGAGTCTCCGGGCATTTCCTTTTGTTTCAATTGCACACACTCATCAGTCTGATTATCTTTTATTTTTCTCTTTTATTATGTAAAGCGGGTTTTCAACAGAATGCTCAGGCTGACCTCGAACTCCTGACCTCAGGAAAAACGCCCATTTCGGGCTCCCAAAGTGCTTAGATTGCTGGCGTGAGTGGCAGAACCTGGCACAGTCTCTCTAATTTTTCTTTTCACAATACATTATAACAGCCCGGCACAGTGGCTCACAGTAGCCTGTCATTCAGACGCCTCAAAGATCAAGGTGGTCAAATCACGAGAAGTTGCCGGTTCGAGACCTGGCCGACCAACATGGTGAAACCCCATCTTTAAAACGAAAACACAATTTAGGTTGGGCTCTGCTTCTCAAGCCTGTAGTCCCAGCACAAAAAATGCCGAGGTAGGCGGATCCTGAAGTCACAGGTTTGAGACTGGCCTCGAAGGACACAGCGTAGCCCGCTCCATATGAAAAACAAAAACAGAAAACCCTAAAAACGGTGAGCTGGGCTTGGCATGTGCTCTCTTCAGCAGCACCTACACTAAAATTGGGACGCTACACAGAAGGCTGGGGTGGTCCTCACGTAAAAATTACACGCAGAGGTGTGCAGCTTTTCGTATTTTATTTCTTGGTTGTGACTGCTTTGTGGAAATTAAATAAAGATCAACTGGAGGTACAGAAAAATAAAAGTAGAAAGTTATGAGGACCTGGTGGTGTGAACACCTGCGACCCCAGCTTCTTGAACGGCATTGGCATGAAAATCACTTGAACTTAAAAGGCAGGTGCTGCAATAAGCAAAGATCGCACTGTTGCACTCCAGCCTTTGTGACCAGAGGGAAACTGTAGCAAATAAAGAAAGGCGTTTCTGGGTGTGGAGTCTCCCGGCACCTCGTTTTGTTTCAATTGCACACACTCATCAGTCTGATTACCTTTCCTTTTTTTTTCTCTCTTAATATGTGAAGTGGTTTATCACCAAAATGCACAGGCTGACCTGGACCTCGTGACCTCAGGATACTCGCTCAACTCGGCCTTTCAAAGTGCTTAGATTGCATGTGTGACTGGCAGCGCCCGGCAGAGTCTCTCTGATTGACTTTTTGACAAAATATTATAACATTCAGAAAGGGTGGCTCACGGCAGCCTGTTATTCATTGGCCTCAAAAATCAAGGCGGGTGGATCACGAGAAGTTGCGCTTTGAGACCCGCCCGACCAAAATGGTGAAACCGCGTCTTTAAAACAAAACATTGTGTGTAAAACAAAACAAAAACAGAATTTGGGTTGGGCTCCGTGGCTCAAGCCTGTTGATTCAGCACAAAGAATGCCGAGGCAAGCGGATGCTGAAGTCACAGGTTCGAGACTGGCCTCGAAGGACACAGCGTAGCCAGCTCCTATAAAAACAAAAACAGAAAAGTCTAAAAACGGTGAGCTGGGCTTGGCATGTGCTCTCCTCAGCAGCACCTACACTAAAATTGGGATGCTACACAGAAGGCTGGGGTGGTCCTCACGTAAAAATTACAGGCAGAGGTGTGCAGCTTTTGTATTTTATTTCTTGGTTGTGACTGCTTTGTGGAAATTAAATAAAGATCAACTGGAGGTACAGAAAAATAAAAGTAGAAAGTTACGAGGACATGGTGGTGTGAACACCTGTGACCCTAGCTTCTTGAATGGCATTGGCATGAAAATCACTTGAACTTAAAAGGCAGGTGTTGCAATAAGCAAAGATCGCACTGTTGCACTCCAGCCTTGGTGACCAGAGGGAAACTGTAGCAAATAAAGAAAGGCGTTTCTGGGTGTGGAGTCTCACTCCGGCACATCGTTTTGTTTCAATTGCACACACTCATCAGTCTGATTACCTTTCTTTTTTTCTCTTTTATTATGTGAGGTGGGTTTTCACCAGAATGCACAGGCTGACCTGGACCTCGTGACCTCAGGATACTCGCTCAACTCGGCCTTTCAAAGTGCTTAGATTGCATGTGTGACTGGCAGCGCCCGGCAGAGTCTCTCTGATTGACTTTTTGACAAAATATTATAACATTCAGAAAGGGTGGCTCACGGCAGCCTGTTATTCATTGGCCTCAAAAATCAAGGCGGGCGGATCACGAGAAATTGCGCTTTTGAAACCCGCCCGACCAACATTGTGATTAAAACAAAACATTGTGTGTAAAACAAAAACAGAATTTGGGTTGGGATCCGCAACTCAAGCCTGTTGATTCAGCACAAAGAATGCCGAGGCAAGCGGATGCTGAAGTCAGAGGTTCGAGACTGGCCTCAAAGGAAGCAGCATTGTCTGCTCCATATAAATAACAAAAACAGAAAAGTCTAAAAACGGTGAGCTGGGCTTGGCATGTGCGCTCTTCAGCAGCACCTACACAAGAATTGGGATGCTACACAGAATGCCAGCGTGATCCAAGTCTAAAAATTACAGGCAGAGGTGTGCAGCTTTTCGTATTTTATTTCTTGAATGTGACTGCTTTGTGGAAATCAAACAAAGATAGATTGGAAGTACAGAAAAATAGAAAGTTAGTTGGACCTGGTGTTGTGGAGACCTGCAACCCCAGCTAATTGAACGGCATTTGGACTACCATCACTTAAACGTAAAAGTCAGGTGTTTCAATAAGCAAAACTCACACATTTGCAGTCCTGCCTTGGTGACAAGAGGGAAACTGTATGTAACCAAATTAGGCGGTTCTGGGTGTGGACTCTCCGGGCACCTCGTTTTGTTTCAATTGCACACACTCATCATAGAGATAACCTTTCTTTTATTTTTTCTTTCTCTTTTATTATGTGCGGTGGGTTTCTAGTGGAATGCACAGGCTGAACTCGAACTCGTGACCTCAGAACACCCGCCCACCTCTGCCTTTCAAAGTCCTTAGATTGCTTGTGTGTGTGTGGAAGCGCCCGGCAGAGTCTCTCTGATTTTTTATTTAACAATACATTATAACAACCCTGCACGGTGGCTACAGGAAGCCTCTAATTCAACCGACTCAAAAATCAAGGCGGGCAGATTACAAGAAGTGGCGCTTTCGAGACTCGCCTGACCAAAATGGTGAAACTTCATCTTAAAACAAAAAGACAATTTGGCTTCGGCTCCGCGGCTCAAGCCTATAGTACCAGCAAAAAAGAATGCTGATGAAGGCAGATCGTGAGGTTACAGGTTTGAGAATTGCCTCGATAAACACAGCGTAGCCTGTTCCCTATAAAAACAAAAAAAAAAAAAAAAAAACAGAAAAACATAAAACATCTGAGCTGGGCTTGGCATATACTCGCTTCGGTAGCACCAACACTAACATTGGGATGCTACACAAAAATCTGGGGTGGTCATAGCGTAACAATGACACCACAGGTGTGCAGCTTTTCGTAGTTTATTTCTTCGTATTGACTGCTCTTTGGAAATCAAATAAAGATAGATTTTAGGTCCAGAAATCTAAAAATAGAAAGTTATTAGGACCTGGTGTTGTGGACGACTGTAACCCCAGCTACTCGAACGGCATTAAGATGACATTCTGTTAAAGTAGAACAACAGGTGTTGCAATAAGCAAAGATCGCATTATTGCACTACAGCCTTGATGACAATAGGGAAACTGCACGTAATAAAGAAAGGCGATGTTAAGGTGGAGTCTCCGTGAAAGTTGTTTGGTTTCAATTGCACACACTCATGAGTCTGATTACCTTTTTTAATTTCTCTTTTATTGTGTGAGGTGGGTTTTCACTGGAATGCACATTCTGACATCGAAATCGTAACCTCAGAAAATCCATCCAACTATGCCTTTCAAAGTGCTTTGATAGCTTGCCTGAGTGGCAGCGCCCACAGAGTCTCTCTGATTTTCTTTCTAAATGTACATTATAACAGCACGGCACGGTGGCTAAAGGCATCCTGTAATTGAGTCGCCTCAAAAACCAAGGCGGGCGGATCACGAGAAGTTGCGCTTTCGAGACCCGCCTGACCAAAATGATGAAACCGCGTCTTTAAAACAAAAAGAAAATTTGGCTTGGGCTCCGCGGCTCAAGCCTGTAGTCCCAGCACAAAAGAATGCCGAGGCAGGCAGATCGTGAGGTCACAGTTTCGAGACTGGCCTTGATAAACACAGCGTAGCCTGTTCCCTATAAACAACAAAACAACAGAAAACACAAAATCCTGAGATGGGCTTGGCATGTACTCGCTTCTGCTGCACCTACACTAACATTGGGATGCTACACAAAAATCCGGGGTGGTCATAGCATAACAATGACAACACAGGTGTGCAGCTCTTTGTACTTTATTTCTACATATTGACTGCTTTTTGGAAATCAAATATAGATTGGAGGTCAAGAAATCTAAAAATAGAAATTTAGTAGGACCTGGTGGTGTGGACGACTGCAACCCCAGCTAGTTGAACGGCATTGAGATGACATTCTGTTAAACTAAAATGGCAGGTGTGTCAATAAGCAAAGATCGCATTATTGCACTCCAGCTTTGGTGACAATAGGGAAACTGCACGTAATAAAAAAGGCGATCTTAAGGTGGCGTCTGGGAACTTTGTTTAGTTTCAATTGCACACACTCATCAGTCTGATTACCTTTCTTTTATTTTCTCTTTTATTATGTGAGGTGGGTTTTCACCGAATGCACATTCTGACATCGAACTCGTGACCTCAGAAAACCCACCCACCTAGGCCTTTCAAAGTGCTTAGATTGCTTGCGTGAGTGGCAGCGCCCCACAGAGTCTCTCTGATTTCTTTTTAAATGTACATTATAACAGCCCGGCACGGTGGCTCAAGGCATCCTGTAATTGAGTCGCCTCAAAAACCAAGGCGGGCGGATCACGAGAAGTTGCGCTTTCGAGACCCGCCCGACCAAAATGGTGAAACCGCGTCTTTAAAACAAAAAGACAATTTGGCTTGGGCTCCGCGGCTCAAGCCTGTAGTCCCAGCACAAAAGAATGCCGAGGCAGGCGGATCGTGAGGTCACAGGTTCGAGACTGGCCTCGATAAACACAGAGTAGCCCATTCCCTATAAAAAACAAAACAACAGAAAAACACAAAATCCTGAGATAGGCTAGGCATGTAGTCGCTTCAGCAGCACCTACACTAAAATTGGGAGGCGTCACAAAATAAACGGTGTATTTGTAGCATAAAAATGACACCACAGGTGTGCAGCTTTTCGTATTTCATTTCTACGGATTGACTGCTTTGTGGAAATCAAACAAAGATAGATTGGAGGTGCAGAAAAATTAAAATAAAAAGTTAGCTGGACCTGGTGTTGTGGAGACCTGCAACCCCAGCTAATTGAACGGCATTTGGACTACAATCACTTGAACGTAAAAGGCAGGTGTTTCAATAAGCAAAACTCTCACAGTTGCAGTCCAGCCTTGGTGACAAGAGGGAAACTGTACGTAACCAAATAAGGCGGTTCTGGGTGTGGAGTCTCCGGGCACCTCGTTTTGTTTCAATTGCACACACTCATCATTCTGATTACCTTTCTTTTATTTTCTCTTTTATTATGTGAGGTGGGTTTTCACCAGAATGCACAGGCTGACCTCGAACTCGCGACCTCAGAAAACCCGCCCACCTCGGCCTTTCAAAGTGCTTAGATTGCTTGTGTGAGTGGCAGCGCCCGGCAGAGTCTCTCTGATTTCTTATTTAACAATACATTATAACAGCCCTGCACGGTGGCTAAGGGCAGCCTGTAATTGAGTCGCCTCAAAAATCAAGGCGGGCGGATCACGAGAAGTTGCGCTTTCGAGACCCGCCCGACCAAAATGGTGAAACCGTCTTTAAAACAAAAAACAGAAAACATAAAAAGCTGAGCTGGGCTTGGCATGTACTCGTTTCAGCAGCACCTACACTAACATTGGGATGCTACACAAAAATCCGGGGTGGTCATAGCGTAAAAATGACACCACAGGTGTGCAGCTTTTCGTACTTTATTTCTACGTATTGACTGCTTTTTGGAAATCAAATAAAGATAGATTGGAGGTACAGAAAAATAAAAATAGAAAGTTAGTTGGACCTGGTGGTCTGAACGCCTGCAACCCCAGCTACTTGAACGGCATTGGGATGACAATCACTTGAACTTAAAAGGCAGGTGTTGCAATAAGCAAAGATCTCACTGTTGCACTCCAGCCTTGGTGACAAAAGAAAAACTGCACGTAATAAAGAATGGCGGTTCTGGGGTGGAGTCTCCAGGAACCTCATTTTGTTTCAATTGCACACACTCATCAGTCTGATTACCTTTCTTTTTTTTCTCTTTTATTATGTGAGGTGGGTTTTCACCAGAATGCACAGGCTGACCTCGAACTCGTGACCTCAGGAAACCCGCCCACCTCGGCCTTTCAAAGTGCTTAGATTGCTTGTGTTAGTGGCAGCGCCCGCAGAGTCTCTCTGATTTCTTATTTAACAATACATTATAACAGCCCTGCATGGTGGCTCAGGGCAGCCTGTAATTCATTTGCCTCAAAAATCAAGGCAGGCGGATAACGAGAAGTTGCGCTTCAGAGACTCGCCCGACCAAAATGGTGAAACCGCAACTTTAAAACAAAAAACAGAAAATCATAAAATAGCTGAGCTGGGGTTGGCATGTACACGCTTCGGAAGGACCTACATTAAAATTGGGATGCTACATGAAAGGGTGGTCGCAGCGTAAAAATGACACCACAGGTGTGCAGGTTTTCGTATTTTATTTCTACATATTGGATGCTTTGTGGAAATCAAATAAAGATAGATTGGAGGTACAGAAAAATTAAAATAGAAAGTTAGTTGGACCTGGTGGTGTGGACACCTGCAACCCCAGCTAATTGAACGGCATTTGGACTACAATCACTTGAACTAAAAGGCAGGTGTTGCAATAAGCAAAGATCGCATTATTGCACTCCAGCCTTGGTGACAAGAGGAAACTGCACGTAATAAAGAAAGGCGATCTTAAGGTGGAGTCTCCGGAACTTTGTTTGGTTTCAATTGCACACTCATCAGTGTGATTACCTTTCTTTTTTTTTCTCTTTTATTATGTGAGGTGGGTTTTCACCGGAATGCACAGGCTGACCTCAAACTCGCGACCTCAGGAAACCCGCCCACCTCGGCCTTTCAAAGTGCTTAGATTGCTTGTGTGAGTGGCAGCACCGGCAGAGTCTCTCTGATTTCTTTTTAACAATACATTATAACAGCCTGGCATGGTGGCTCACGGCAGCCTGTAATTCAATCGCCTCAAAAATCAAGGTGGGCGGATCACGAGAAGTTATGCTTTGAGACCCTCCCGACCAAAATGGTGAAACCGTCTTTAAAACAAAAAAACAGAACAACATAAAAAACCTGAGCTGGGCCTGGCATGTACACGTTTCGGCAGAACCTACACTAAAATTGGGACGCTACACGAAAGGCCGGCGTGGTCACAGCGTAAAAATGACACCACAGGTGTGCAGCTTTTGTATTTTATTTCTATGTATTGACTGCTTTGTGGAAATCAAATAAAGATAGATTGGAGGTCCAGAAATCTAAAAATAGAAAGTTAGTAGGACCTGGTGGTGTGGACGACTGCAACCCCAGCTACTCGAACGGCATTGAGATGACATTCTGTTAAACTAAAACGGCAGGTGTTGCAATAAGCAAAGATCGCATTATTGCACTCCAGCCTTGGTGACAAGAGGAAACTGCACGTAATAAAGAAAGGCGATCTTAAGGTGGAGTCTCCGGAACTTTGTTTGGTTTCAATTGCACACACTCATCAGTCTGATTACCTTTCTTTTATTTTCTCTTTTATTATGTGAGGTGGGTTTTCACCGGAATGCACATTCTGACATCGAACTCGTGACCTCAGGAAACCCACCCACCTAGGCCTTTCAAAGTGCTTAGATTGCTTGCGTGAGTGGCAGCGCCCGCAGAGTCTCTCTGATTTCCTTTTTAAATGTACATTATAACAGCCCGGCACGGTGGCTCACGGCATCCTGTAATTGAGTCGCCTCAAAAATCAAGGCGGGCGGATCACGAGAAGTTGCGCTTTCGAGACCCGCCCGACCAAAATGGTGAAACCGCGTCTTTAAAACAAAAAGACAATTTGGCTTGGGCTCCGCGGCTCAAGCCTTTAGTACCAGCACAAAAGAATGCCGAGGAAGGCAGATCGTGAGGTCACAGGTTCGAGACTGGCCTCGAAGGACACAGCGTAGCCAGCTCCTATAAAAAAAAAAAAAAAAAAAAAAAACAGAAAAACATAAAAAGCTGAGCTGGGCTTGGCATGTACTCGTTTCGGCAGCACCTACACTAAAATTGGGACGCTACACAAAAGGCCGGCATGGTCATAGCGTAAAAATGACACCACAGGTGTGCAGCTTTTAGTATTTTATTTCTACGTATTGACTGCTTTTTGGAAATCAAATAAAGATAGATTGGAGGTACAGAAAAATAAAAATAGAAAGTTAGTTGGACCTGGTGGTGTGGACGACTGTAACTCCAGCTCCTCGAACGTCATTGAAATGACAATCACTTGAACTAAAAGGCAGGTGTTGCAATAAGCAAAGATCGCATTGTTGCACTCCAGCCTTTGTGACAAGAGGAAAACTGCCCATAATAAAGAAAGGCGATCTTAAGGTGGAGTCTCCGGGAACTTTGTTTGGTTTCAATTGCACACACTCATCAGTCTGATTACCTTTCTTTTATTTTCTCTTTTATTATGTGAGGTGGGTTTTCACCGGAATGCACATTCTGACATCGAACTCGTGACCTCAGGAAACCCACCCACCTCGGCCTTTCAAAGTGCTTAGATTGCTTGCATGAGTGGCAGCGCCCGGCAGAGTCTCTCTGATTTTTTTTTAAACAATACATTATAACAGCCCTGCACGGTGGCTCACGGCAGCCTGTAATTCAGTCGCCTCAAAAATCAAGGCGAGTGGATCAGTAGAAGTTGCGCATTCGAGACACGCCGACAAAATTGGTAAAACCGCATCTTTAAAACAAAAGACAATTTGGGTTGGGCTCCACGGCTCCAGCCTTTAGTCCCAGCACAAAAGAATGCCGAGCCAGGAGGATCGTGAGGTCACAGGTTCGATACTGGCCTCAAAGGACACAGTGTAGCCCACTTTCTATACAATACAAAAAACAAAAAAAAAAAAAAAAAAGCTGAGCTGGGCTTGGCATGTGCTCACTTCAGCAGCACCTACACTAAAATTGGGACGCTACACAGAAGGCAGTCGTGGTCATAGCGTAAAAATGACACACACAGGTGTGCAGCCTTTCGTATTTTATTTCTTTTTTTGACTGCTTTGTGGAAATCAAACAAAGATAGATTGGAGGTACAGAAAAATAAAAATAGAAAGTTAGCTGGACCTGGTGGTGTGGACTCCTGCAACCCCAGCTACTTGAACGGCATTGGGATGAAAATCACTTGAACTTAAAAGGCAGGTGTTGCAATAATCGAAAATCACACTGTTGCACTCCAGCATTGGTCACAAGAGGGAAACTGTATGTAATAAAGAAAGGCGGTTCTGGGGGTGGAGTCTCTGGGCACCTCGCTTTGTTTCAATTGCACACACTCATCATTCTGATTACCTTTCTTTTTTTTCTTTTTATTATGTGAGGTGGGTTTTGACCGGAATGCACAGGCTGACCTCGAACTGGTGACCTCAGGAAACCCGCTCACCTTGGCCTTTAAAAGTGCTTAGATTGCTTGCGTAAATGGCAGTGCCCGGCAGAGTCTCTCTGATTTCTTATTAAACAATACATTATAACAGCCCTGACGGTGGCTCAGGGAAGCCTGTCATTCAGTCACCTCAAAAATCAAGGCGGGGAAATCACGAGAAGTTGAGCTTTTGAGACCCGATTGACCAACATGGTGAAACCCCATCTTTAAAAAAAAGACAATTTTGGTTGGGTTCCCTGGTTCAAGCCTGTAGTCCCAGCAAAAAAAATGCCGAGCCAGGAGGATCGTGAGGTCACAGGTTCGATACTGGCCTCAAAGGACACAGTGTAGCCCACTTTCTATACAATACAAAAAAACAAAAAAAAAAAAAAAAGCTGAGCTGGGCTTGGCATGTGCTCGCTTCAGCAGCACCTACACTAAAATTGGGATGCTACACAGAAGGCCGGCATGGTCATATCATAAAATTAACACCACAGGTGTGCAGCTTTTGTATTTTATTTCTATGTATTGACTGCTTTGTAGAAATCAAATAAAGATAGATTAGAGGTACAGAAAAATAAAAATAGAAAGTTAGCTGGACCTGGTGGTGTGGACACCTGCAACCCCAGCTACTTGAAAGGCATTGAGATGACAATCACTTGAACATAAAAGGCAGGTGTTGCAATAAGCAAAGATCGCACTGTTGCACTCCAGCCTTGGTGACAAAAGGAAACTGTACGTAATAAAGAAAGGCGGTTCTGGGGTGGAGTCTCCAGGCACCTCGTTTTGTTTCAATTGCACACACTCATCAGTCTGATTACCTTACTTTTTTTTCTCTTTTATTATGTGAGGTGGGTTTTCACCAGATTGCACAGGCTGACCTCAAACCCGTGACCTCAGGAAACCCGCCCACCTCAGCCTTTCAAAGTGCTTAGATTGATTGTGTGAGTGGCAGCACCCGGCGGAGTCTCTCTGATTTTTTTTTAATGATACATTATAACAACCCGGCACGGTGTCTCACGGCAGCCTGTCATTAAGTCACCTCAAAAATCAAGGCGGGAAATCACGAGAAGTTGCGCTTTGAGACTCGCCCTACCAAAATGGTGAAACCGCGTCTTTAAAACAAAAGACAATTTGGGTTGGGCTCCACGGCTCAAGCCTGTAGTCCCTGCACAAAAGAATGCCGAGGAAGGTGGATCGTGAGGTCACAGGTTGGAGACTGGCCTCGAAGGACACAGCGTAGCCCACTCAGTATAAAACAAAAAAAACAAAAAAAAAAAAAAAACAGAAAAACATAAGAAAGTTAAGCTGGGCTTTTCATGTGCTCGCTTCGGCAGCACCTACCCTAAAATTGGGGATGCTACACAGAAGGCCGGCATGGTCATAGCATAAAAATGACACGCACAGGTGTGCAGCTTTTCATATTTTATTTCTTCATTGTGACTGCTTTGTGGAAATCACATAAAGATAGATTGGAGGTACAGAAAAATAAAAATAGAAAGTTAGTTGGACCTGGTGGTGTGGACACCTGCAACCCCAGCTACTTGAACGACATTGGGATGAAAATCACTTGAACTTAAAAGGCAGGTGTTGCAATAATCGAAAATCACACTGTTGCACTCCAGCATTGGTCACAAGAGGGAAACTGTATGTAATAAAGAAAGGCGGTTCTGGGGTGGAGTCTCCGGGCACCTCGCTTTGTTTCAATTGCAGACACTCATCAGTGTAATTACCTTTCTTTTTTTTTTTTTTGTCTTTTATTATGTGAGGTGGGTTTTCACCGGAATGCACAGGCTTACTTCGAATTCGTGACCTCAGGGAACCCGCCAACCTCGGCCTTTCAAGGTGCTTAGATTGCTTGCATGAGTGGCAGCACCCGGCAGAGTCTCTCTGATTTGTTTTTTAACAATACATTATAACAGCCCGGCACAGTGTCTCATGGCAGCCTGTCATTCAGTCTCCTCAAAAATCAAGGTGGGCAGATCACGAGAAGTTGTGCTTTCGAGACCTGCCCGACCAAAATGATGAAACCACATCTTTAAAACAAAATGACAATTTGGATTGGGCTTCCCGGCTTAAGCCTGCAGTCCCACCACTAAGAATGCCAAGGCAGGCAAATCGTGAGGTCACAGGTTCGAGACTGGCCTCGAAAAACACAGCGTAGCCCTCTCCCTATAAAAAAAAAAAAAAAAAACAGAAAAACATAAAAAGGCTGAGCTTGGCTTGGCATGTGCTCGCTTCGGCAGCACCTACACTAAAATTGGGATGCTACCCAGAAGGCTGGCATGGTCATAGCATAAAAATGACACCACAGGTGTTCGGCTTTTTATATTTCATATCTATGTATTGACTGCTTTGTGGAAATCAAATAAAGATAGATTGAAGGTACAGAAAAATAAAAATAGAAAGTTAGCTGGACCTGGTTGTGTGGACACCTGCAACCCCAGATTATTAAATGGCATTGAGATGACAATCACTTGAACTTAAAAGGCAGGTGTTGCATTAAGCAAAGATCTCACTGTTGCACTCCAGCCTTGGTGACAAGAGGAAAACTCTACATAATAAACTGTGATATAGCTAGCCTAGAGTTAGAACCTGTACACTGCCATTTTATAAAAGAGACAAAACTGTTTCCATTCTCCTCACAATGACTGCTAACCTTAATTTTTGTAAACTGCTAATTTACTTTGCAAAAGTAAAGCTGCATGCCTTCTCTTATCTGTAACTATCAGAATTGCTAGCCTTTGATCATTAGTAATGACCAGAAGAAGCACCCCCGAATAATTCCATTCTGGAGCCAAGTAACCCCTACCCAGAGGATGTGTAAGCAAATTGTTATCTCAAGTTCTGTAAATCTCTTAAAGTGTCAAACACACCCCTAGCCATCTGGATGTCTGGAAAACCATCACCCTCCTCTCTACCCTGAGGTGATTTACAGCCCACCAAAATCTCTGAACACTTTTATCTCGTCTCTGCCTCTTATCCCCACTCCCAAAGCTCTCAAGGTGGTTTAGTAAGTATAAAAAAGTCTTACCTTTCTTCTTTCTCTGCCACGGGTTGGAGAGATGTGAGTCCTCCGTGGTCGCCGGCAATAAACCCTGCAATTTGGCATACTTTTGTCTTGGTGTTGACTTTCTGTGCTCGGTCCGATACAACATTTTGGAGGTCCCACCGAGATCTTTTATTTTTCTGCACCAGACAAAAGCCATTTCAGAGCCTCGCCTGGGTGGCTGCTCCCTCCTCGGGAGCCTCTAGGGAGGTGCCCCCTGAGCTGTCTCAGGGCCCCTGAGTGCCACTGCAGAGAAGTGCCGACCCGGCTGACGTTCACCCAACATTCTTCAGGGTCCTAAAAGCCTCTGGAGGTAGGTTTTGTTTGGAATCTGGGAACTAGTTCAAGGGAAAAGGGCTTGTGTCAGGGAACTGATGAGTCACTGCAAATCTGACTTGGCAAGCCTCACCGAGACGTTGCTTGAGGCTTCTGGTGGCTGGCATAGTGGGTGCCAGCATGGTAGCTGGTATAGTGGATATCAGCATCGGTGGCTTGCATAGGAAATGCCAGCATTCTGGTGGCTGTCATAGTGGGTTGCAGCCTTCTGGTAGCTGATATAGTGGATATCAGCATTGGGTAGCTGGCATAGTGGATGCCAGCCTTTGGGTGGCTGTCATAGTGGGTGGCAGTCTTCTGGTAGCTGGCATAGTGGATGTAAGCATTCAATTGTTTTCCATACCCTCTGTGTGAGTGAGAGTGTGTGTGTGTATTTATGTAGTTCCACGGCTGAAAGCTATGGGGCTTTCATGAGCCTCCATTCGTGGTTTCACTGGAGCATCATAAGGCATAATGGTGATTCACCTCAGAGCTGTCCTACTCGGACTTCCATCCTGAGGTGACCAGGCCCGGGGGTTATACTGGTACACCTTAGCCAAGACACACCTGAAAGACCCCTCCAAGGGCATGGCCGGGCAGGCAACTGAGTGATCTCCTCTGGAAGGCTCCCATCCTTTGTTCATCACTGTTTTATGTGGTCCTGTCTCATCTGTAAATTTGTTAGTTTTATTAGACTCCTGCTAGCAGACATACACTGGTTCAGACCATCTTCCCTTAAGGTACAAGATAGTTTACAGTGGTTGATGAACCACTGGATGCAGGGAACTTTTATTGATTATACCCCTGCAGAGATTATGCTCTTCTTCTTTCTCAGCTTTTTCTTCTATCACTGAGGCCTCATTATTTCTTCTTCCACCATGTGGCAAATAGTCTTAACTTTAGTTGTTTTTATTTTCTTCCTTGCTATAATTATTGTGGCCTGTAAATTCTCCCAGCCACCTCCACTGGGAAAAGAGTATTTTTGCCTGTGCTGGGTCTGAGTCCATGTCAGAAAGGCAGTTGTGCCCTTGGCACCTTGAAAGTAGTTTCTTTAAAATTGTAAGAAACAAAGTCCTAGATCAGGGTCTACAAGTGCTCTTTGCCAAGCTAAAATAGAAAACTAGTGACTGCCTATTCTGTCAGAAAAGTGTCCAATGTTGTTATAGGCAGTGCCTGGGAATATATCACAGGGAGGCCCTACTAAAACCTGCTTTAGAGAGGGCAAAATTTGAATTAGAGGCTTTCCAAAATTAGCTATACCAGCACAGAAAGAGAAAGACACAAGTAGTAAGCAAAATTCCGGAGAGAAAGGACAAAAAGGAAAGAGAGAGGAGAGAAGAGATAAGGAAAGAAGAGAGACAGGAGACAGGAATTTAATGCTTTTCAGGGTCTCTGCATCAAGGTGACCAAAAGCTGCAGGGGCGGGGAGCTCACAGCTGGCCTAGCGGCTTAGAGCTCAGTTTTCAAACTGACACAAAAGCATTTTTTCCCTTCTCTGCAGACTGCTAGCCCCACCTGGCTTTCAGGCAGGCCACACTGCCTCAGAGTGTAGCATTTACATCTAAAAACTGGCTTTAAGAACAGCTTTCTAACTGTTTGTAGTGCAAATTATTTGTTAGCACAGCAATTAAGATGGGGAGGGGGTGCAGGCTGCAGGATTGTTAGTTCAAGTCCTCAATAAAGCCAGTCTTAAATTAGTAAAATCTCTCAAGGGAAAATTTAAAACTGAAAGAAAATGACCAAATGGGCTCATCATAGTCCCAACCATGCACCCCTCCGATGCATGATGGAAAACTTCAAATTAGGGTTCTCTGGCCAGTATAGTGTTAAGCTAACCCCAAAGAGGCTTTGGACCCTTTGTGAGCTGGAGTGGCCAGCTTTTAGGGTAGGCTGGCCAGATACGGGGACATATGACCCCAAGATAACTCAGGCTGTCTGGAACATCGTGTCAGGGTCCCCAGGCCACCCTGATCAATTTTCATGCATCAATCAATGGCTGAGGCTGAACCAGCACCCCCGTCCTTGGCTTGAAAAAAGTATAAAGTGTGCTGGACTTCAGGTTATGCTAGCAGGCCCAAAGAAGGGCCCCTTAGCGCCAGTTGTTCTTCCAAGCCCTGCCAAGAACCAAGAGTTGCCTCCATCATATTCTCGGCCCAGTACTCATGATCACCCCTTATCTCCTCTCCACAATCGTAGCAGGGCCCCACACCCACCAGTGGTCCTTCCTCTCCAAGAGGCTCCCCAACAGAAGAAAATAATTGGGGTCACCCATTCTTTGTTCACTTCTTGTCAGGTGACTTATATAACCAAAAAGTGATAGAAATTAAGGAGAGGGCCAAAACACCAAGTGCTGGCATAAGCTTTATTAAGAGCAAGGAAAAATTTGCTGGGCTTCACCTAAAACTGACACGCAGCACCTGTGGCATAGCAAAAAGAATTTTTATGGCCTGCAAGCTGGCAGATGCCTCCAGTGTAAACGGCTGGGCAGGAGGAGGGGCTGGGGAAGTGCTAAGTTTAATAATTCCTAGGAGGGCTGGGGAACTTCTAACATAGCAAGAGGGAGAGTTAGAAACCTGCAAAGATGGAAAGTTCCCTGGGAAAGGGTTGTGCTGGGAGGCTGAAGATCGTAAGAGGGTAGCAAAGTTTTACAATAGAGTAAGTTCTGTCAGAAAGCTCAACATGCCCCATTCTCTGAGAAGCCCCAGGCTTTGACAGGGCTCTTAAAATCTGTACTGCAGACTTATCACCCCCTTAGAATAACTGCCAACAATTATTACTGAGTTTGTTCACCACAGAGGAGAGGAGTAGAATTCGACAAAAAGCCCATAAAGCAATACTTGAGACAGGGGAAGGTCAGTACAAGACCGCCAGAAACAAATTAATAAAATTTTCCTTCCACCAGGCCCCAATGGGACCCAAACATTCCAGTGGGCATGAAGGCTTTGAACAATTTTCACCAGTACTTGTTAGAGGGTTTAGGAAGTGGCCTGTAAGCCCACTAACCACTCCATGGCAGGGACTGTAAGAATCAGCGGGCCATAAATCTGGCTTTTATCTTCCAGTCTGCCTCAAACATCAAAAGAAAGTTGCAAAATTAAGAAGGTTCCAGGGAATAAATTTAGCTCAGTTGTTACAGATTACCCAAAAAGTTTTTAACAATAGGAACACCCTAGAGGCCAAGCGAGATAAGAAAATTACTAAAGCAGTGATAACAGCACTCCAGGAAACCGGAGTTAACTCACAGGGACCAGAAATCCAGCAGAGAAGCTGCTTCAAGGTTTTAAGAATTACACTGAGCCAAGACCTTGCTGATTTCAGAGCTGAGTTCCCAGAATGCACCCTGCTCCAATATGTGGATAACTTACTCTTAGCCACAAAAACCCAGGAGGACTGTAAAGAAACCACCTGGTCATTACTAAGGACCCTACAGACTTTAAGGTACCAGGTCTCAGCTTAAAGGCTGCCAGCCGAGAGTTACTTACTGGGACTATGTTATAGAGAAAGGTGACTGGGCACTGGCACCCAGGTGAATCCAAGCAGTGCTGCAAATACCCACCCCACCATGAAACGCCAAGTTTGAGAATTCCTTAGGCAGTAGGATACTGTAGACTATGGATTTTGGGATTTGCTGAAATAGCCAAGCCCCTGTATGCCTGCACTGGAGGAAATCAGCCCTTGACATGGACGGAGGTAGAGCAACGGGCTTTTGACAAGCTCAAGACTGCCCTGACTGCGGCCCCAGTTTTGGCCTTGCCAGACATCTCTAAACCTTTCCAGCTGTGTGTGCATGAAAAACAGGGAGTCGCTAAGGGGGTGCTCACCCAAACTCTAGGACCCTAATCCCAGCCAGTCACCTGTCTTTCAAAAGAACTTGATCCTATAGCCTCTAAGTGGCCAGCTTGTCTGAGAGCGGTAGTGACCACAGCCCTATTAATTAAAGAGGCAGACAAGCTGACTTTGGGGCAAGAGTTAAACTTAGTATCTTCCCACACAGTGGAGTCACTACTCCGTGGAGCCCCCGGAAATTGGATAATAAACACCGCCACATTGCTACCTGACAGCGAACCAGAGGAGCCCTTACATGACTGCCAACAGACAATAGATGTCCTCCATGCTGCGTGACCAGATATCACCAACGTCCCCCTGCAGAACTCAGAAGAGGTACTGTATACAGATGGAAGCAGCTTCATGGTCAATGGAATGAGGTATGCCGGGGCAGCTGTGGTCACCCTAGAGTGGGTTATCTGGGCCCAGGCTCTCCCACACGGGACCTCAGCCCAGAAGGCAGAACTCATAGCTCTAATAAAGGCCTTAGACTGGGCAGAGGGTAAAACTGTCAATATCTACACAGATAGTCAATATGCCTTTGCTACAGCCCATGTACATAAAGCCATTTATAAAGAAAGAGGGTTGCTTACCTCAGAGAGAAAAATCATCAAAAACAAAGAAGCAGTGGCATTAATACACTGCAAAGGACACCAGAAGGGAAATTCACCAGAGGCAAGGGGAAATAAGGCAGCTGATCTGCAAGCCAGACAGGCAGCCTTGGGGCCAGTAAAACCTCTGCCTCTTCTTGTGACTCTGCCAGCCCCAACCCTGCCTCCTACCCCAACGTACTTGCCTGAGGAAGAAAACATTGCTAAAGAACAGGGGGACGACAAGATTCCACAAGATGGTAGATTCTACTAGACATAAAGATTGTGCTCCCTGAGGCTCTAGAAGAGCTCTAGTTAAGGACATACACCAGGCCATTCACTTAGGACAAACAAAGCTCACTGAGCTGTTAAGGGTCAGATACTATATTCCACATTTACATGAGATTGTTAGGGAAACTACCATTCATTGTAATGTAAGCCACAAAGTAAATACTAGTCAAGGGGAACACTGGGAAGTAGATTTTACTGAAATAAAGCCCCCAGATTGTGGCTATAAATACCTCCTTATGTTTGTAGACACTTTTTCTAGATAGGTCGAGGCTTTTTCCTACTAGGTCAGAAACTGCACTGGTAGTAACAAAGAGACTGTTATAAGACCTGGTTCCTCGGTTCGGCTTGCCCCTGACACTGGGATCAGATAATAGCACTGCTTTTACAGCAAAAGTTTCTCAGGGCCTAGCCAAGGTCCTGGGCATATCCTGGAAGCTATACTGTACTTATTGCCCCCAGAGTTCAGGGCAGGTTGAAAGGATGAACCGGACCATGGAGGAAACTTTAACAAAATTCATTCTAGAAACCAGTGAAAACTGGGTCAACCTGCTTCCTTTTGTTCTCCTCCATACCCGATGTACTCCCTATAAGAAAGGCTTTACTCCTTTTGAAATTATGTTTGGAAGGCCCCCTCCCTTACTTCCCAGACCCACGGATACCATGCATGCTGAAGTCTATAACCATACACCGCTTAAGTCCTTACAGGCACTCCAGTCTGTTCAGTTCCAGGTGCACTCGCTCATCAGAGAGCTAGACCTACTCCAGGGGACCTCAGTGACCAGCCACTACACCCCTTCCAGCCGGGGGATGAGGTCTTAATAAAGAGATTCACTGCCTCTGGTCTGACTCCTCGCTGGAAGGGACCTTACACCGTGGTTCTGGTCACCTCCACAACAGTCTAGGTGGACAGACTGACTGCCTGGATTCACCATTCACACGTCAAGACTGCACCCCAGATGCAAGATGGGAAGTGGTTGCATCCTCAGCAGACCCCCTAAAGCTAAGACTTTTGCACCATTCATGGTCGTCATTCTAATCTCTTTAATTCCTGTAACCAACCCCTGAAAGGGGCCCCCATTAACTCCCACTTATTAACAATGGGTCATCGCAGAGGGCTCAATGGGACAATTTGTTAGTACTGTACTTGGGGCTAGAACCACACTTGTCAACTTAACCCTAGAGTACATTCCTAGAAATCCCATAACCTTTTCCCTAGACCTCTGCACTCTCTTATCTGAGAGCCTAGATGCAAATACTATAAGACAAATAAAGATAAAAAGATGGGGCAGGGGAAATGTGGTGAAAGCAAAAGAGATGGAGTGTAGGAACGTAGTGGCTGCAAAATGGCTTCAGACAATAGGACTATATCTATGCCCAAGGTCCACACCAGATAAGAGGTGAAATTCTCATAGCACCCAATATAGACAGATGTTAAAAACAGGCCCCCATAATTATACCCCTATTAGTAAGACTTAGAATAGCAAGGTCCACTGCTATAAGAATATCTGCCTTAGTCACTGGGGACCAAAAATTTCAAAAACTCTTTCACACCAAATAGATGCAGATATTGCCCATCTGAAAAATTCCATCACCAGATTAGCTGACCAAGTAGACTCCTTCACTAAAATAGTATTGCAAAATAGAAAGGGGTTAGACTTGCTGTTCTTGAAAGAAAGAGGGCTGTGCACAACTCTCAGTGAGCAATGTTGCTTCTATGCAAATAATTCTAGAATTATCTGAGACAGTCTTGCTATAGTTAGGAAAAACTTAGAAACAAGGAAACACCTCAAAAGACCTCAGGAAATTAGTACCAATAACTGTTCTCTTGGTCCCCTGGCTGACATCCCTGCTCACTGAATTAACAGGATCCTTAATATTAGTGATCCTAGGGTTAACATTTAGACCATGCCTTTTAAACATACTCCACAAATTTATCCAGGAAAGAATAAATTCGGTAAAACTAATGGTTCTAAGATCTAACTATGGGCCCCGATGTCAGGAAGAAGACACCTATTAAAGATTTAATACATGTTATAAGAACAGGGGGGAATGTGATATAGCTAGCCTAGAGATAGAACCTGTACAATGCCATTTTATAAAAAGAGACAAAACTGTTTCCATTCTCCTCACAATGACTGCTAACCTTGGTTTCTGTAAACTGCTAATTTACTTTGCAAAAAGTAAAGCTGCATGCCTTCTCTTATCTGTAACTATCAGAATTGCTAGCCTTTGATCATTAGTAATGACCAGAAGAAGCACCCCCGAATAATTCCATTCTGGAGCCAAGTAACCCCTACCCAGAAGATGTGTAAGCAAATTGTTATCTCAAGTTCTGTAAATCTCTTAAAGTGTCAAACACACCCCCTAGCCATCTGGATGTTTGGAAAACCATCACCCTCCTCTCTACCCTGAGGTGATTTACAGCCCACCAAAATCTCTGAACACTTTCATCTCATCTTGGCCCCTTATCCCCACTCCCAAAGCTCTCAAGATGGTTTAGCAAGTATAAAAGTCTTACCTGTCTTCTTTCTCTGCCACGGGTTGGAGAGACGTGAGTCCTCTGTGGTCGCCTGCAATAAACCCTGCAATGTGGCATATTTTGTCTTGGCGTTGACTTTCCGATACAACAAAACAAAAGATGTTCTTGAAGTGGAGTCTCCCGGCACCTCATTTTCTTTCAATTTCACACACTCATCAGTCTGATTATCTTTTTATTCTCTTTTATAATGTGAGGTGGGTTTTCACCAAAATGCTCAGGCTGACCTCGAACTCATGACCTCAGGAAACCCGCCCACCTTGGCCTCCCAAAGTGCTTAGATTGCTGGCGTGAGTGGCAGCACCTGGCACAGTCTCTCTAATTACTTTTTAACAATACATTATAACAGCCCAGCACGGTGGCTCTCGGCAGCCTGTCATTCAGACACCTCAAAGACCAAGGTGGGCAAATCACCAGAAGTTTCAGGTTTGAGACCCGCCCGACCAACATGGTGAAACCCCATCTTTAAAACAAAAACACAATTTGGGTTGGGCTCCACAGCTCAAGCCTGTAGTCCCAGCACAAAAGAATGCCGAGGCAGGCCGATCTTGAGGTCACAGGTTCGAGACTGTCCTCAAAGGACACAGCGTAGCCTGCTCCCTATAAAAAACAAACAAAAAAAAAAAAATAAGAAAGTTAAGCTGGGCTTGGCATGTGCTCGCTTCGGCAGCACCTACACTAAAATTGGAACGTTACACAGTAGGCCAGCGTGGTCGTAGCGTAAAAATGACAAGCACAGGTGTGTGGCTTCTCGTATTTTATTTCTTCATTGTGACTGCTTTGTGGAAATCAAATAAAGATAATTGAAGGTACAGAAAAATAAAATAGAAAGTTAGCTGAACCTGGCGGTGTGGACACCTGCAACCCCAGCTACTTCAACGGCATTGAGATGACAATAACTTGAACTTAAAAGGCAGGTGTTGCATTAAGCAAAGATCGCACTGTTGCACTCCAGACTTGGTGACAAGACAAAAACTGTACATAATAAACAAAGGCTGTTCTGGAAGTGGAGTCTTCTGGCACCTCGTTTTGTTTCAATGTCACACACTCATCAGTCTGATTATGTTTTTTTTTTTTTTATTATGTGAGGTGGGTTTTCACTGGAATGCTCAGGCTGACCTCGAACTCGAGACCTAAAGAAACCCGCCCACCTTGGCCTCCCAAAGTGCTTAGATTGCTGGCGTGAGTGGCAGCACCTGGCACAGTCTCTCTAATTACTTTTTAACAATATATTATAAAAGCCCTGCACGGTGCCTCACTGCAGCCTGTCATTCAGATGCCTCAAAGATCAAGGCGGGCAAATCACGAGAAGTTGGGTTCATGATCCGCCTGACCAACACTGTGAAACCCCTTCTTTAAAACAAAAACACACACACACACACACAAAAACACAATTTGGGTTGGGCTTCATGGCTCAAGCCTGTAGTCCCTGCAGAAAATAATTCCGAGGCAGGCGGATCCTGAGGTCACAGGTTCGAGACTGGCCTTGAAGGACACAGTGTAGCCAGCTCCCTATTAAAACAAACAAACAAACAAACAAAAAAAAACAGAAAAACATGAAAAAGCTGAGCTGGGCTGGGCATGTGCTCGCTTCGGCAGAACCTACACTAAAATTGGGATGCTACACAGAAGGCTGGTGTGGTCGTAGCATAAAAATGACATGCACAGCTGTGCAGCTTTTTGTATTTTATTTCTTCATTGTGACTGCTTTGTGGAAATCAAATAAAGATAGATTGAAGGTACAGAAAAATAAAAATAGAAAGTTAGCTGGACCTGGTGTGGACACCTGCAACCCCATCTACTTGAAAGGCAATGAGATGACAATCACTTGAACTTAAAAGGCAGGTGTTGTATTAAGCAAAAATCGCACTGTTGCACTTCAGACTTGGTGACAGAGGAAAACTGTATGTAATAAACAAAGGCTGTTCTGGAAGTGGAGTCTCCCAGAACCTCGTTTTGTTTCAACTTCACACACTCATCAGTGTGATTATCTTCTTTTATTCTTTTTTATTATGTGAGGTGGGTTTTCACCGGAATGCTCAGGCTGACCTCGAACTCGTGACCTCAGGAAAGCCGTCCACCTTGGCCTCCCAAAGTGCTTAGATTACTGGCGTGAGTGGCAGCACCTGGCACAGTCTTTCTAATTACTTTGTAACAATACATTATAACATCCCAGCACAATGGCTCACGGCAGCCTGTCATTCAGATGCCTCAAAGATAAAGGCGGGCAAATCACCAGAAGTTTCAGGTTTGAGACCCGCCCGACCAACATGGTGAAACCCGTCTTTAAAGAAAAACACAATTTGGGTTGGGCTCGGCTCAAGCCTGTAGTCCCAGCACAAAAGAATGCCGAGGCAGGCGGATCCTGAGGTCACAGGTTCGAGACTGGCCTCGAAGGACAAAGCATAGCCCACTCCTATTAAAACAAAACAAAAGACAAAAACATAAAAAGCTGAGCTGGGCTTGGCATGTGCTCGCTTGGCAGCACCTACACTAAAATTGGGATGCTACACAGAAGGCCGGCATGGTCGTAGCATAAAAATGACACGCACAGGTGTGCAGCTTTTTGTATTTTATTTCTTCATTGTGACTGCTTTGTGGAAATCAAATAAAGATAGATTGGAGGTACAGAAAAATAAAAATAGAAAGTTAGCTAAACCTGGTGGTGTGGACACCTGCATCCCCAGCTACTTGAACGGCATTGAGATGACAATCACTTGAACTGAAAAGGCAGGTGTTGCATTAAGAAAAGATCACACTGTTGCACTCCAGCCTTGGTGACAAGAGGAAAACTGTATGTAATAAACAAAGGCTGTTCTGGAAGTAGAGTCTCCGGCACCTCGTTTTGTTTCAATTGCACACACTCATCAATCTGATTAACTTCCTTTTTTTTCTCTTTTATTGTGTGAGGTGGGTTTTCACCAGAATGCTCAGGCTGACCTCGAACTCGTGACCTCAGAAAACCTCCCCAACTTGGCCTCCTAAAGTGCTTAGATTGCTGTGTGAGTGGCAGCACCTGGGACAGTCTCTCTAATTTTATTTTTAACAATACATTATAACAGCCTGGCACGGTGGCTCATGGCAGCCAGTCATTCAGAGGCCTTAGCAAACTGACACAAGAACAGAAAAGGAAATACCGCATATTATCACTCATAGGCGGGTGAGAAAAATGTGAACACATGCACACAGGGAGGGGGTCTACTACACACAGAGGTCTACTAGGGGGAATGGGGGAGGGACATCGTGGGGGAGCCGGGGAGGAATAGCCTGGGGAGAAATGCCAAGTGTGGGTGAAGGGGAGAAAGGCAGCAAAACACACTGTCATGTGTGTACCTATGCAACTATCTTGCACGTTCTGTACATGTACCCCAAAACGTAAAATGCAATAAAATTTTTTTTTAAAAAAGATCAAGGCGGGCAAATCACCAGAAGTTTCAGGTTTGAGACCCGCCCGACCAACATGGTGAAACCCCATCTTTAAAACAAAAACACAATTTGGTTGGGCTCCACAGCTCAAGCCTGTAGTCCCAGCACAAAAGAATGCCGAGGCAGGCCGATCGTGAGGTCACAGGTTCGAGACTGGCCTTGAAGGACACAGTGTAGCCAGCTCCCTATTAAAACAAAACAAAAACAAAACAGAAAAACATAAAAAAGCTGAGCTGGGCTTGGCATGTGCTCGCTTCCGCAGCACCTACACTAAAATTGGGATGCTACACTGAAGGCCGGCATGGTTGTAGCATAAAACTGACATGCACAGGTGTGCAGCTTTTCGTATTTTATTTTTTTTTTTGTGACTGCTTTGTGGAAATCAAATAAATATAGATTGGAGGTAAAGAAAAATCAAAATAGAGGGCCGGGCATAATGGCTCAAGTTTATAATCCCAGCACTTTGGGAGGCTGAGGCGGGTGGATCACGAGGTCAAGAGATCGAGATCATCCTGGTTAACAGGTGAAACCCCATCTCTACTAAAAATACAAAAATTAGCTGGCATGGTGGTGTGTGCCTGTAGTCCCAGCTACTGGGGAGGCTGAGGCTGGAGAATTGCTTGAACACAGAAGGCGGAGGTTGTGGTGAGCCGAGATTGCACCATTGCACTCCGGTCTGGGTAACAACAGCAAAACTCCATCTGAAAAAAAAAATTAAAAAGAAAAAAGAAAAATAAAAATAGAAAATTAGCTGGACCTGGTGGTGTGGACACCTGCAACCCCAGCTACTTGAACAGCATTGAGATGACAATCACTTAATCTTAAAAGGCAGGTGTTCTATTAAGCAAAGATTGCACTGTTGCACTCCAGACTTTGTGACAAGAGGGAAACTGTACGTAATAAACAAAGGCTGTTCTGGAAGTAGAGTCTCCCCGCACCTCGTTTTGTTTCAACTGCAGACACTCAGTCTGATAATTTTTCTTTTTCTTTTTCTTTTTTATTATGTGAAGTGGGTTATCACCAAAATGCACAGGCTGACCTTGAACTCCTGACCTCAGAATACCCGCCCACCTCGGCCTTCCAAAGTGCTTAGATTGCTTTCATGAGTGGCAGTGCCCAGCAGAGTCTCTCTGATTTCTTCTTTGACAATATATTATAAAAGCCCTGCACGGTGCCTCACTGCAGCCTGTCATTCAGATGCCTCAAAGATCAAGGCGGGCAAATCACGAGAAGTTGTGGGTTCATGATCCGCCTGACCAACACTGTGAAACCCCTTCTTTAAAACAAAAACACACACACACAAAAAAACACAATTTGGGTTGGGCTTCATGGCTCAAGCCTGTAGTCCCTGCAGAAAATAATTCCGAGGCAGGCGGATCCTGAGGTCACAGGTTCGAGACTGGCCTTGAAGGACACAGTGTAGCCAGCTCCCTATTAAAACAAACAAACAAACAAAAAAACAAAACAGAAAAACATGAAAAAGCTGAGCTGGGCTGGGCATGTGCTCGCTTCGGCAGAACCTACACTAAAATTGGGATGCTACACAGAAGGCTGGTGTGGTCGTAGCATAAAAATGACATGCACAGCTGTGCAGCTTTTTGTATTTTATTTCTTCATTGTGACTGCTTTGTGGAAATCAAATAAAGATAGATTGAAGGTACAGAAAAATAAAAATAGAAAGTTAGCTGGACCTGTTGGTGTGGACACCTGCAATCCCATCTACTTGAAAGGCAATGAGATGACAATCACTTGAACTTAAAAGGCAGGTGTTGTATTAAGCAAAAATCGCACTGTTGCACTTCAGACTTGGTGACAGAGGAAAACTGTATGTAATAAACAAAGGCTGTTCTGGAAGTGGAGTCTCCCAGAACCTCGTTTTGTTTCAACTTCACACACTCATCAGTGTGATTATCTTTTTATTCTTTTTTATTATGTGAGGTGGGTTTTCACCGGAATGCTCAGGCTGACCTCGAACTCGTGACCTCAGGAAAGCCGTCAACCTTGGCCTCCCAAAGTGCTTAGATTACTGGCGTGAGTGGCAGCACCTGGCACAGTCTTTCTAATTACTTTGTAACAATACATTATAACATCCCAGCACAATGGCTCACGGCAGCCTGTCATTCAGATGCCTCAAAGATAAAGGCGGGCAAATAATGAGAAGTTGCGGGTTTGAGACCCACCTGACCAACACGGTAAAATCCCATTTTTAAAACAAAAACACAATTTGGGTTGGGCTCTTCGTCTCAAGCCTGTAGTCCCTGCACAAAAGAATGCCGAGGCAGGCTGATCCTAAGGTCACAGGTTCGAGACTGGCCTTGAAGGACACAGTGTATCCGCTCCCTATTAAAAACAAAACAAAACAGAAAAACATAAAAAAGCTGAGCTGGGCTTGGCATGTGCTCACTTCCGCAGCACCTACACTAAAATTGGGATGCTACACTGAAGGCCGGCATGGTCGTAGCATAAAACTGACATGCACAGGTGTGCAGCTTTTCGTATTTTATTTTTTCTTTGTGACTGCTTTGTGGAAATCAAATAAATATAGATTGGAGGTAAAGAAAAATCAAAATAGAGGGCCGGGCATGGTGGCTCACGTTTATAATCCCAGCACTTTGGGAGGCCAAGGTGGGTGGATCACGAGGTCAAGAGATCGAGACCATCCTGGTTAACAGGTGAAACCCTGTCTCTACTAAAAATACAAAAATTAGCTGTCATGGTGGTGCACGCCTGTAGTCCCAGCTACTGGGAGGCTGAGACTGGAGAATTGCTTGAACCCAGAAGGCGGAGGTTGTGGTGAGCCGAGATTGCACCATTGCACTCCAGTCTGGGTAACAACAGCAAAACTCCATCTGAAAAAATAATAAAAAGAAAAAGAAAAATAAAAATAGAAAGTTAGCTGGACCTGGTGGTGTGGACACCTGCAACTCCAGCTACTTGAACGGCATTGAGATGACAATCACTTAATCTTAAAAGGCAGGTGTTGCATTAAGCAAAGATTGCACTGTTGCACTCCAGACTTGGTGACAAGAGGGAAACTGTATGTAATAAACAAAGGCTGTTCTGGAAGTAGAGTCTCCCGGCACCTCGTTTTGTTTCAACTGCAGACACTCATCAGTCTGATAATTTTTCTTTTTTTTTCTTTTTTATTATGTGAAGTGGGTTATCACCAAAATGCACAGGCTGACCTCGAACTCCTGACCTCAAAATACCCACCCACCTCGGCCTTCCAAAGTGCTTAGATTGCTTTCATGAGTGGCAGTGTCCAGCAGAGTCTCTCTGATTTCTTCTTTGACAATATATTATAACAGCCCAGCATGGTGGCTCACGGCAGCCTGTCATTCAGTCGCCTCAAAAATGAAGGCCGGCGAATCACGAGAAGTTGCGCTTTTGAGACCCGCCCGACAAACATGGTGAAACCCCGTCTTTAAAGAAAAACACAATTTGGGTTGGGCTCCGTGGCTCAAGCCTGTAGTCCAAGCACAAAGAATACCGAGGCAGGCGGATCTTGAGGTCACAGGTTCGAGACTGGCCTCGAAGGACAAAGCATAGCCCACTCCCTATTAAAAACAAAACAAAGACAAAAACATAAAAAGCCTGAGCTGGGCTTGAGATGTGCTCGCTTTGGCAGCACCTACACTAAAATTGGGATGCTACACAGAAGGCTGGCGTGGTCATAGCATAAAAATGACATGCACAGGGTTGCAGCTTTTGTATTAGTTTTTTTGATGTGACTACTTTGTGGAAATCAAATAAAGATAGATTGGAGGTACAGAAAAATAAAAATAGAAAGTTAGCTAAACCTGGTGGTGTGGACACCTGCATCCCCAGCTACTTGAACGGCATTGAGATGACAATCACTTGAACTGAAAAGGCAGGTGTTGCATTAAGAAAAGATCACACTGTTGAACTCTAGCCTTGGTGAGAAAAGAGAAACTATATGTATTAAAGTAAGGCGGTTTTGGAAGTAGAGTCTCCCGGCACATCGTTTTGTTTCAATTGCACACACTCATCAATCTGATTAACTTCCTTTTTTTTTCTCTTTTATTGTGTGAGGTGGGTTTTCACCAGAATGCTCAGGCTGACCTCGAACTCGTGACCTCAGAAAACCTCCCAACTTGGCCTCCTAAAGTGCTTAGATTGCTGTGTGAGTGGCAGCACCTGGGACAGTCTCTCTAATTTTATTTTTAACAATACATTATAACAGCCTGGCACGGTGGCTCACAGCAGCCAGTCATTCAGAGGCCTTAGCAAACTGACACAAGAACAGAAAAGGAAATACCGCATATTATCACTCATAGGCGGGTGAGAAAAATGAGAACACATGGACACAGGGAGGGGGTCTACTACACACAGGGGTCTACTAGGGGGAATGGGGGAGGGACATCGTGGGGGAGCCGGGGAGGAATAGCCTGGGGAGAAATGCCAAGTGTGGGTGAAGGGGAGAAAGGCAGCAAAACACACTGTCATGTGTGTACCTATGCAACTATCTTGCACGTTCTGTACATGTACCCCAAAACGTAAAATGCAATAAAATTTTTTTTAAAAAAAAGATCAAGGCGGGGAAATCACAAAAATTTGCGGGTTCGAGACCCGCCCAACCAACATGGTGAAACCCCATCTTTAAAACAAAAACACAATTTGGGTTGGGCTCCACGGCTCAAGCCTGTAGTCCCAGCACAAAATAATGCCAACGCAGGCAGATCGTGAGGTCACAGGTTCGAGACTGACCTCTAATAACAGAGCGTAGCCCACTCCTATAAAAAAAAAAAAAAAATACATAAAAAAGCTGAGCGGGGCTTGAAATTTCCTCGCTTTGGCAGCACCTACACTAAAATTGGGAAGCTACACAGAAGGCCGGCATGGTCGTAGTGTAAAAATGACACACACAGGTGTGCAGCTTTTTGTATTTTATGTCTTCATTGTGACTGCTTTGTGGAAATCAAATAAAGATAGATTGGAGGTACAGAAAAATAAAAATAGAAAGTTAGCGGGACCTGGTTGTGTGGACACCTGCAATCCCAGCTACTTCAAGGGCAATGAGATGACAATCACTTGAACTTAAACGGCAGGTGTTGCATTAAGAAAAGGTCGCACTGTTGCACTCCAGCCTTAGTGACAAGAGGGAAATTGTACGTAATAAACAAAGGCGGTTCTGGAAGTGGAGTCTCTCGGCACCTCGTTTTGTTTCAATTTCACACACTCATTAGTCTGATTATCTTTGTTTTTCTTTTCTCTTTTATTATGTGAGGTGGGTTTTCACCGGAATGCACAGGCTGATTTCGAACTCATGATCTCAGAAAACCCGCCCACCTAGGCCTTTCAAAGTGTTTACATTGCTTGCCTGAGGGGCACGGCCCAGCAGAGTCTGATTTCTCTTTTAAAAATACATTATAACAGCCCGGCACGGTAACACATGGCACCCTGTCATTCAGTCCCCTAAAAGATCAAAGCGGGCAAACCATAAGAAGTTGAAGGTTTGAAACCCACTTGACCAACATGGTGAAAACCTGTCTTTAAAACAAAAACAGAATTTGGGTTGGGCTCCGCTTTTCAAGCCTGTAGTCCCAGCACAAAGAATGCTGAGGCAGGCGAATCATGAAGTCACAGGATCGAGACTGGCCTCGAAGGGCACAGTGTAGCCACTCCGTTTAAAAAACAAACAAAAAGAAAACCAGAAAAACATAAAAACGCTGAGCTGGGCTTGGCATGTGCTCGCTTCAGCAGCACCTACACTAAGATTGGGACACTACACAGAAGGCCGGCGTGGTCGTAGCGTAAAAATGACATGCACAGGTGTGCAGCTTTTTGTATTTTATTTCTTGCTTGTGACTGCTTTGTGAAAATCAAAGAAAGATAGATTGGAAATCCAGAAAAGTAAAAATAGAAAGTTAGCTGGACCTGGTGGTGTGAACACCTGCAACCCCTGCTACTTGAACGGCATTGAGATGACAATCACTTGAACTTAAAAGGCAGGTGTTGCATTAAGCAAAGATTGCTCTGTTGCACACCAGACTTGGTGACAAGAGGAAACTGTACGTAATAAACAAAGGCTGTTCTGGAAGTAGAGTCTCCGGCACCTCGTTTTGTTTCAATTGCACACACTCATCAGTCTGATTATCTTTGTTTTCTTTTTCTCTTTTATTATGTGAGGTGGGTTTTCACCAAAATGCACAGGCTGACCTCGAACTCGTGACCTCAGAAACCCGCCCACCTTGGCCTCCCAAAGTGCTTAGATTGCTTTCATGAGTGGCAGTGTCCAGCAGAGTCTCTCTGATTTCTTTTTGACAATATATTATAACAGCCCAGCATGGTGGCTCACGGCAGCCAGTCATTCAGAGGCCTTAGCAAACTGACACAAGAACAGAAAAGGAAATACTGCATATTATCACTCATAGGCGGGTGAGAAAATGAGAACACATGGACACAGGAGGGTCTACTACACACAGGGGTCTACTAGGGGAATGGGGAGGGACATCGTGGGGAGCCGGGAGGAATAGCCTGGGAGAAATGCCAAGTGTGGGTGAAGGGGAGAAAGGCAGCAAAACACACTGTCATGTGTGTACCTATGCAACTATCTTGCACGTTCTGTACATGTACCCCAAAACGTAAAATGCAATAAAATTTTTTTTAAAAAAAGATCAAGGCGGGGAAATCACAAAAATTTGCGGGTTCGAGACCCACCCAACCAACATGGTGAAACCCCATCTTTAAAACAAAAACACAATTTGGGTTGGGCTCCATGGCTCAAGCCTGTAGTCCCAGCACAAAATAATGCCAATGCAGGCAGATCGTGAGGTCACAGGTTCGAGACTGACCTCTAATAACAGAGCGTAGCCCGCTCCCTATAAAAAACAAGATAAAAAAATACATAAAAAAGCTGAGCGGGGCTTGGAATTTCCTCGCTTCGGCAGCACCTACACTAAAATTGGGAAGCTACACAGAAGGCCGGCATGGTCGTAGTGTAAAAATGACACACACAGGTGTGCAGCTTTTTGTATTTTATGTCTTCATTGTGACTGCTTTGTGGAAATCAAATAAAGATAGATTGGAGGTACAGAAAAATAAAAATAGAAAGTTAACGGGACCTGGTTGTGTGGACACCTGCAACCCCAGCTACTTCAAGGGCAATGAGATGACAATCACTTGAACTTAAACGGCAGGTGTTGCATTAAGAAAAGATCGCACTGTTGCACTCCAGCCTTAGTGACAAGAGGGAAATTGTACGTAATAAACAAAGGCGGTTCTGGAAGTGGAGTCTCTCGGCACCTCATTTTGTTTCAATTTCACACTCATTAGTCTCATTATCTTTGTTTTCCTTTTCTCTTTTATTATGTGAGGTGGGTTTTCACCGGAATGCACAGGCTGATTTCGAACTCATGATCTCAGAAAACCCGCTCACCTAGGCCTTTCAAAGTGCTTACATTGCTTGTCTGAGGAGCAGCGCCCGGCAGAGTCTCTCTGATTTCTTCTTTGACAATATATTATAACAGCCCACATGGTGGCTCACGGCAGCCTGTCATTCAGTCGCCTCAAAAATGAAGGCCGGCGAATCACGAGAAGTTGTGCTTTTGAGACCCACCCGACAAACATGGTGAAACCCCGTCTTTAAAGAAAAACACAATTTGGGTTGGGCTCCGCGGCTCAAGCCTGTAGTCCAAGCACAAAGAATACCGAGGCAGGCGGATCTTGAGGTCACAGGTTCGAGACTGGCCTCGAAGGAC
This sequence comes from Saguinus midas, assembly GCA_021498475.1. NCBI lineage: Eukaryota > Metazoa > Chordata > Mammalia > Primates > Cebidae > Saguinus > Saguinus midas. The sequence goes on from CM038409.1 coordinate 53,361,014, forward strand.
AAAGCATAGCCCACTCCCTATTAAAAACAAAACAAAGACAAAAACATAAAAAGCCTGAGCTGGGCTTGAGATGTGCTCGCTTTGGCAGCACCTACACTAAAATTGGGATGCTACACAGAAGGCCACGTGGTCATAGCATAAAAATGACATGCACAGGGTTGCAGCTTTTTGTATTAGTTTTTTTGATGTGACTACTTTGTGGAAATCAAATAAAGATAGATTGGAGGTACAGAAAAATAAAAATAGAAAGTTAGCTAAACCTGGTGGTGTGGACACCTGCATCCCCAGCTACTTGAACGGCATTGAGATGACAATCACTTGAACTGAAAAGGCAGGTGTTGCATTAAGAAAAGATCACACTGTTGAACTCTAGCCTTGGTGAGAAAAGAGAAACTATACGTATTAAAGTAAGGCGGTTTTGGAAGTAGAGTCTCCCGGCACATCGTTTTGTTTCAATTGCACACACTCATCAATCTGATTAACTTCCTTTTTTTCTCTTTATTGTGTGAGGTGGGTTTTCACCAAAATGCACAGGCTGACCTCAAACTCGTGACCTCAGGATATCTGTTTACCTCAGACATTCAAAGTGCTTACATTGCTTCTGTGAGTGGCAGCACCCGTCAGAGTCTCTGTTATTTCTTTTTTGACAATACCTTATAACAGCCTGGCACGGTGGCTCACGGCAGCCTGTCATTCATTCGCCTCAAAAATCAAGGCGGACGCATTACAAGAAGTTTCACTTTCAAGACCTGCCCCAACAACATGGTGAAACACCGTCTTTAAAACAAAAAGACAATTTGGGTTGGGCTCCGTGGCTCAAGCCTGTAGTCACAGCACAAAGAATGCCGAGGCAGGCTGATCCTGAGGTCACAGGTTCGAGACTGGCCCCAAAAGACACAGTGTAGCCGCTCCCTATAAAAAAAAAACAGAAAACATAAAAAGCTGAGCTGGGCTTGGCATGTGCTCGCTTCGGCAGCACCTACACTAACATTGGGAGGCTACACAGAAGGCTGGTGTGGTCGTAATGTAAAAATGACACACACAGGTGGCCAGCTTTTAGTATTTTATTTCTTCGTTGTGACTGCTTTGTGGAAATCAAATAAAGATAGATTGGAGGTACAGAAAAATAAAAATAGAAAATTAGCTGGACCTGGTGGTGTGGACACCTGCAACCCCAGCTACTTGAAGGCATTGGGATGACAATCAGTTGAACCCAAAAGGCAGGTGTTGCAATAAGCAAAGATCACACTGTTGCACTCCAGCCTTGGTGACAAGAGGAAACTGCACGTAATAAAAAGGCGGTTCTGGGGTGGAGTCTCGGCACCTCGTTTTGTTTCAATTGCACACACTCATCAGTCTGATTACCTTTCTTTTTTTTCTTTTTATTATGAGGTGGGTTTTCACCAAAATGCTCAGGCTGACCTCGAACTCGTGACCTCAGAAACCCGCCCACCTCGGCCTTTCAAAGTGCTTAGATTGCTGGCGTGAGTGGCAGCACCTGGCAGAGTCTCTGATTTCTTTTAACAATACATTATAACAGCCTGGCACGGTGGCTCACGGCAGCCTGTCATTCAGTCGCCTCAAAATCAAGGCGGACGCATTACAGAAGTTTCACTTTCAAAACCTGCCCCAACAACATGGTGAAACCCCATCTTTAAAACAAAAACACAATTTGGGTTGGGCTCCGGCTCAAGCCTGCAGTCACAGCACAAAGAATGCTGAGGCAGGCTGATCCTGAGGTCACAGGTTCGAGACTGGCCCCAAAAGACACAGTGTAGCCTGATTTCTATAGAAAAAACATAAAAAAGCTTAGACGGGCTTGGCATGTGCTCGCTTCGACAGCACCTACACTAACATTGGGAGGCTACACAGAAGGCTGGTGTGGTCGTAATGTAAAAATGACACACACAGGTGGCCAGCTTTTAGTATTTTATTTCTTGGTTGTGACTGCTTTGTGGAAATCAAATAAAGATAGATTGGAGGTACAGAAAAATAAAAATAGAAAATTAGCTGGACCTGGTCGTGTGGACACCTGTAACCCCAGCTACTTGAAGGGCATTGGGATGACAATCAGTTGAACCCAAAATGCAGGTGTTACAATAAGCAAAGATCACACTGTTGCACTGCAGCCTTGGTGACAAGAGGAAAACTGCACATAATAAAGGAAGGTGGTTCTGGGGGTGGAGTCTCCCGGCACCTGGTTTTGTTTCAATTGCACACACTCATCAGTCTGATTACCTTTCTTTTTTTTCTCTTTATTATGTGAGGTGGGTTTTCACCAAATGCACAGGCTGACCTCGAACTCGTGACCTCAGAAACCCGCCACCTCGGCCTCCCAAAGTGCTTAGATTGCTGGCGTGAGTGGCAGCACCAGGGACAGTCTCTCTAATTTCTATATTAACAATACATTATAACATTCTGGCATGGTTGCTTACGGCAGCCTGTTATTCAGAAGCCTCAAAAATCAAGGAAGGTAAATCACGAGAAGTTGCAGGTTCGAGACCCACCCGACAAACTTAGTAAAACCCCTTCTTTAAAACAAAAACACAATTTGGGTTGGGCTCCGTGGCTCAAGCCTGTAGTCCCAGAACAAATAAATGCCCAGGTAGGCGGATCCTGAGGTCACAGGTTCGAGACTGGCCCCAAAATACACAGTGTAGCTCCCTCCCTATAAAAAAAAAGAAAAAGAAAACATAAAAAGCTGAGCTGGGCTTGGCATGTGCTCGCTTCGGCAGCACCTACACTAAAATTGGGATGGTACACAGAAGGCGGTGTGGTCGTAGCATAAAAATGACACACACAGGTGTGCAGCTTTTGTATTTTATTTCTTCATTGTGACTGCTTTGTGGAAATCAAATAAAGATAGATTGGAGGTACAGGAAAATAAAAATAGAAAGATAGCTGGACCTGGTGGTGTGGACACCTGCAACCCCAGCTACTTGAAGGGCATTGGGATGACAATAAGTTGAACCCAAAAGGCAGGTGTTGCAATAAGCAAAGATCACAGTGTTGCACTCCAGCCTTGGTGACAAGACGGAAACTGCACATAATAAAGAAAGGCTGTTCTGGGAGTGGAGTCTCCGGCACCTCGTTTTGTTTCAATTGCACACACTCATCAGTCTGATTATCTTTGTTTTCTTTTTCTCTTTTATTATGTGAGGTGGGTTTTCACCGAATGCACAGGCTGATTTCGAACTCATGATCTCAGAAACCCGCCCACCTAGGCCTTTCAAAGTGCTTAGATTGCTGGCGTGAGTGGCAGCCTGGCAGAGTCTCTCTGATTTCTTTTTAACAATACATTATAACAGCCGGCACGGTCACACATGGCACCCTGTCATTCAGTCCCCTAAAAGATCAAAGCAGGCAAACCATAAGAAGTTGAAGGTTCGAAACCCACTTGACCAACATGGTGAAAACCTGTCTTTAAAACAAAAACAGAATTTGGGTTGGGCTCCGCTTTTCAAGCCTGTAGTCCCAGCACAAAGAATGCTGAGGCAGGCGAATCATGAAGTCACAGGTTTGAAACTGGCCTCGAAGGACACAGTGTAGCTCCCTATAAAAAAAAAAAAAACAGAAAACATAAAAAGCTGAGCTGGGCTTGGCATGTGCTCGCTTCGGCAGCACCTACACTAACATTGGGATGCTACACAGAAGGCCAGGGTGGTCGTAGTGTAAAAATAACATGCACAGGTGTGCAGCTTTTTGTATTTTATTTCTTGGTTGTGACTGCTTTGTGGAAATCAAAGAAAGATAGATTGGAGGTCCAGAAAAATAAAAATAGAAAGTTAGCTGGACCTGGTGGTGTGAACACCTGCAACCCCTGCTACTTGAACGGCATTAAGGTGACAATCACTTGAACTTCAAAAGCAGGCGTTGCAATAAGCAAAGATCACACTGTTGCACTCCAGCATTTGTGACAAGAAAGAAACTGCACATAATAAAGAGAGGCGGCTCTGGGGGTGGAGTCTCCTGGCACCTCGTTTTCTTTCAATTGCACACACTCATCACTCTGCTTACTTTTCTTTTTTTTCTCTTTTATTATGTGAGGTGGGTTTTCACCAAAATGCACAGGCTGACCTCAAACTCGTGACCTCAGGATATCTGTTTACCTCAGACATTCAAAGTGCTTACATTGCTTCCGTGAGTGGCAGCACCCGTCAGTCTCTGTTATTTCTTTTTAGACAATACCTTATAACAGCCCGGCACGGTGGCTCACGGCAGCCTGTCATTCATTCTCCTCAAAAATCAAGGCGGACGCATTACAAGAAGTTTGCTTTCAAAACCTGCCCCAACAACATGGTGAAACACCATCTTTAAAACAAAAAGACAATTTGGGTTGGGCTCCGTGGCTCAAGCCTGTAGTCCCAGCACAAAGAATGCCGAGGCAGGCGGATCGTGAGGTCACAGGTTCGAGACTGGCCTCAAAGGACACAGCGTAGCCTGCTCCCTATAAAAAACAAAAAACATAAAAAAGGTGAGCTGGGCTTGGCATGTGCTCGCTTTGACAGCACCTACACTAACATTGGAAGGCTACACAGAAGGCTGGTGTGGTCGTAATGTAAAAATGACACGCACAGGTGGCCAGCTTTTAGTATTTTATTTCTTCACTGTGACTGCTTTGTGGAAATCAAATAAAGATAGATTGGAGGTACAGAAAAATAAAAATAGAAAGTTAGCTGGACCTGGTGGTGTGGACACCTGCAACCCCAGCTACTTGAAGGGCATTGGGATGACAATCAGTTGAACCCAAAAGGCAGGTGTTGCAATAAGCAAAGATCGCACTGTTGCACTCCAGCCTTGGTGACAAGAGGAAACTGTACATAATAAAGAAAGGCAGTTCTGGAGGTGGAGTCTCCCGGCACCTCGTTTTGTTTCAATTGCACACACTCATCAGTCTGATTACCTTTCTTTTTTTTTTTTTACTTTTTTATTACATAAGATGGGTTTTCACCGAAATGCTCAGGCTGACCTTGAACTCGTGACCTTAGGAAACACGCCCACCACGGCCTTTCAAAGTGCTTAGATTGCTGGCGTGAGTGGCAGCACCTGGCACAGTCTCTCTAATTTCTTTTTAACAATACATTATAACAGCCCGCACGGTGGCTCACGGCAGCCTGTCATTCAGTCGCCTCAAAAATCAAGGTGGGCAAATCACCAGAAGTTTCAGGTTTGAGACCCGCCCGACCAACATGGTGAAACCCCATCTTTAAAACAAAAACACAATTTGGGTTGGGCTCCGTGGCTCAAGCCTGTAGTCCCAGCACAAAGAATGCCAAGGCAGGCGGATCCTGAGGTCACAGGTTCGAGACTGGCCTCGAAAAACACAGCATAGCCCGCTCCCTATAAAAAAAAAAAAAAAAAAACATAAAAAGCTGAGCTGGGCTTGGCATGTGCTCGCTTCGGCAGCACCTACACTAAAATTGGGATGCTACACAGAAGGCCGGCGTGGTCATAGCGTAAAAATGACACGCACAGGTGTGCAGCTTTTTATATTTTATTTCTTCATTGTGACTGCTTTGTGGAAATCAAATAAAGATAGATTGGAGGTACAGAAAATAAAAATAGAAAGTTAGCTGGACCTGGTGGTGTGGACACCTGCAACCCCAGCTACTTGAAGGGCATTGGGATGACAATCAGTTGAACCCAAAAGGCAGGTGTTGCAATAAGCAAAGATCGCACTGTTGCACTCCAGCCTTGGTGACAAGAGGAAACTGTACATAATAAACAAAGGCTGTTCTGGAAGTGGAGTCTCCGGCACCTCGTTTTGTTTCAATTGCACACACTCATCAGTCTGATTACCTTTCTTTTTTTTTCTCTTTTATTATGTGAGGTGGGTTTTCACCGAAATGCTCAGGCTGACCTCGAACTCGTGACCTCAGGAAACCCGCCCACCTTGGCCTCCCAAAGTGCTTAGATTGCTGGCGTGAGTGGCAGCACCTGGCACAGTCTCTCTAATTTCTTTTTAACAATACATTATAACAGCCCGGCATGGTGGCTCATGGCAGCCTGTCATTCAGATGCCTCAAAGATCAAGGCGGGCAAATCACGAGAAGTTGCGGGTTCAAGACCCACCTGACCAACATGGTGAAACCCCATCTTTAAAACAAAAACACAATTTGGGTTGGGCTCCGTGGCTCAAGCCTGTAGTCCCAGCACAAAGAATGCCGAGGCAGGCGGATCCTGAGGTCACAGGTTCGAGACTGGCCTTGAAGGACACAGTGTAGCCTGCTCCCTATAAAAACAAACAAAACAGAAAAACATAAAAAAGCTGAGCTGGGCTTGGCATGTGCTTGCTTCGGCAGCACCTACACTAAAATTGGGATGCTACACAGAAGGCCAGCGTGGTCATAGCGTAAAAATGACACACACAGGTGTGCAGCTTTTGTATTTTATTTCTTGGTTGTGACTGCTTTGTGGAAATCAAATAAAGATAGATTGGAGGTACAGAAAATAAAAATAGAAAGTTAGCTGGACCTGGTGGTGTGGACACCTGCAACCCCAGCTACTTGAAGGCATTGGGATGACAATCAGTTGAACCCAAAAGGCAGGTGTTGCAATAAGCAAAGATCGCACTGTTGCACTCCAGCCTTGGTGACAAGAGGAAACTGTACGTAATAAAGAAAGGCAGTTCTGGGGTGGAGTCTCCCGGCACCTCGTTTTGTTTCAATTGCACACACTCATCAGTCTGATTACCTTTCTTTTTTTCTCTTTTATTATGTAAGGTGGGTTTTCACCTAAATGCTCAGGCTGACCTCGAACTCGTGACCTCAGGAAACCCGCCCACCTCGGCCTCCCAAAGTGCTTAGGTTGCTGGCGTGAGTGGCAGCACCTGGCACAGTCTCTCTAATTTTTTTTTAACAATACATTATAACAGCCCAGCACGGTGGCTCACGGCAGCCTGTCATTCAGATGCCTCAAAGATCAAGGCGGGCAAATCACGAGAAGTTGCGGGTTCGAGATCCGCCTGACCAACATGGTGAAACCCCATCTTTAAAACAAAAACACACACACACAAAAACACAATTTGGGTTGGGCTTCATGGCTCAAGCCTGTAGTCCCTGCACAAAAGAATGCTGAGGCAGGCGGATCCTGAGGTCACAGGTTCGAGACTGGCCTCGAAGGACACAGCGTAGCCTGCTCCGTATAAAAACAAACAAACAAACAAAACAGAAAAACATAAAAAGCTGAGCTGGGCTTGGCATGTGCTCGCTTTGGCAGCACCTACACTAGAATTGGGATGCTACACAGAAGGCTGGTGTGGTCGTAGCATAAAATGACATGCACAGGTGTGCAGCTTTTGTATTTTATTTCTTCATTGTGACTGCTTTGTGGAAATCAAATAAAGATAGATTGAAGGTACAGAAAATAAAAATAGAAAGTTAGCTGGACCTGGTGGTGTGGACACCTGCAACCCCATCTACTTGAAAGGCAATGAGATGACAATCACTTGAACTTAAAAGGCAGGTGTTGCAATAAGCAAAGATCGCACTGTTGCACTTCAGACTTGGTGACAGAGAAAACTGTATGTAATAAACAAAGGCTGTTCTGGAAGTGGAGTCTCCTAGCATCTCCTCTTGTTTCAATTGCACACACTCATCAGTCTGATTACCTTTCTTTTTTTTCTCTTTTATTATGTGAGGTGGGTTTTCACTGGAATGCACAGGCTTACCTCAAACTCGTGACCTCAGGAAACCCGCCCACCTTGGCCTCCCAAAGTGCTTAGATTACTGGCGTGAGTGGCAGCACCTGGCACAGTCTTTCTAATTACTTTGTAACAATACATTATAACATCCCAGCACAATGGCTCACGGCAGCCTGTCATTCAGTTGCCTCAAAAATCAAGGCAGTCGGATCACGACATGTTGTGCTTTTGAGACCCGCTTGACCAACATGATGAAACCTTGTTTTAAAACAAAAACACAATTTGGTTGGGCTCTGTGGCTCAAGCCTGTAGTCCAGGCACAAAGAATGCCGAGGCAGGCAGATCGTGAGGTCACAGGTTCGAGACTTGCCTCGAAGGACACAGCGTAGCCGCTCCTATAAAAAAAAAAAAAAAAAACAGAAAAACATAAAAAGCTGAGCTGGGCTTGGCATGTGCTCGCTTTGGCAGCACCTACACTAAAATTGGGATGCTACACAGAAGGCCGGCATGGTCGTAGCATAAAAATGACACGCACAGGTGTGTAGCTTTTCGTATTTTATTTCTTCATTGTGACTGCTTGGTGGAAATCAAATAAAGATAGATTGGAGGTACAGAAAAATAAAAATAGAAAGTTAGCTGGACCTGGTGGTGTGGACACCTGCAACCCCAGCTACTTGAAGGGCATTGGGATGACAATCAGTTGAACCCAAAAGGCAGGTGTTGCAATAAGCAAAGATTGCACTGTTGCACTCCAGCCTTGGTGACAAGAGGAAAACTGTACGTAATAAAGAAAGGCAGTTCTGGGGTGGAGTCTCCTGGCACCTCGTTTTGTTTCAATTGCACACTCATCAGTCTGATTACCTTCATTTTTTTTTTCTCTTTTATTATGTAAGGTGAGTTTTCACCTAAATGCTCAGGCTGACCTCGAACTCGTGACCTCAGAAACCCGCCCATCTCGGCCTCCCAAAGTGCTTAGATTGCTGGCGTGAGTGGCAGCACCTGGCAGAGTCTCTGATTTCTTTTTAACAATACATTATAACAGCCCGGCACGGTGGCTCACGGCAGCCTGTCATTCAGACGCCTCAAAGATCAAGGCGGGCAAATCACGAGAAGTTGCGGGTTCGAGACCCGCCCGACCAACATGGTGAAACCCGTCTTTAAAACAAAAGACAATTTGGGTTGGGCTCCGTGGCTCAAGCCTGTAGTCCCAGCACAAAGAATGCCGAGGCAGGCGGATCTTGAGGTCACAGGTTCGAGACTGGCCTCGAAGGACACAGCGTAGCCGCTCCTATAAAAAAAAAAAAAAAAAAAAAAACAGAAAAACATAAAAAAGCTGAGCTGGGCTTGGCATGTGCTCGCTTTGGCAGCACCTACACTAAAATTGGGATGCTACACAGAAGGCCGGCGTGGTCGTAGCATAAAAATGACACACAGGTGTGCAGCTTTTTGTATTTTACTTCTTCGTTGTGACTGCTTTTTGGAAATCAAATAAAGATAGATTTGAGGTATAGAAAAGTAAAACTAGAAATTTAGCTGGACCTGGTGCTGTGGACCCCTGCAACCCCAGCTACTTGAACGGCATTGAGATGACAATCACTTGAACTTAAAAGGCAGGTGTTGCAATAAGCAAAGATGGCACTGTTGCACTCCAGCCTTGGTGACAAGAGGCAAACTGTACATAAAAAAGAAAGGCGGTTCTGGGGGTGGAGTCTCCAGACACCTCGTTTTGTTTCAATTGCACACACTCATCAGTCTGATTACCTTTCTTTTTTTCTCTTTTATTATGTGAAGTGGGTTATCACCAAAATGCACAGGCTGACCTCAAACTCGTGACCTCAGTATACCTGCCCACCTCGGCCTTTCAAAGCGTTTAGATTGCTGGTGTGAGTGGCAGCACCTGGCACAGTCTCTAATTTTTTTTTAACAATACATTATAACAGCCCGGCACGGTGGCTCACGGCAGCCTGTCATTCAGACGCCTCAAAGATCAAGGCGGGCAAATCACGAGAAGTTGCGGGTTCGAGACCCGCCCGACCAACATGGTGAAACCCTGTCTTTAAAACAAAAACACAATTTGGGTTGGGCTCCGCGGCTCAAGCCTGTAGTCTCAGCACAAAAAATGCAGAGGCAGGCGGATCCTGAGGTCACAGGTTCGAGACTGGCCTCGAAGGACACAGCGTAGCCGCTCCTATAAAAACAAACAAAACAAAAAAAAAAAACAGAAAAACATAAAAAAGCTGAGCTGGGCTTGGCATGTGCTCGCTTCAGCAGCACCTACACTAGAATTGGGATGCTACACAGAAGGCCGGCATGGTCGTAGCATAAAAATGACACGCACAGGTGTGCAGCTTTTCGTATTTTATTTCTTGGTTGTGACTGCTTTGTGGAAATCAAATAAAGATAGATTGGAGGTACAGAAAAATAAAAATAGAAAGTTAGCTGGACCTGGTGGTGTGGACACCTGCAACCCCAGCTACTTGAAGGGCATTGGGATGACAATCAGTTGAACCCAAAAGGCAGGTGTTGCAATAAGCAAAGATCGCACTGTTGCACTCCAGCCTTGGTGACAAGAGGGAAACTGCACGTAATAAAGAAAGGCGGTTCTGGGGGTGGAGTCTCCTGGCACCTCGTTTTGTTTCAATTGCACACACTCATCAGTCTGATTACCTTTCTTTTTTTTCTCTTTTATTATGTGAGGTGGGTTTTCAACAAAATGCACAGGCTGACCTCGAACTCGTGACCTCAGGGTACCCACTCACCTCCGCCTTTAAAAGTGCTGAGATTGCTTGTGTGAGTGGCAGCACCTGGCAGAGTCTCTCTGATTTATTTTTGACAATACATTATAACACCCAGGCACGGTGGCTCACGGCAGCCTGTCATTCAGTCGCCTCAAAAATCAAGGCGGGCAAATCACGAGAAGTTGCGCGTTCGAGACCCACCCGACCAACATGGTGAAACCCCATCTTTAAAACAAAAGACAATTTGGGTTGGGCTCCGGCTCAAGCCTGTAGTCCCAGCACAAAGAATGCCAAGGCAGGCATATCGTGAGGTCACAGGTTCGAGACTGGCCTCAAAGGACACAGCGTAGCCCGCTCCCTATAAAAAAAAAAAAAAAACAGAAAAACATAAAAAAGCTGAGCTGGGCTTGGCATGTGCTCGCTTCAGCAGCACCTACACTAAAATTGGGATGCTACACAGAAGGCCGACGTGGTCGTAGCGTAAAAATGACACGCACAGTTGTGCAGCTTTTTGTATTTTATTTCTTCCTTTTGACTGCTTTGTGGAAATAAAATACAGATAGATTGGAGGTACAGAAAAATAAAAATAGAAAGTTAGCTGGACCTGGTGGTGTGGAGGCCTGCAACCCCAGCTACTTGAAGGCATTGGGATGACAATCAGTTGAACCCAAAAGGCAGGAGTTGCAATAAGCAAAGATCGCACTGTTGCACTCCAGCCTTGGTGACAAGAGGAAACTGTACGTAATAAAGAAAGGCGGTTCTGGGGTGGAGTCTCGGCACCTCGTTTTGTTTCAATTGCACACTCATCAGTCTGATTACCTTTCTTTTTTTTTTTACTTTTTTATTACATAAGATGGGTTTTCACCGAAATGCTCAGGCTGACCTTGAACTCGTGACCTTAGGAAACACGCCCACCACTGCCCCTCAAACTTCTGAGATTGCTGGTATAAGTGGCAGCACCAGGGACAGTCTCTCTAATTTCTATATTAACAATACATTATAACATTCCGGCATGGTTGCTTACGGCAGCCTGTTATTCAGACGCCTCAAAAATCAAGGAAGGTAAATCACGAGAAGTTGCAGGTTCGAGACCCACCGACCAACATGGTGAAACCGTCTTTAAAACAAAAACACAATTTGGGTTGGGCTCCGTGGCTCAAGCCTGTAGTCCCAGAACAAATAAATGCCCAGGTAGGTGGATCCTGAGGTCACAGGTTCGAGACTGGCCCTGAAATACACAGCGTAGCTCCCTCCCTATAAAAAAAAAAAAAAAAGAGAAAACATAAAAAAGCTGAGCTGGGCTTGGCATGTGCTTGCTTCGGCAGAACCTACACTAAAATTGGGATGCTGCACAGAAGGCCGGCGTGGTCGTAGCGTAAAAATGACATGCACAGGTGTGCAGCTTTTTGTATTTTATTTCTTTGTTGTGACTGCTTTGTGGAAATAAAATAAAGATAGATTGGAGGTACAGGAAAATAAAAATAGAAAGATAGCTGGACCTGGTGGTGTGGACACGTGCAACCCCAGTTACTTGAAGGGCATTGGATGACAATCAGTTGAACCCAAAAGGCAGGTGTTGCAATAAGCAAAGATCGCACTGTTGCACTCCAGCCTTGGTGACAAGAGGGAAACTGCACGTAATAAAGAAAAGCGGTTCTTGGGGTGGAGTCTCCCGGCACCTCGTTTTGTTTCAATTGCACACACTCATCAGTCTGATTACCTTTCTTTTTTTTCTCTTTTATTATGTGAGGTGGGTTTTCACCAAAATGCACAGGCTGACCTCAAACTCGTGACCTCAGGATATCTGTTTACCTCAGACATTCAAAGTGCTTACATTGCTTCCGTGAGTGGCAGCACCTGGCAGAGTCTCTCTAATTTCTTTTTAACAATACATTATAACACCCAGGCACGGTGGCTCACGGCAGCCTTTCATTCAGTCACCTCAAAAATCAAGGCGGACGCATTACAAGAAGTTTTGCTTTCAAAACCTGCCCCAACAACATGGTGAAACACCGTCTTTAAAACAAAAAGACAATTTGGGTTGGGCTCCGTGGCTCAAGCCTGCAGTCACAGCACAAAGAATGCTGAGGCAGGCTGATCCTGAGGTCACAGGTTCGAGACTGGCCCCGAAGGACACAGCATAGCCGCTCCTATAAAAAAGAAAAACATAAAAAAGCTGAGCTGGGCTTGGCATGTGCTCGCTTTGGCAGCACCTACACTAAAATTGGGATGCTACACAGAAGGCCGGCGTGGTCGTAGTGTAAAAATGACACGCACAGGTGTGCAGATTTTTGTATTTTATTTCTTTGTTGTGACTGCTTTGTGGAAATCAAATAAAGATAGATTGGAGGTACAGAAAATAAAAATAGAAAGATAGCTGGACCTGGTGGTGTGGACACCTGCAACCCCAGCTACTTGAAGGGCATTGGGATGACAATCAGTTGAACCCAAAAGGCAGGTGTTACAATAAGCAAAGATCGCACTGTTGCACTCCAGCCTTGGTGACAAGAGGGAAACTGCACGTAATAAAGAAAGGCGGCTCTGGGGGTGGAGTCTCCTGGCACCTCGTTTTGTTTCAATTGCACACACTCATCAGTCTGATTACCTTTCTTTTTTTTCTCTTTTATTATGTAATGTGGGTTTTCACCAGAATGCTGAGGCTGACCTCGAACTCCTGACCTTAGAAATCCCGCCCACTTCGGCCTCCCAAAGTGCTTAGATTGCTGGCATGAGTGGCATCACCTGGCACAGTCTCCCTAATTTCGTTTTTAACAATACATTATAACAGCCCGGCACAGTGGCTCATGGCAGCCTGTCATTCAGACGCCTCAAAGATCAAGGCGGGCAAATCACGAGAAGTTGCGGGTTCGAGACCCACCCGACCAACATGGTGAAACCCCGTCTTTAAAATGAAAACACAATTTGCGTTGGGCTCCGTGACTCAAGCCTGTAGTCCCAGAACAAAGAATGCCGAGGCAGGCGGATCGTGAGGTCACAGGTTCGAGACTGGCCTTGAAGGACACAGCATAGCCCGCTCCCTATAAAAAACAAACAAACAAACAAAAAAACAGAAAAACATAAAAAGCTGAGCTGGGCTTGGCATGTGCTCGCTTCAGCAGCACCTACACTAAAATTGGGATGCTACACAGAAGGCCGGCGTGGTCATAGCGTAAAAATGACACGCACAGGTGTGCAGCTTTTTGTATTTTATTTCTTCGTTGTGACTGCTTTTTGGAAATCAAATAAAGATAGATTGGAGGTACAGAAAAATAAAAATAGAAAGTTAGCTGGACCTGGTGGTGTGGACACCTGCAACCCCAGCTACTTGAACGGCATTGGGATGACAATCACTTGAACTTAAAAGGCAGGTGTTGCAATAAGCAAAGATCGCACTGTTGCACTCCAGCCTTGGTGACAAGAGGAAAACTGTTCGTAATAAAGAAAAGCAGTTCTAGGGGTGGAGTCTCCGAGCACCTGGTTTTGTTTCAATTGCACACACTCATCAGTCTGATTACCTTTTTTTTTTCTTTTTATTATGTGAAGTGGGTTATCACCAAAATGCACAGGCTGACCTCGAACTCGTGACCTCAGGAAACCCGCCCACCTCGGCCTTTCAAAGTGCTTAGATTGCTGGCGTGAGTGGCAGCACCTGGCAGAGTCTCTCTGATTTATTTTTTACAATACATTATAACACCCAGGCACGGTGGTGCACAGCAGCCTGTCATTACGTCGCCTCAAAAATCAAGGCGGGCAGATCACGAGAAGTTGCGCTTTCGAGACCCGCCCGACCAACAAGGTGAAACTCTGTCTTTAAACGAATAAGACAATTTGGGTTGGGCTCCGTGGCTCAAGCCTGAAGTCTCAGCACAAAAAATGCAGAAACAGGCGGATCCTGAAGTCACAGGTTCGAGACTGGTCTCGAAGGACACAGAGTAGCCCGCTCCTTATAAAAACAAACAAACAAACAAACAAAAACAGAAAAACATAAGAAAGCTGAGCTGGGCTTGGCATGTGATCGCTTCAGCAGCACCTACACTAGAATTTGGATGCTGCACAGAAGGCCGGCGTGGTCGTAGCTTAAAAATGACATGCACAGGTGTGCAGCTTTTCATGTTTTATTTCTTGGTTGTGACTGCTTTGTGAAAATCAAATAAAGATAGATTGGAGGTACAGAAAACTAAAAATAGAAAGTTAGCTGAACCTGGTGGTTTGGACATTTGCCACCCCAGCTACTTGAAGGCATTGGGATGACAATCACTTGAACTTAAAAGGCAGGTGTTGCAATAAGCAAAGGTCGCACTGTTGCACTCCAGCCTTGGTGACAAGAGGGAAACTGCATGTAATAGAGAAAGGCGGTTCTGGTGGTGGAGTCTCCCAGCGCCTCGTTTTATTTCAATTGCACAGACTCATCAGTCTGATTAACTTGCTTTTTTTCTCTTTTATTATGTAAAATGGGTTTTCACTGGAATGGTCAGGCTGACCTCGAACTCCTGACCTCAGGAAATGCGCCCACCTCTGCCTTTCAACCTTCTTAGATTGCTGGCGTGAGTGGCAGCACCTGGGACAGTTTGTCTATTTTTTTTTAACAATACATTATAACAGCCCGGCACAGTGGCTCATGGCAGCCTGTCATTCAGATGCCTCAAACATCAAGGCGGGCAAATCACGAGAATTTGGGGTTCGAGATTCACCCGCCCAAATTGGTGAAACCACGTCTCTAAAATGAAAACACAACTTGGGTTGGGTTCCACTTCTCAAGCCTGTCATCCCAGCACAAAGAATTCCGAGGCAGGCAAATCGTGAAGTCACAGGTTGGAGACTGGCCTCAAAGGACACAGCATAGTCCGCTCCATATAAAAAAAATAAAAACAGAAAAACATAAAAAGCTGAGCTGGGCTTGGCATGTGCTCGCTTTGGCAGCACCTACACTAAAATTGGGAAGCTACACAGAAGGCCGGCGTGGTCATAGTGTAAAAATGACACACAAAGGTGTGCAGCTTTTTGTATTTTATTTCTTGGTTGTGACTGCTTTGTGGAAATGAAATAAAGATAGATTGGAGGTACAGAAAAATAAAAATAGAAAATTAGCTGGACCTGGTGGTGTGGACACCTGCAACCCTAGCTTCTTGAACGGCATTGGGATGACAATCACTTGAACTTAAAAGACAGGTGTTGCAATAAGCAAAGATAGCACTGTTGCACTCCAGCTTTGCTGAAAAAATGGAAACTGTACGTAAGAAAAAAAGGTGGTTCAGAAAGTGGAGTCTCCGGGCACCTACCTCATTTTGTTTCAATTACACACACTCATAAGTCTGATTACTTTTCTTTTTTTTCTTTTTTATTATGTGAGATGGGTTCTCACCAAAATGCACAGGCTGACCTCGAACTTGTGACCTCAGGATACCCGCCCACCTCGGCCTTTCAAAGTGCTTAGATTGCTTGCGTGAGTGGCACCACCTGGCAGAGTCTCTCTGATTTACTTTTTGACAATACATTATAACACCCAGGCACGGTGGCTCACAGCAGCCTGTCATTCAGTTGCCTCAAAAATCAAGGCGGGCAGATCACGAGAAGTTGCGCTTTTGAGACCCGCCCGACCAACATGGTGAAACCCCATCTTTAAAACAAAAGCCAATTTGGGTTGGGCTTCGAGGCTCAAGCCTGTAGTCCCAGCACAAAGAATGCTGAGGCAGGCAGATCCTGAGGTCACAGGTTCGAGACTGCCCTCGAAGGACACAGCATAGCCCGCTCCATATAAAAAAACAAAAAAAAAAAAAAAACAGAAAAACATAAAAAGCTGAGCTGGGCTTGGCATGTGCTCGCTTCAGCAGCACCTATACTAAGATTGGGACTCTACACAGAAGGCCGGCATGGTCGTACCGTAAAAATGACATGCACAGGTGTGCAGCTTTTTGTATTTTATTTCTTGGTTGTGACTGCTTTGTGGAAATCAAATAAAGATAGATTGGAGGTACAGAAAAATAAAAATAGAAAGTTAGCTGGACCTGGTGGTGTGGACACCTGCAACCCCAGCTACTTGAACGGCATTGGGATGACAATCACTTGAACTTAAAAGGCAGGTGTTGCAATAAGCAAAGATCGCACTGTTGCAC
Source organism: Saguinus midas (assembly GCA_021498475.1). Classification (NCBI taxonomy): domain Eukaryota; kingdom Metazoa; phylum Chordata; class Mammalia; order Primates; family Cebidae; genus Saguinus; species Saguinus midas. Next base: position 53,377,507 of record CM038409.1, read on the forward strand.
TCCAGCCTTGGTGACAAGAGGAAACTGCACGTAATAAAGAAAGGCGGTTCTGGTGGTGGAGTCTCCAGGCACCTCATTTTGTTTCAATTACACACACTCATAAGTCTGATTACTTTTCTTTTTTTTCTTTTATTATGTGAGATGGGTTCTCACCAAAATGCACAGGCTGACCTCGACCTTGTGACGTCAGGATACCCGCCCACCTCGGTTTTTCAAAGTGCTTAGATTGATTGTGTGAGTGGAAACGCCCGGCAGAGTCTCTCTGATTTTATTTAACAATACATTATAACAGCCTGGCACGGTGGCTCACAGCAGCCTATAATTGAGTCACCTCAAAAATCAAGGCAGGCAGATCACGAGAAGTTGCGCTTTGAGACCCACCCGACCACCATGGTGAAACCGCATCTTTAAAACAAAAAGCCAATTTATGTTGGGCTTCGAGGCTCAAGCCTGTAGTCCAAGCACAAAGAATGCTGAGGCAGGCAGATTCTGAGGACGCAGGTTCGAGACTGTCCTCGAAGGACACAGCATAGCCCGCTCCCTATAAAAAAAAAAACAAAAAAAAAAACAGAAAACATAAAAAGCTGAGCTGGGCTTGGCATGTGCTCGCTTCAGCAGCACCTACACTAAAATTGGGATGCTACACAGAAGGCCGGCATGGTCGTAGCATAAAAATGACATGCACAGGTGTGCAGCTTTTTGTATTTTATTTCTTGGTTGTGACTGCTTTGTGGAAATCAAATAAAGATAGATTGGAGGTACAGAAAAATAAAAATAGAGAGTTAGCTGGACCTGGTGGTGTGGACACCTGCCACCCCAGCTACTTGAACGGCATTGGGATGAAAATCACTTGAACTTAAAAGGCAGGTGTTGCAATAAGCAAAGATCGCACTGTTGCACTCCAGCCTTGGCGACAAGAAGGAAACTGCACGTAATAAAGAAAGGCGGTTCTTTTGGTGGAGTCTCCAGGAACCTCGTTTTGTTTCAATTGCACACACTCATCAGTCTGATTAACATTTTTTTCTCTTTTATTATGTGAGGTGGGTTCTCACCAAAATGCACAGGCTGACCTCCACCTTGTGACCTCAGGATACCCGCCCACCTCGGTTTTTCAAAGTGCTTAGATTGCTTGTGTGATTGGAACCACCTGGCAAAGTCTCTCTGATTTTTTTTTTACAATACATTGTAACAGCCCGGCACGGTGGCTCACGGCAGCCTGTCATTCAGTTGCCTCAAAAATCAAGGCGGGCAGTTCACGAGAAGTTGCACTTTAGAGACCCGCCAGACAAACATGGTGAATCCCCATCTTTAAAACAAAAACACAATTTGGGTTGGGCTCCGCGGCTCAAGCCTGTAGTCCCAGTACAGAGAATGCTGGGGCAGGCAGATCCTGAGGTCGCAGGTTTGAGACTGGCCTCGAAGGACACAGCCTAGCCCGCTTCCTATATAAAACAAAAAAAAAAAAACAGAAAACATAAAAAGCTGAGCTGGGCTTGGCATGTGGTCGTTTTAGCAGCACCTACACTAAAATTGGGACTCTACACAGAAATACGACATGGTCATAACGTAAAAATGACACACACAGGTGTGCAGCTTTTTGTGTTTTATTTCTTGGTTGTGACTGCTTTGTGGAAATCAAATAAAGATAGATTGGAGGTACAGAAAAATAAAAAAAGAAAGTTAGCTGGACCTGGTGGTGTGGACACCTGCAACCCCAGCTACTTGAAGGGCATTCGGATGACAATCAGTTGAACCAAAAAGGCATGTGTTGCAATAAGCAAAGATCGCACTGTTGCACTTCAGCCTTGGTGACAAGAGGAAACTGCATGTAATAAAGAACAGCGGTTCTGGGGGTGGAGTCTCCCGGCACCTCGTTTTGTTTCAATTGCACACACTCATCAGTCTGATTACCTTTCTTTTTTTTCTCTTTTATTATGTGAGGTGGGTTTTCACCAGAATGCTCAGGCTTACCTCGAACTTGTGACCTAAGGAAACCCGCCCACCTCGGCCTTCTAAAGTGCTTAGATTGCTGGTGTGTGTGGCAGCACCTGGGACAGTCTCTCTAATTTCTTTTTTAACAATATATTATAACAGCCCGGCACAGTGGCTCACGGAACCCTGTCATTCAGATGCCTCAAAGATCAAGGCAGGCAAATCACGAGTAGTTGCGAGTTCGAGACCCTCCCGACCACCATGGTAAAATTCTGTCTTTAAAACAAAAACATAATTTGGGTTGGGTTCCGCTTCTAAAGCCTGGAGTCCCAGAACAAAGATTGCCGAGGCAGGCGGATCATGAAGTCACAAATTCGAGACTGGCCTCGAAGGACACAGCATAGCCCACTGCATATAAAAAACACACAAAAAAAAATAAAAACATAAAAAAGCTGAGCTGGGCTTGGCATGTGCTCGCTTTGGCAACACCTAAACTAAAATTGGGAAGCTACACAGAAGGCCGGTGCAGTCGTAGCATAAAAATTACACGCACAGGTGTGCAACTTTTCCTGTTTTGTTTCTTGGTTGTGACTGCTTTGTGGAAATCAAATAAAGATAGATTGGAGGTACAGAAAAATAAAGATAGAAAGTTAGCTGGACCTGGTGGTGTGGACACTTGCCACCCCAGCTACTTGAACGGCATTGGGATGACAATCACTTGAAATTAAAAGACAGGTGTTGCAATAAGCAAAGATCACACTGTTGCACTCCAGCCTTGCTGAGAAAAGGGGAACTGTACGTAATAAAAAAAGGCAGTTCGGGGAGTGGAGTCTCCCGGCACCTACTTCGTTTTGTTTCAATTGCACACACTCATAAGTCTGATTACTTTTTTTTTTTTTTTTATTATGTGAGGTGGGTTCTCACCAAAATGCACAGGCTGACCTCTAACTTGTGACCTCAGGATACCCGCCCACCTCGGCCTTTCAAAGTGCTTAGATTGCTTGCGTGAGTGGCAGCACCCGGCAGAGTCTCTCTGATTTCTTTTTAACAATACATTATAACAACCCAGCACGGTGGCTCATGGCAGCCTTTCATTCAGTCGCCTCAAAAATCAAGGCGGGCAAATCACGAGAAGTTGCGGGTTCGAGACCGCCCGACCAACATGGTGAAACCCGTCTTTAAAACAAAAACACAATTTGGTTGGGCTCCGTGGCTCAAGCCTGTAGTCCAGGCACAAAGAATGCCGAGGCAGGCAGATCGTGAGGTCACAGGTTCGAGACTGGCCTCGAAGGACACAGCGTAGCCCGCTCCCTATAAAAAAAAAAAAACAAAAAAAAAAAAACAGAAAAACATAAAAAAGCTGAGCTGGGCTTGGCATGTGCTCGCTTCAGCAGCACCTACACTAAAATTGGGACGCTACACAGAAGGCCGGCATGGTCGTAGCATAAAAATGACATGCACAGGTGTGCAGCTTTTCATATTTTATTTCTTTGTTGTGACTGCTTTGTGGAAATCAAATAAAGATAGATTGGAGGTACAGAAAAATAAAAATAGAAAGTTAGCTGGACCTGGTGGTGTGGACACCTGCAACCCCAGCTACTTGAACGGCATTGGGATGACAATCACTTGAACTTAAAAGGCAGGTGTTGCAATAAGCAAAGATCACACTGTTGCACTCCAGCCTTGGTGACAAGAGGAAACTGCACGTAATAAAGAAAGGCGGTTCTGGGGGTGGAGTCTCCTGGCACCTCGTTTTGTTTCAATTGCACACACTCATCAGTCTGATTACCTTTCTTTTTTTTCTCTTTTATTATGTGAGGTGGGTTTTCACCAGAATGCACAGGCTGACCTCGAACTCGTGACCTCAGGAAACCCGCCCACCTCGGCCTTTCAAAGTGCTTAGATTGCTTGCGTGAGTGGCAGCACCTGGCAGAGTCTCTCTGATTTCTTATTTAACAATACATTATAACAGCCCGGCACGGTGGCTCACGGCAGCCTGTCATTCAGTCGCCTCAAAAATCAAGGCGGGCAAATCACGAGAAGTTGCGGGTTCGAGACCCGCCCAACCAACATGGTGTAACCCCGTCTTTAAAACAAAAACACAATTTGGGTTGAGCTCTGAGGCTCAAGCCTGTAGACCCAGCACAAAGAATGCTGAGGCAGGAAGATCCTGAAGTCACAGGTTCGAGACTGGCCTCGAAGAACACAGCATAGCCCGCTCCCTATAGAAAACAAAAAAAAAAAAAAAACAGAAAAACATAAAAAAGCTGAGCTGGGCTTGGCATGGGCTCGCTTCGGCAGCATGTACACTAAAATTGGGACGCTACACAGAAGGCCGGCATGGTCGTAGCATAAAAATGACACACACAGGTGTGAAGCTTTTCGTATTTTACTTCTTGTTGTGACTGCTTTGTGGAAATCAAATATAGATAGATTGGAGGTACAGAAAAATAAAAATAGAAAGTTAGCTGGACCTGGTGGTGTGGACACCTGCAACCCCAGCTACTTGAAGGGCATTGGGATGACAATCAGTTGAACCCAAAAGGCAGGTGTTGCAATAAGCAAAGATTGCACTGTTGCACTCCAGCCTTGGTGACAAGAGGGAAACTGCACGTAATAAAGAAAAGCGGTTCTGGGGGTGGAGTCTCCCGGCACCTCGTTTTGTTTCAATTGCACACACTCATCAGTCTGATTACCTTTCTTTTTTTTTCTCTTTTATTATGTGAGGTGGGTTTTCACCGGAATGCACAGGCTGACCTCGAACTCGTGACCTCAGGAAACCCGCCCACCTCGGCCTTTCAAAGTGCTTAGATTGCTTGCGTGAGTGGCAGCACCTGGCAGAGTCTCTCTGATTTCTTTTTTAACAATACATTATAACAGCCCGGCATGGTGGCTCATGGCAGCCTGTCATTCAGTCGCCTCAAAAATCAAGGCGGGCAAATCACGAGAAGTTGCGGGTTCGAGACCCGCCCGACCAACATGGTGAAACCCCGTCTTTAAAACAAAAACACAATTTGGGTTGGGCTCCGCGGCTCAAGCCTGTAGTCCCAGCACAAAGAATGCTGAGGCAGGCGGATCGTGAGGTCACAGGTTCGAGACTGGCCTCGAAGGACACAGCGTAGCCCGCTCCTATAAAAAAAAAAAAAAAAAAAAACAGAAAAACATAAAAAGCTGAGCTGGGCTTGGCATGTGCTCGCTTCGGCAGCACCTACACTAAAATTGGGACGCTACACAGAAGGCCGGCATGGTCGTAGCATAAAAATGACATGCACAGGTGTGCAGCTTTTGTATTTTATTTTTTGGTTGTCACTGCTTTGTGGAAATCAAATAAAGATAGATTGGAGGTACAGAAAAATAAAAATAGAAAGTTAGCTGGACCTGGTGGTGTGGACACCTGCAACCCCAGCTACTTGAAGGGCATTAAGATGACAATCAGTTAAACCCAAAAGGCAGGTGTTGCAATAAGCAAAGATTGCATTGTTGCACTCCAGTGTTGGTGACAAGAGAAAAGCTGCACGTAATAAACAATGGCGGTTCTGGGGTTGGATTCTCCTGGCACCTTGTTTTGTTTCAATTGCACACACTCATCAGTCTGATTAACTTTCTTTTTTTTCTCTTTTATTATGTAAGGTGTGTTTTCACCGAAATGCTAAGGCTGACCTCGAACCCGGGACCTCAGAAAACCCACCCACCTCGGCCTCCCAAAGTGCTTAGACTACTGGTGTGAGTGGCAGCACCTGGCACAGTCTCTCTAATTTATTTTATAACAATACATTATAACAGCCCAGCACAGTGGCTAACTGCAGCCTGTCATTCAGACGCTTCAAAGATCAAGGCAGGTAAATCACGAGAAGTTGAGGGTTTGAGTCCCGCCCGACCACCATGGCAAAACCACGTCTTTAAAACGAAAACACAATTTGGGTTGGGCTCCGCGGCTCAAGCCTGTAGTCCCAGCACAAAGAATGCCGAGGCAGGCGGATCGTGAGGTCACAGGTTCGAGACTGGCCTCGAAGGACACAGCATAGCCCGCTCCTATAAAAAAAAAAAAAAAAAAAAAAAAAAAACAGAAAAACATAAAAAGCTGAGCTGGGCTTGGCATGTTCTCGCTTCGGCAGCACCTACACTAAAATTGGGATGCTACACAGAAGGCCGGCGTGGTCGTAGCATAAAAATGACATGCACAGGTGTGCAGCTTTTCATATTTTATTTCTTGGTTGTGACTGCTTTGTGGAAATCAAATAAAGATAGATTGGAGGTACAGAAAAATAAAAATAGAAAGTTAGCTGGACCTGGTGGTGTGGACACCTGCAACCCCAGCTACTTGAAGGGCATTGGGATGACAATCAGTTAAACCCAAAAGGCAGGTGTTGCAATAAGCAAAGATCACACTGTTGCACTCCAGACTTTGTGACAAGAGGCAAACTGTACATAAAAAAGAAAGGCGGTTCTGGGGGTGGAGTTTCTGGGCACCTCATTTTGTTTCAATTGCGCACACTCATCATTCTGATTACCTTTCTTTTTCTTTTTTTTTTTTTTTTTATTATGTGAGGTGGGTTTTCACCGGAATGCACAGGCTGACCTCCAACTCATGACCACAGGAAACCCGCCCACCATGGCCTTTCAAAGTGCTTAGACTGCTTGCATGAGTGGCAGCGCCTGGCAGAGTCTCTCTGATTCTTTTTTTAACAATACATTATAACAGCCCAGAACGGTGGTTGACGGCAGCCTGTCATTCAGTGGCCTCAAAAATCAAGGCGGGTGAATCATGAGAAGTTGCGCTTTTGAGACCCGCTTGACCAACATGGTGAAACCCCACCTTTAAAACAAAAACACAATTTGTGTTGGGCTCCAAGGCTCAAGCCTGTAGTCCCAGCACAAAGAATGCTGAGGCAGGCAGATCGTGAGGTCACAGGTTCGAGACTGGCCTCGAAGGACACAGCATAGCCCGCTCCCTATAAAAAACAAACAAACAAAAAAAAACAGAAAAACATAAAAAAGCTGAGCTGGGCTTGGCATGTGCTCGCTTCAGCAGCACCTACACTAAAATTGGGATGCTACACAGAAGGCCGGCGTGGTCGTAGCATAAAAATGACACGCACAGGTGTGCAGCTTTTGTATTTTATTTCTTTGTTGTGACTGCTTTGTGGAAATCAAATAAAGATAGATTGGAGGTACAGAAAAATAAAAATAGAAAGTTAGCTGGACCTGGTGGTGTGGACACCTGCAACCCCAGCTACTTGAAGGGCATTGGGATGACAATCAGTTGAACCCAAAAGGCAGGTGTTGCAATAAGCAAAGATTGCACTGTTGCACTCCAGCCTTGGTGACAAGAGAAAAGCTGCACGTAATAAACAATGGCGGTTCTGGGGTTGGATTCTCCCGGCACCTTGTTTTGTTTCAATTGCACACACTCATCAGTCTGATTAACTTTCTTTTTTTTCTCTTTTATTATGTAAGGTGTGTTTTCACCGGAATGCTCAGGCTGACCTCGAACTCGTGACCTCAGGAAACCCGCCCACCTCGGCCTCCCAAAGTGCTTAGATTGCTGGCGTGAGTGGCAGCACCTGGCACAGTCTCTCTAATTTCTTTTTAACAATACATTATAACAGCCCGGCACGGTGGCTCACGGCAGCCTGTCATTCAGACGCCTCAAAGATCAAGGCGGGCAAATCACGAGAAGTTGCGCTTTGAGACCCGCCCGACCAACATGGTGAAACCCGTCTTTAAAATGTAAACAGAATTTGGGTTAAGCTCCGCGGCTCAAGCCTGTAGTCCCAGAACAAAAGAATGCCGAGGCAGGTGGATCGTGAGGTCACAGGTTCGAGACTGGCCTCGAAGGACACAGCATAGCCCGCTCCCTATAAAAACAAAAAAAAAAAAAAAAAAACAGAAAAACATAAAAAGCTGAGCTGGGCTTGGCATGTGCTCACTTCGGCAGAACCTACACTATAATTGGGATGCTTCACAGAAGGCCGGCATGCTCGTAGCATAAAAATGACATGCACAGGTGTGCAGCTTTTCATATTTTATTTCTTGGTTGTGACTGCTTTGTGGAAATCAAATAAAGATAGATTGGAGGTACAGAAAACTAAAAATAGAAAGTTAGCTGGACCTGGTGCTTTGGACATATGCAACCCCAGCTACTTGAAAAGCATTGAGATGACAATTCGTTGAACCCAAAAGGCAGGTGTTGCAATAAGCAAAGTTCACACTGTTTCACTTCAGCCTTGGTGACAAGATGGAAACTGAACGTAATAAAAAAAGGCGGTTCTGGGGGTGGAGTCTCCTGGCACCTCGTTTTCTTTCAATTGCACACACTCATCAGTCTGATTATCTTCCATTTTTTTACTCTTTTATTATGTAAGGTGGGTTTTCACCTGAATGCTCAGGCTGACCTCGAACTCGAGACCTCAGAAAACCCGCCCACCTCTGCCTCCCAAAGTGCTTAGATTGCTGGCTTGAGTGGCAGCACCTGGCACAGTCTTTATAATTTTTTAACAATACATTATAAAAGCCCGGCACAGTGGCTCATGGCAGCCTGTCATTCAGACGCCTCAAAGATCAAGGTGGGCAAGTCACGAAAAGTTGCGAATTCAAGACCCGCCCGACCAACTTGGTGAAACCCCATCTTTAAAACAAAAAGACAATTACGGTTGGGCTCCGCTTTTCAAGCCTGTAGTCCCAGCACAAAGAATGCCCAGACAGGCAGATCCTAAGGTCACAGGTTTGAGACTGGCCTTGAAGGACACAGCGTAGCCCGCTCACTATGAAAAACAAACAAACAAAAATCAGAAAAACATAAAAAGCTGAGCTGGGCTTGGCATGTGCTTGCTTCAGCAGCACCTACACTAAAATTGGGACACTACACAGAAGGCCAGCATGGTCATAGCGTAAAAATGACACGCACAGGTGTGCAGCTTTTGTACATTTTATTTCTTGGTTGTGACTGCTTTGTGGAAATCAAACAAAGATAGATTGGAGGTACAGAAAAATAAATATAGAAATTTAGGTGGACCTGGTGGTGTGGACACCTGCAACCCCAGCTACTTGAACGGCATTGAAATGACAATCACTTGAACTTAAAAGGCAGGTGTTGCAATAAGCAAAGATCACACTGTTGCACTCCAGCCTTGGTGACAAGAGGGAAAATGCACATAATAAACAAAGGTGGTTCTGGGGTGGAGTCTCCCGCACCTCGTTTTATTTCAATTGCACACACTCATCAGTCTGATTACCTTTATTTTTTTCTCTTTTATTATGTAAGGTGGGTTTTCACCAGAATGCTAAGGCTGACCTCGAACTCGTGACCTCAGGAAACCCGCCCACCTCGGCCTCCCAAAGTGCTTAGATTGCTGGCGTGAGTGGCAGCACCTGGCACAGTCTCTCTAATTTCTTTTTAACAATACATTATAACAGCCCGGCATGGTGGCTCATGGCAGCCTGTCATTCAGAGGCCTCAAAGATCAAGGCGGGCAAATCACGAGAAGTTGCGGTTCGAGACCCGCCCGACCAACATGGTGAAACCCCGTCTTTAAAATGAAAACACAATTTGGGTTGGGCTCCGCGGCTCAAGCCTGTAGTCTCAGCACAAAGAATGCCGAGGCAGGTGGATCGTGAGGTCACAGGTTCGAGACTGGCCTCGAAGGACACAGCATAGCCCGCTCCCTATAAAAAAAAAAAAAAAAAAAAACAGAAAAACATAAAAAGCTGAGCTGGGCTTGGCATGTGCTCGCTTCAGCAGCACCTACACTAGAATTGGGATGCTACACAGAAGGCCAGCATGGTCGTAGCATAAAAATGACACGCACAGGTGTGCAGCTTTTCGTATTTTATTTCTTCGTTGTGACTGCTTTGTGGAAATCAAATAAAGATAGATTGGAGGTACAGAAAATAAAAATAGAAAGTTAGCTGGACCTGGTGGTGTGGACACCTGCAACCCCAGCTACTTGAAGGGCATTGGGATGACAATCATTTGAACTTAAAAGGCAGGTGTTGCAATAAGCAAAGATCGCACTGTTGCACTCCAGCCTTGGTGACAAGAGGGAAACTGTACGTAATAAAGAAAGGCAGTTCTGGGGTGGAGTCTCCGGCACCTCGTTTTGTTTCAATTGCACACACTCATCAGTCTGATTACCTTTCTTTTTTTTGTTCTCTTTTATTATGTAAGGTGAGTTTTCACCGGAATGCTAAGGCTGACCTGGAACCAGTGACCTCAGAAAACATGCAAACCTCGGCCTCCCAAAGTGCTTAGACTACTGGCGTGAGTGGCAGCACCTGGCACAGTCTCTTTAATTTCTTTTTAACAATACATTATAACAGCCCGGCACAGTGGCTCATGGCAGCCTGTCATTCAGACGCCTCAAAGATCAAGGCGGGTAAATCAGGAGAAGTTGCGTGTTCGGGACCCACCCGACCAACATGGTGAAACCCCGTCTTTAAAACCAAAAGACTATTTGGGTTGGGCTCTGCGGCTCAAGCCTGTAGTCCCAGAACGTAAGAATGCCGAGGCAGGTGGATCGTGAGGTCACAGGTTCGAGACTGGCCTCAAAGGACACAGCATAGCCCACACTCCTATAAAAAACAAACAAACAAAAAAACAGAAAAACATAAAAAAGCTGAGCTGGGCTTGGCATGTGCTCGCTTCGGCAGAACCTACACTAAAATTGGGACACTACACAGAAGGCCAGCATGGTCGTAGCATAAAAATAACATGCACAGGTGTGCAGCTTTTTGTATTTTATCTTTTGGTTGTGACTGCTTTGTGAAAATCAAATAAAGATAGATTGCCGATACAGAAATATAAAAATAGAAAGTTAGCTGGACATGGTGGTGTGGACACCTGCAACCCCAGCTACTTGAACAACATTGGAATGACAATCACTTGAACTTAAAGGGCAGGTGTTGCAATAAGCAAAAATCGCACTGTTGCACTCCAGCCTTGGTGACAAGAGGGAAACTGTATGTAATATAGAAAGGCGGTTCCGGGGTGGAGTCTCCAGGCACCTCGTTTTGTTTCAATTGCACACACTCATCAGTCTAATTAACTTTCTTTTTTTTTCTTTTTTATTATGTGAGGTGGGTTTTCACCAAAATGAACAGGCTGACCTCGAACTCGTGACCTCGGGATACCCGCCAACCTCGGCCTTTCAAAGTACTTAGATTGCTTGCATGAGTGGAAGCGCCTGGCAGAATCTCTCTAATTTCTTTTTAACAATACATTATAACAGCCTGGCACGGTGGCTCACAGCAGCCTATAATTGAGTCACCTCAAAAATCAAGGCAGGCAGATCACGAGAAGTTGCACTTTCAAGACCCACCCGACCACCATGGTGAAACCGCATCTTTAAAACAAAAAGCCAATTTATGTTGGGCTTCGAGGCTCAAGCCTGTAGTCCAAGCACAAAGAATGCCGAGGCAGGCGGATTGTGAGGTCACAGGTTCGAGACTGGCCTCGAAGGACACAGCATAGCCCACTCCCTATAAAAAACAAAAAAAAACAGAAAAACATAAAAAAGCTGAGCTGGGCTTGGCATGTGCTCACTTCAGCAGCACCTACACTAAAATTGGGATGCTACACAGAAGGCCGGCATGGTCATAGCATAAAAATGACACACACAGGTGTGCAGCTTTTTTATTTTATTTCTTCCTTGAAACTGCTTTGTGGAAATAAAATAAAGATAGATTAAAGGTACAGAATAATAGAAATTGAAATTTACCTTGACCTGGTGGTGTGGACACCTGCAACCCCAGCTATTTGAACGGCGTTGAGATGACAATCATTTGAACTTAAAAGGCAGGTGTTGCATTAAGCAAAGATTGCTCTGTTGCACACCAGCCTTGGTGACAAGAGGAAACTGTACGTAATAAAGGAAGGCGGTACCGGGGTGGAGTCTCCAGGCACCTCCTTTTGTTTCCATTACACACACTCATCCGTCTGATTACCTTTCCTTTTTTTTCTCTTTTATTATGTGAGGTGGGTTTTCACCAAAATGCACAGGCTGACCTCGAACTCGTGATCTCAGGATACCCGCCCACCTCGGCCTTTCAAAGTGCTTAGATTGCTTGCATGAGTGGCAGCACTTGGCAAAGTCTCTCTGATTTTTTTTTTGACAATACATTATAACAGCTCGGCATGGTGGCTCACCGCAGCCTGTCATTCAGACACCTCAAAGATCAAGGCGATCAAATCACGAGAAGTTGAGGGTTCGAGACCCGCTTGACCAACATGGTGAAATCCCGTTTTTAAAATAAAAACAAAATTTGGGTTGGGCTCCGCTTTTCAAGCCTGTAGTCCCAGCACAAAAAAATGCCTAGGCAGGCAGATCGTGAGGTCACAGTTTCGAGACTGGCCTCGAAGGACACAGCATAGCCTGTTCCCTATAAAACAGAAAAACATATAAAAGCTAAGCTGGGCTTGGCATGTGATCGCTTTGGCAGAACATACATTAAAATTGGGATGCTACACAGAATGCCAGCATGGTCGTAGCATAAAAATGACACGCACAGGTGTGCAGTTTTTTGTATTTTATTTCTTCATTGTGACTGCTTTGTGGAAATTAAATAAAGATAGATTGGAGGTACAGAAAAATAAAAATAAAAAGTTAGCTGGACCTGGTGGTGTGGACACCTGCAACCCCAGCTACTTGAAGGCATTGGGATGACAATCACTTGAACTTAAAAGGCAGGTGTTGCAATAAGCAAAGATCACACTGTTGCACTCCAGCCTTGGTGACAAGAGGGAAACTACACATAATAAAGAAAGGCTGTTCTGGAGGTGGAGTCTCCCGGCACCTCGTTTTGTTTCAATTGCACACACTCATCAGTCTGATTACCTTTCTTTTTTTTTCTTTTTTATTATGTAAGGTGTGTTTTCACCAGAATGCTCAGGCTGACCTCGAACTCGTGACCTCAGGAAACCCGCCCACCTCGGCCTCCCAAAGTGCTTATATTGCTGGCGTGAGTGGCAGCACCTGGCACAGTCTCTCTAATTTCTTTTTAACAATACATTTTAACAGCACGGCATGGTGGCTCACGGAAGCCTTTCATTCAGACACCTCAAAGATCAAGGTGATCAAATCACGAGAAGTTGAGTGTTCGAGACCCACCCAACCAAGATGGTGAAACCCCGTCTTTAAAATGAAAACACAATTTGGGTTGGGCTCTGCGGCTCAAGTCTGTGGTCCCAGCACAAAGAATGCTGAGGTTGGTGGATCATGAAGTCAAAAGTTTGAGACTGGCCTCGAAAAACACAGTGTAGCCCGCTCTCTTTAACAACCAAAAAAAAAAAGAAAAACATAAAAAACCTTAGCTGGGCTTGGCATGTGCTCGCTTTGGCAGCACCTTCACTAAAATTGGGATGCTACACAGCAGGCTGGCGTGGTCGTAGCATAAAAATGACACACAGGTGTGCAGCTTTTTGTATTTTATTTCTTCGTTGTGACTGCTTTGTGGAAATCAAATAAAGATAGATTGGAGGTACAGAAAAATAAAAATAAAAAGTTAGCTCGACCTGTTGGTGTGAACACCTGCAACCCCAGCTACTTGAACGGCATTGAGAAGACAATCACTTGAACTTAAAAGGCAGGTGTTGCATTAACCAAAGATCGCACTGTTGCACTTCAGCCTTGGTGACAAGAGGGAAACTGCACGTAATAAATAAAGGCGGTTCCAGGTTGGAGTCTCCGGCACCTCGTATTGTTTCAATTGCACACACTCATCAGTCTGATTAACTTTCTTTTTCTTTTCTCTTTTATTATGTGAGGTGGGTTTTCACTGGAATGCTCAGGTTTAAATCGAACTCGTGACCTCAGGAAACACGCACACCTTGGCCTGCCAAAGTGCTTACATTGCTTGCGTGAGTGGCAGCACCTGGCACAGTCTCTCTAATTTCTTTTTAACAATATATTTTAACAGCCCGGCATGGTGGCTCATGGCAGCCTGTCATTCAGTCACCTCAAAGATCAAGGCGGGCAAATCACAAAAAGTTGAGCGTTTGAGACCCGCCCTACCAAGATGGTGAAACCCATCTTTAAAACGAAAACACAATTTGGGTTTGTCTCCGGTTTTCAAGCCTGTAGTCCCAGCACAAAAAATGCTGAAACAGGCGAATCCTGAGGTCACAGGTTTGATACTGCTCTCGAAGGACACAGCATAGCCCACCCCCAAAAAAAAACAAAACAAAAAAAAAAAACAGAAAAACATAAAAAAGCTGAGCTGTGCTTGGCATGTCCTCACTTCAGCAGCACCTACACTAAAATTGGGATGCTACACAGAAGGCTGGCGTGGTCGTAGCGTAAAAATGACATGCACCAGTGTGCAGCATTTTGTATTTTATTTCTTCATTGTGACTGCTTTGTGGAAATCAAATAAAGATAGATTGGAGTTACAGAAAAATAAAAATAGAAAGTTAGGTGGACCTGGTGGTGTGGACACATGCAACCCCAGCTACTTGAAGGGCATTGGGATGACAATCACTTGAACTTAAAAGGCAGGTGTTGCAATAAGCAAAGATCGCACTGTTGCACTCTAGCCTTGGTGACAAGAGGGAAAATATACGTAATAAAGAAAGGCGGTTCTGGGGTGGAGTCTCTGGGCACCTCGCTTTGTTTCAATTGCAGACACTCATCAGTGTAATTACCTTTCTTTTTTTTCTCTTTTATTATGTGAGGTGGGTTTTCACCAGAATGCTCAGGCTGACCTCGAACTCGTGACCTCAGGAAACCGCCCGACCTCGGCCTCCCAAAGTGCTTAGATTGCTGGCATGAGTGGCAGCACCTGGCAGAGTCTCTCTAATTTCTTTTTAACAATACATTATAACAGCCTGGCATTGTGGCTCATGGCAGCCTGTCATTCAGTCGCCTCAAAAATCAAGGCGGGCAAATCACGAGAAATTGCAGGTTTGAGACCCTCCCGACCAACATGGTGAAACTTTGTCTTTAAAACAAAAACACAATTTGGGTTGGGCTCCACGGCTCAAGCCTGTAGTCCCAGCACTAAGAATGCCGAGGCAGGCGGATCGTGAGGTCACAGGTTTGAGACTGGCCTCGAAGGACACAGCATAGCCCGCTCCTATAAAAAAAAAAAAACAGAAAAACATAAAAAGGCTGAGCTGGGCTTGGCATGTGCTCGCTTTGCAACACCTTCACTAAAATTGGGACGCCACACAGAAGGCTGGCGTGGTCGTACCATAAAAATGACACGCACAGGTGTGCGGCTCTTTGTATTTTATTTCTTCGTTGTGACTGCTTTGTGGAAATCAAATAAAGATAGATTGGAGGTACAGAAAAATAAAAATTGAAAGTTAGCTGGAACTGTTGGTGTGGACACCTGCAACCCTAGCTTCTTGAAGGGCATTGAGATGACAATCACTTAAAATTAAGAGGCAGGTGTTGCATTAAGCAAAGATCGCACTGTTGCACTCCAGCCTTGGTGACAAGAGGGAAACTGTACATAATAAAGAAAGGCGGTTCTGGGGTGGAGTCTCCTGACACCTCGTTTTGTTTCAATTGCACACACTCATCAGTCTGATTACCTTTCTTTTTTTCCCTCTTTTATTATGTAAGGTGGGTTTTCACCAAAATGCTCAGGCTGACCTCGAACCCGTGACCTCAGGAAACCCGCCCACCTCGGCCTCCCAAAGTGCTTAGATTGCTGGCATGAGTGGCAGCACCTGGCACAGTCTCTCTAATTTCTTTTTTTAACAATACATTATAAAAGCCCGGCACGGTGGCCCAAGGCAGCCTGTCATTCAGATGCCTCAAAAATCAAGGCGGGCAAATCACGAGAAGTTGAGGGTTTGAGACCCACCCAACCAACTTGGTGAAACCCGTCTTTAAAAGGAAAACACAATTTGGGTTGGGCTACGCTTTTCAAGCCTGTAGTCCCAGCACAAAGAATGCCAAGGCAGGCGGATCGTGAGGTCACAGGTTCGAGACTGGCCTTAAATGACACAGAATAGCCCGCTCCCTATAAAAAAAAAAAAAAAAAAAAACAGAAAAACATAAAAAAGCTGACCTGGGCTTGGCATGTGCTCGCTTTGGCAGCACCTACACTAATATTGAGATGCTACACAGAAGGCCGGCATGGTCATAGCGTAGAAATGACACACAGGTTTGCAGCTTTTTGTATTTTATTTATTGGTTGTGACTGCTTTGTGGAAATCAAATAAAGATAGATTGGAGGTCCAGAAAAATAAAAATAGAAAGTTACCGGGACCTGGTTGTGTGGACACCTGCAAACCCAGCTACTTGAAGGACATTGGGATGACAATCACTTGAACTTAAAAGGCAGGTGTTGCAATAAGCAAAGATTGCACTGTTGCACTTCAGCCTTCGTGACAAGAGGTAAACTGTATGTAATAAAGAAAGGCGGTTCTGGGGTGGAGTCTCCGGCACCTCGTTTTGTTTCAATTGCACACTCATCAGTCTGATTACCTTTTTTTTTTTCTTTTATTATGTGAGGTGGGTTTTCACCAAAATGCACAGGCTGACCTCGAACTCGTGACCTCAGGATACCCACCCACCTCGGCCTTTCAAAGTGCTTAGATTGCTGGCATGAGTGGCAGCACCTGGCAGAGTCTCTCTGATTTCTTTTTAACAATACATTATAACAGCCCGGCACGGTGGCTCATGGCAGCCTGTCATTCAGTCACCTCAAAAATCAAGGCGGGCAAATCACGAGAAGTTGCGGTTGAGACCCGCCCGACCAACATGGTGAAACCCGTCTTTAAAACAAAAAGACAATTTGGGTTGGGCTCCGAGGCTCAAGCCTGTAGTCCAAGCACAAAGAATGCCAAGGCAGGCAGATTCTGAGGTCACAGGTTCGAGACTGGCCTGGAAGGACACAGCATAGCCCGCTCCCTATAAAAAAAAAAAAAAAAAAAAAAAAACAGAAAAACATAAAAAGCTGAGCTGGGCTTGGCATGTGCTCGCTTGGCAGCACCTACACTAAAATTGGGATGCTACACAAAAAC
Source organism: Saguinus midas (assembly GCA_021498475.1). NCBI lineage: Eukaryota > Metazoa > Chordata > Mammalia > Primates > Cebidae > Saguinus > Saguinus midas. The sequence continues at coordinate 53,394,410 of CM038409.1, forward strand.
GCCCAGTGTGTGTGTGTGTGTGTGTGTGTGTGTGTGTGTGTGTGTGTGTGTGTGTGTGTGTGTGTGTGTGTGTGTGTGTGTGTGTGTGTGTGTGTGTGTGTGTGTGTGTGTGTGTGTGTGTGTGTGTGTGTGTGTGTGTGTGTGTGTGTGTGTGTGTGTGTGTGTGTGTGTGTGTGTGTGTGTGTGTGTGTGTGTGTGTGTGTGTGTGTGTGTGTGTGTGTGTGTGTGTGTGTGTGTGTGTGTGTGTGTGTGTGTGTGTGTGTGTGTGTGTGTGTGTGTGTGTGTGTGTGTGTGTGTGTGTGTGTGTGTGTGTGTGTGTGTGTGTGTGTGTGTGTGTGTGTGTGTGTGTGTGTGTGTGTGTGTGTGTGTGTGTGTGTGTGTGTGTGTGTGTGTGTGTGTGTGTGTGTGTGTGTGTGTGTGTGTGTGTGTGTGTGTGTGTGTGTGTGTGTGTGTGTGTGTGTGTGTGTGTGTGTGTGTGTGTGTGTGTGTGTGTGTGTGTGTGTGTGTGTGTGTGTGTGGTGAGTGGTGTGT
>CM038409.1:53395040-53411216 GCA_021498475.1 Saguinus midas
TGTGTATTTATGCTGCAAATACACCATTTATTTTGTGACGCCTCCCAATTTTAGTGTAGGTGCAGCCAAAGCTAGTACATGCCAAGCCCATCTCAGAATTTTGTGATTTTCTGCGGTTTTGTTTTTTATAGAGAACGGGCTACACTGTGTTTATCGAGGACAGTCTCAAACCTGTAACCTCACGATCCGCCTGCCTCGTCATTCATTTGTGCCGAGACTAAAGGCTTGAGCTACGGAGCCCAAGCCAAATAGTCTTTATGTTTTAAATACGGGGTTTCAACATTTTGGTAGAGCGGGTCTCGAAAGCGCAACTTCTCGTGATCCGCCCGCCTTGGTTTTTGAGGCGAATCCATTACAGGATTCCTTCAGCCACGGTGTCGGGCTGTTATAATTTACATTTAAAAAGGAAATCAGAGAGACTCTGCGGGGCGCTGCCACTCACACAAGCAATCTAAGCACTTTGCAAGGCCTAGGTGGGTGAGTTTGCTGAGGTCACGCGTTCCATGGCAGAATGTGCATTCCGGTAAAAACCCACCTCACATAATAAAAGAGAAAATTAAAAAGGGTAATCAGACTGATGAGTGTGTGCAATTGAAACCAAACAAAGTTCCCGGAGACTCCACCTTAGGATCGCCTTTCTTTATTACGTGCAGTTTCCCTATTGTCACCAAAGCTGGGCTGAAATAATGCGATGTTTGCTTATTGCAACACCTGCCGTTTTATTTTAACAGAATGTCATCTCAATGCCCTTCGAGTAGCTGGGGTTGCAGTCGTCCCCACCACCAGGTCCTGGTAACTTTCTATTTTTAGATTTCTGGAACTCCAATCTATCTTTATTTGATTTCCAAAAAGCCGTCAATCCGTAGAAATAAGTACAAAAGGATGCACACCTGTGGTGTCATTCTTACGCTATGACCACCCCGGATTTTTGTGTAGCATCCCAATGTTAGCGTAGGTGCTGCCGAAACGAGTACATGCCAAGCCAAGCTCAGATTTCTTATGTTTTATTATTATTATTATTATTATTTGCTTATTTTGTTGGTAAAAAGGAGCGTGCTACACTGTGTTCCTCGAGGCCAGTCTCCGAACTGTGACCTCACGATCTGCCTTCGTCGGCATTCTTTTTAGCTGGTACTAAAGGCTTGAGCCGTTGAGCCGAAGTCAAATTGTCTTTTTGTTTTAAATACGCGGTTTCACAATTTTGGTAGGGCGGGTCTCGAAAGGGCATCTTCTCGTGATCCGCCCGCCTTGGTTTTTGAGGCATTGAGTTACAGGCTGCCCTTAGCCACCGTGCAGGGCTGTTATAATGTATCTTTAAGAAATCAGAGAGACTCTGCCGGGCGCTGCCACTCACAAAAGCAATCTAAGCACTTTGAAAGGCCGAGGTGGGCGGGATTTCTGAGTTGGCGAGTTCGAGCTCAGCCTGTGCATTCCGGTGAAAACCCACCTCACATAGTAAAAGAGAAGGAAAAAAATATAAGAAAGGTTATCCGAATGATGAGCGTGTGCAATGGAAACAAAACGAGGTGCCCGGAGAGTCCACACCCAGAAGCGCCTTATTTGGTTACGTATAGCTTCCCTCTTGTCACCAAGGCTGGACTGCAACTGTGAGAGTTTTGCTTATTGAAACACCTGCCTTTTACGTTCAAGTGACTGTAGTCTAAATGCCGTTCAATTATTTTGGATGGCAGGTTTACACAACACCAGGTCCTACTAACTTTCTATTTCAATTTTTCTTTACCTCCAATCTATCTTTGTTTTATTTCCACAAAGCGGTCAATCCGTAGAAATGAAACACGAAAAGGTGAACACCTGTTGTGTATTTATGCTGCAAATACACCATTTATTTTGTGACGCCTCCCAATTTTAGTGTAGGTGCAGCCAAAGCTAGTACATGCCAAGCCCATCTCAGAATTTTGTGATTTTCTGCGGTTTTGTTTTTTATAGAGAACGGGCTACACTGTGTTTATCGAGGACAGTCTCAAACCTGTAACCTCACGATCCGCCTGCCTCGTCATTCATTTGTGCCGAGACTAAAGGCTTGAGCTACGGAGCCCAAGCCAAATAGTCTTTATGTTTTAAATACGGGGTTTCAACATTTTGGTAGAGCGGGTCTCGAAAGCGCAACTTCTCCTGATCCGCCGGCCTTGGTTTTCAGGCGACTCAATTCCAGGATGCCTTCAGCCACGGTGTCGGGCTGTTATAATTTACATTTAAAAAGGAAATCAGAGAGACTCTGCGGGGCGCTGCCACTCACACAAGCAATCTAAGCACTTTGCAAGGCCTAGGTGGGTGAGTTTGCTGAGGTCACGAGTTCGATGGCAGGATGTACATTCCGGTGGAAACCCAGCTTACATTAAAAAAAGAGAAAATTAAAAAGGGTAATCAGACTGATGAGTGTGTGCAATTGAAACCAAACAAAGTTCCCGGAGACTCCACCTTAGGATCGCCTTTCTTTATTACGTGCAGTTTCCCTATTGTCACCAAAGCTGGGCTGAAATAATGCGATGTTTGCTTATTGCAACACCTGCCGTTTTATTTTAACAGAATGTCATCTCAATGCCCTTCGAGTAGCTGGGGTTGCAGTCGTCCCCACCACCAGGTCCTAGTAACTTTCTATTTTTAGATTTCTGGAACTCCAATCTATCTTTATTTGATTTCCAAAAAGCCGTCAATCCGTAGAAATAAGTACAAAAGGATGCACACCTGTGGTGTCATTCTTACGCTATGACCACCCCGGATTTTTGTGTAGCATCCCAATGTTAGCGTAGGTGCTGCCGAAACGAGTACATGCCAAGCCAAGCTCAGATTTCTTATGTTTTTATTATTATTATTATTATTATTTGCTTATTTTGTTGTTAATAGGGAGCGTGCTACACTGTGTTCCTCGAGGCCAGTCTCCAACTTGTGACCTCACGATCTGCCTTCGTTGGCATTCTTTTTAGCTGGTACTAAAGGCTTGAGCCGCCGAGCCGAAGTCAAATTGTCTTTTTGTTTTAAATACGCGGTTTCACAATTTTGGTAGGGCGGGTCTCGAAAGGGCATCTTCTCGTGATCCGCCCGCCTTGGTTTTTGAGGCATTGAGTTACAGGCTGCCCTTAGCCACCGTGCAGGGCTGTTATAATGTATCTTTAAGAAATCAGAGAGACTCTGCCGGGCGCTGCCACTCACAAAAGCAATCTAAGCACTTTGAAAGGCCGAGGTGGGCGGGATTTCTGAGTTGGCGAGTTCGAGCTCAGCCTGTGCATTCCGGTGAAAACCCACCTCACATAGTAAAAGAGAAGGAAAAAAATATAAGAAAGGTTATCCGAATGATGAGCGTGTGCAACAGAAACAAAACGAGGTGCCCGGAGAGTCCACACCCAGAACCGCCTTATTTGGATACGTACAGCTTCCTTCTTGTCACCAATGCTGGACTGGCACTGTGAGAATATTGCTTATTGAAACACCTGCCTTTCTCGTTCAAATGATTGTAGTCCAAATGCCGTACACTTCGCTGGGATTGCAGGTCTCCACTACACTAGGTCCAACTAACTTTTTATTTTAATATTCCTGTACCTCCAATCTATGTTTGTTTGATTTCTACAAAGCAGTCAATCCGTTGAAATGAAACATGAAAGGGTGCACACCTGTGATGTACTTTTTATGCTGCAAATACGCCGTTTATTTTGTGAGGCCTCCTAATTTTAGTGTAGGTGCTGCCGAAACTAGTACATGCCAAGCCCATCTCAGGATTTTGTGTTTTTCTGTTGTTTTGTTTTCTATAGGGAACGCACTACGCTGTGTTTATCGAGGCCAGTCTCGAAGCGGGGACCTCACGATCCGCCTGCCTCTGCATCCTTTTGTGCTGGGACTACAGGCTTGAGCCGCGGAGCCCAAGCCACATTGTCTTTTTGTTTTAAAGACACGGTTTCACCATTTTGGTCGGGCGGGTCTCGAAAGCTCAACTTCTCCTGATCCGCCGGCCTTGGTTTTTCAGGCGACTCAATTCCAGGATGCCTTCAGCCACGGTGTCGGGCTGTTATAATGTACATTTAAAAAGGAAACCAGAGAGACTCTGCGTGGCGCTGCCACTCACGCAAGCAATCTAAGCTCTTTGAAAGGCCTAGGTGGGTGGGTTTCCTGAGGTCACGAGTTCGATGGCAGGATGTACATTCCGGTGGAAACCCAGCTTACATTAAAAAAAGAAAATAAAAGAAAGGTAATAAGACTGACGAGTGTGTGCAATTGAAACCAAACAAAGTTCCCGGAGACTCCACCTTAAGATCGCCTTTCTTTATTACGTGCAGTTTCCCTATTGTCACCAAGGCTGGGCTGCAATAATGCGATCTTTGCTTATTGCAACACCTGCCGTTTTATTTTAACAGAATGTCATCTCAATGCCTTTGGAGTAGCTGGGGTTGCAGTCGTCCCCACCACCAGGTCCTACTAACTTTCTATTTTTAGATTTCTGTAATTCCAATCTATCTTTATTGGATTTTCAAAATCAGTCAATACGCAGAAATGAAGTACAAAAAGATGCAAACCTGGGGTGCCATTTTTACGCTATGACCACCCCGGATTTTTTGTAGCATCCCAATGTTAGCGTAGGTGCTGCCGAAACGAGTACATGCCAAGCCCAGCTCAGATTTGTTTATGTGTTTTTTGCTTATTTTTGTTTTTAGTACGGAGCCAGGTACACTGTGTTCCTCGAGGCCAGCCTCGAACCTGTGACCTAACGATCTGCCTTCGTCGGCATTCTTTTTAGCTGGTACTAAAGGCTTTAGCCGCGGAGAGAAGCCAAATTGTCTTTTTGTTTTAAAGACACGGTTTCACCATTTTGGTCGCGCGGGTCTCGAAAGCTCAACTTCTCCTGGTCCGCCGGCCTTGGTTTTTCAGGCGACTCAATTCCAGGATGCCTTCAGCCACGGTGTCGGGCTGTCATAATGTATCTTTAAATAAGAAATCAGAGAGACTCTGCCGGGCGCTGCCACTCACAAAAGCAATCTAAGCACTTTGAAAGGCCGAGGTGGGCGGGTTTTCTGAGTTGGCGTGTTCGAGCTCAGCCTGTGCATTCCGGTGAAAACCCACCTTACATAAAAAAAAAGAGAAAATAAAAGAAAGGTAATAAGACTGACGAGTGTGTGCAATTGAAACCAAACAAAGTTCCCGGAGACTCCACCTTAAGATCGCCTTTCTTTATTACGTGCAGTTTCCCTATTGTCACCAAGGCTTGGCTGCAATAATGCGATCTTTGCTTATTGCAACACCTGCCGTTTTATTTTAACAGAATGTCATCTCAATGCCTTTGGAGTAGCTGGGGTTGCAGTCGTCCCCACCACCAGGTCCTACTAACTTTCTATTTTAAGATTTCTGTAATTCCAATCTATCTTTATTGGATTTTCAAAATCAGTCAATACGCAGAAATGAAGTACAAAAAGATGCAAACCTGGGGTGCCATTTTTACGCTATGACCACCCCGGATTTTTTGTAGCATCCCAATATTAGCGTAGGTGCTGCCGAAACGAGTACATGCCAAGCCCAGCTCAGATTTGTTTATGTGTTTTTTGCTTATTTTTGTTATAAGTACGGAGCGAGCTACACTGTGTTCCTCGAGGCCAGCCTCGAACCTGTGACCTAACGATCTGCCTTCGTCGGCATTCTTTTTAGCTGGTACTAAAGGCTTGAGCTACGGAGCCCAAGCCACATTGTCTTTTTGTTTTAAAGACACGGTTTCACCATTTTGGTCGCGCGGGTCTCGAAAGCTCAACTTCTCCTGGTCCGCCGGCCTTGGTTTTTCAGGCGACTCAATTCCAGGATGCCTTCAGCCACGGTGTCGGGCTGTCATAATGTATATTTAAAAAGGAAACCAGAGAGAGTCTGCGTGGCGCTGCCACTCACGCAAGCAATCTAAGCTCTTTGAAAGGCCTAGGTGGGTGGGTTTCCTGAGTTCACGAGTTCGATGGCAGGATGTATATTCCGGTGGAAACCCACCTTACATTAAAAAAAGAAAATAAAAGAAAGGTTATCCGAATGATGAGCGTGAGCAACAGAAACAAAACGAGGTGCCCGGAGAGTCCACACCCAGAACCGCCTTATTTGGATAGGTACAGCTTTCCTCTTGTCACCAATGCTGGACTGCAACTGTGAGAATTTTGCTTATTGAAACACCTGCCTTTCTCGTTCAAATGATTGTCGTCCAAATGCCGTACAATTCGCTGGGATTGCAGGTCTCCACTACACTAGGTCCAACTAACTTTCTATTTTAATATTCCTGTACCTCCAATCTATGTTTGTTTGATTTCTACAAAGCAGTCAATCCGTCGAAATGAAACATGAAAGGGTGCACACCTGTCATGTTCTTTTTATGCTGCAAATACGCCGTTTATTTTGTGACGCCTCCTAATTTTAGTGTAGGTGCTGCCGAAACTAGTACATGCCAAGCCCATCTCAGGATTTTGTGTTTTTCTGTTGTTTTGTTTTTTATAAGGTACGCACTACGCTGTGTTTATCGAGGCCAGTCTCGAAGCGGGGACCTCACGATCTGCCTTCGTCGGCATTCTTTTTAGCTGGTACTAAAGGTTTTAGCCGCGGAGAGAAGCCAAATTCTCTTTTGTTTTAAAGACACGGTTTCACCATTTTGGTCGGGCGGGTCTCGAAAGCTCAACTTCTCCTGATCCGCCGGCCTTGGTTTTTCAGGCGACTCAATTCCAGGATGCCTTCAGCCACGGTGTCGGGCTGTCATAATTTACATTTAAAAGGAAACCAGAGAGAGTCTGCGTGGCGCTGCCACTCACGCAAGCAATCTAAGCTCTTTGAAAGGCCTAGGTGGGTGGGTTTCCTGAGTTCACGAGTTCGATGGCAGGATGTATATTCCGGTGGAAACCCACCTTACATAAAAAAAAAGAGAAAATAAAAGAAAGGTAATAAGACTGATGAGTGTGTGCAATTGAAACCAAACAAAGTTCCCGGAGACTCCACCTTAAGATCGCCTTTCTTTATTACGTGCAGTTTCCCTATTGTCACCAAGGCTTGGCTGCAATAATGCGATCTTTGCTTATTGCAACACCTGCCGTTTTATTTTAACAGAATGTCATCTCAATGCCTTTGGAGTAGCTGGGGTTGCAGTCGTCCCCACCACCAGGTCCTACTAACTTTCTATTTTAAGATTTCTGTAATTCCAATCTATCTTTGTTTTATTTCCACAAAGCGGTCAATCCGTAGAAATGAAACACGAAAAGGTGAACACCTGTTGTGTATTTATGCTGCAAATACACCATTTATTTTGTGACGCCTCCCAATGTTAGCGTAGGTGCTGCCGAAACGAGTACATGCCAAGCCCAGCTCAGATTTGTTTATGTGTTTTTTGCTTATTTTTGTTTTTAGTACGGAGCCAGGTACACTGTGTTCCTCGAGGCCAGCCTCGAACCTGTGACCTAACGATCTGCCTTCGTCGGCATTCTTTTTAGCTGGTACTTAAGGCTTTAGCCGCGGAGAGAAGCCAAATTGTCTTTTTGTTTTAAATACGCGGTTTCACCATTTCCGTAGCGCGGGTCTCGAAAGCGCGTCTTCTCGTGATCCGCCCGCCTTGATTTTTGAAGGGATTGAATTTCAGGCTGCCCTTAGCCACCGTGCAGGGCTGTTATAATGTATTGTATCGTTAAACAAGAAATCAGAGAGACTCTGCCGGGCGCTGCCACCCACACCAGCAATCTAAGCACTTTGAAAGGCCGAGGTGGGTGGGTTTTCGGAGGTGGCGAGTTCGAGGTCAGCCTGGGCATTCCGGTGAAAACCCACCTCACATCATAAAAGAGAGAGAAAATATAAAAGAAAGGTTATCGGAATGATGAGCGTGTGCAATGGAAACAAAACGAGGTGCCCGGAGAGTCCACACCCAGAAGCGCCTTATTTGGTTACGTATAGCTTCCCTCTTGTCACCAATGCTGGACTGCAACTGTGAGAATTTTGCTTATTGAAACACCTGCCTTTCTCGTTCAAATGATTGTCGTCCAAATGCCGTACAATTCGCTGGGATTGCAGGTCTCCACTACACTAGGTCCAACTAACTTTCTATTTTAATATTCCTGTACCTCCAATCTATGTTTGTTTGATTTCTACAAAGCAGTCAATCCGTCGAAATGAAACATGAAAGGGTGCACACCTGTCATGTTCTTTTTATGCTGCAAATACGCCGTTTATTTTGTGACGCCTCCTAATTTTAGTGTAGGTGCTGCCGAAGCTAGTACATGCCAAGCCCATCTCAGGATTTTGTGTTTTTCTTTTGTTTTGTTTTTTTATAAGGAACGGGCTACACTGTGTTTATAGAGGCCAGTCTCGAACCTGTGACCTCACGATCCGCCCGCCTCGTCATTCATTTGTGCCGAGACTAAAGGCTTGAGCTACGGAGCCCAAGCCAAATTGTCTTTTGTTTTAAAGACACGGTTTCACCATTTTGGTCGGGCGGGTCTCGAAAGCGCAACTTCTCGTGATCCGCCCGCCTTGGTTTTTGAGGCGAATCCATTACAGGATGCCTTCAGCCACGGTGTCGGGCTGTCATAATGTATATTTAAAAAGGAAACCAGAGAGAGTCTGCGTGGCGCTGCCACTCACGCAAGCAATCTAAGCTCTTTGAAAGGCCTAGGTGGGTGGGTTTCCTGAGTTCACGAGTTCGATGGCAGGATGTATATTCCGGTGGAAACCCACCTTACATAAAAAAAAAGAGAAAATAAAAGAAAGGTAATAAGACTGACGAGTGTGTGCAATTGAAACCAAACAAAGTTCCCGGAGACTCCACCTTAAGATCGCCTTTCTTTATTACGTGCAGTTTCCCTATTGTCACCAAGGCTGGGCTGCAATAATGCGATCTTTGCTTATTGCAACACCTGCCGTTTTATTTTAACAGAATGTCATCTCAATGCCTTTGGAGTAGCTGGGGTTGCAGTCGTCCCCACCACCAGGTCCTACTAACTTTCTATTTTTAGATTTCTGTAATTCCAATCTATCTTTATTGGATTTTCAAAATCAGTCAATACGCAGAAATGAAGTACAAAAAGATGCAAACCTGGGGTGCCATTTTTACGCTATGACCACCCCGGATTTTTTGTAGCATCCCAATATTAGCGTAGGTGCTGCCGAAACGAGTACATGCCAAGCCCAGCTCAGATTTGTTTATGTGTTTTTTGCTTATTTTTGTTATAAGTACGGAGCGAGCTACACTGTGTTCCTCGAGGCCAGCCTCGAACCTGTGACCTAACGATCTGCCTTCGTCGGCATTCTTTTTAGCTGGTACTAAAGGTTTTAGCCGCGGAGAGAAGCCAAATTCTCTTTTTGTTTTAAATACGCGGTTTCACCATTTCCGTAGCGCGGGTCTCGAAAGCGCGTCTTCTGGTGATCCGCCCTCCTTGATTTTTGAGGGGATTGAATTTCAGGCTGCCCTTAGCCACCGTGCAGGGCTGTTATAATGTATCTTTAAATAAGAAATCAGAGAGACTCTGCCGGGCGCTGCCACTCACAAAAGCAATCTAAGCACTTTGAAAGGCCGAGGTGGGCGGGTTTTCTGAGGTCACGAGTTCGATGGCAGGATGTATATTCCGGTGGAAACCCACCTTACATAAAAAAAAAGAGAAAATAAAAGAAAGGTAATAAGACTGACGAGTGTGTGCAATTGAAACCAAACAAAGTTCCCGGAGACTCCACCTTAAGATCGCCTTTCTTTATTACGTGCAGTTTCCCTATTGTCACCAAGGCTTGGCTGCAATAATGCGATCTTTGCTTATTGCAACACCTGCCGTTTTATTTTAACAGAATGTCATCTCAATGCCTTTGGAGTAGCTGGGGTTGCAGTCGTCCCCACCACCAGGTCCTACTAACTTTCTATTTTAAGATTTCTGTAATTCCAATCTATCTTTATTGCATTTTCAAAATCAGTCAATACGCAGAAATGAAGTACAAAAAGATGCACACCTGGGGTGCCATTTTTACGCTATGACCACCCCGGATTTTTTGTAGCATCCCAATGTTAGCGTAGGTGCTGCCGAAACGAGTACATGCCAAGCCCAGCTCAGATTTGTTTATGTGTTTTTTGCTTATTTTTGTTTTTATAGAGAACGGGCTACACTGTGTTCCTCGAGGCCAGTCTCGAACCTGTGACCTCACGATCTGCCTTCGTCGGCATTCTTTTTAGCTGGTACTAAAGGCTTGAGCTACGGAGCCCAAGCCAAATTGTCTTTATGTTTTAAATACGGGTTTCAACATTTTGGTAGAGCGGGTCTCGAAAGCGCGTCTTCTCGTGATCCGCCCGCCTTGATTTTTGAAGGGATTGAATTTCAGGCTGCCCTTAGCCACCGTGCAGGGCTGTTATAATGTATTGTATCGTTAAACAAGAAATCAGAGAGACTCTGCCGGGCGCTGCCACTCACACAAGCAATCTAAGAACTTTGCAAGGCCTAGGTGGGTGAGTTTGCTGAGGTCACGCGTTCCATGGCAGAATGTGCATTCCGGTAAAAACTCACCTCACATAATAAAAGAGAAAATTAAAAAGGGTAATCAGACTGATGAGTGTGTGCAATTGAAACCAAACAAAGTTCCCGGAGACTCCACCTTAGGATCGCCTTTCTTTATTACGTGCAGTTTCCCTATTGTCACCAAAGCTGGGCTGAAATAATGCGATGTTTGCTTATTGCAACACCTGCCGTTTTATTTTAACAGAATGTCATCTCAATGCCCTTCGAGTAGCTGGGGTTGCAGTCGTCCCCACCACCAGGTCCTGGTAACTTTCTATTTTTAGATTTCTGGAACTCCAATCTATCTTTATTTGATTTCCAAAAAGCCGTCAATCCGTAGAAATAAGTACAAAAGGATGCACACCTGTGGTGTCATTCTTACGCTATGACCACCCCGGATTTTTGTGTAGCATCCCAATGTTAGCGTAGGTGCTGCCGAAACGAGTACATGCCAAGCCCAGCTCAGATTTCTTATGTTATTATTATTATTTGCTTATTTTGTTGGTAAAAAGGAGCGTGCTACACTGTGTTCCTCGAGGCCAGTCTCCGAACTGTGACCTCACGATCTGCCTTCGTCGGCATTCTTTTTAGCTGGTACTAAAGGCTTGAGCCGTTGAGCCGAAGTCAAATTGTCTTTTTGTTTTAAATACGCGGTTTCACAATTTTGGTAGGGCGGGTCTCGAAAGGGCATCTTCTCGTGATCCGCCCGCCTTGGTTTTTGAGGCATTGAGTTACAGGCTGCCCTTAGCCACCGTGCAGGGCTGTTATAATGTATCTTTAAGAAATCAGAGAGACTCTGCCGGGGCGCTGCCACTCACAAAAGCAATCTAAGCACTTTGAAAGGCCGAGGTGGGCGGGATTTCTGAGTTGGCGAGTTCGAGCTCAGCCTGTGCATTCCGGTGAAAACCCACCTCACATAGTAAAAGAGAAGGAAAAAAATATAAGAAAGGTTATCCGAATGATGAGCGTGTGCAACAGAAACAAAACGAGGTGCCCGGAGAGTCCACACCCAGAACCGCCTTATTTGGATACGTACAGCTTCCTTCTTGTCACCAATGCTGGACTGGCACTGTGAGAATATTGCTTATTGAAACACCTGCCTTTCTCGTTCAAATGATTGTAGTCCAAATGCCGTACACTTCGCTGGGATTGCAGGTCTCCACTACACTAGGTCCAACTAACTTTTTATTTTAATATTCCTGTACCTCCAATCTATGTTTGTTTGATTTCTACAAAGCAGTCAATCCGTTGAAATGAAACATGAAAGGGTGCACACCTGTGATGTACTTTTTATGCTGCAAATACGCCGTTTATTTTGTGAGGCCTCCTAATTTTAGTGTAGGTGCTGCCGAAACTAGTACATGCCAAGCCCATCTCAGGATTTTGTGTTTTTCTGTTGTTTTGTTTTCTATAGGGAACGCACTACGCTGTGTTTATCGAGGCCAGTCTCGAAGCGGGGACCTCACGATCCGCCTGCCTCTGCATCCTTTTGTGCTGGGACTACAGGCTTGAGCCGCGGAGCCCAAGCCACATTGTCTTTTTGTTTTAAAGACACGGTTTCACCATTTTGGTCGGGCGGGTCTCGAAAGCTCAACTTCTCCTGATCCGCCGGCCTTGGTTTTTCAGGCGACTCAATTCCAGGATGCCTTCAGCCACGGTGTCGGGCTGTTATAATGTATCTTTAAATAAGAAATCAGAGAGACTCTGCCGGGCGCTGCCACTCACAAAAGCAATCTAAGCACTTTGAAAGGCCGAGGTGGGCGGGTTTTCTGAGTTGGCGTGTTCGAGCTCAGCCTGTGCATTCCGGTGAAAACCCAACTCACATAGTAAAAGAGAGAGAAAAAAATAAAAGAAAGGTTATCCGAATGATGAGCGTGAGCAACAGAAACAAAACGAGGTGCCCGGAGAGTCCACACCCAGAACCGCCTTATTTGGTTACGATAGCTTCCTCTTGTCACCAATGCTGGACTGCAACTGTGAGAATTTTGCTTATTGAAACACCTGCCTTTCTCGTTCAAATGATTGTCGTCCAAATGCCGTACAATTCGCTGGGATTGCAGGTCTCCACTACACTAGGTCCAACTAACTTTCTATTTTAATATTCCTGTACCTCCAATCTATGTTTGTTTGATTTCTACAAAGCAGTCAATCCGTCGAAATGAAACATGAAAGGGTGCACACCTGTGGTGTCATTCTTACGCTATGACCACCCCGGATTTTTGTAGCATCCCAATATTAGCGTAGGTGCTGCGAAACTAGTACATGCCAAGCCCAGCTCAGATTTGTTTATGTGTTTTTGCTTATTTTTGTTATAAGTACGGAGCGAGCTACACTGTGTTCCTCGAGGCCAGTCTCGAACCTGTGACCTAACGATCTGCCTTCGTCGGCATTCTTTTTAGCTGGTACTAAAGGCTTGAGCTACGGAGCCCAAGCCAAATTGTCTTTTGTTTTAAATCGCGGTTTCACCATTTCCGTAGCGCGGGTCTCGAAAGCGCGTCTTCTCGTGATCCGCCCGCCTTGATTTTTGAAGGGATTGAATTTCAGGCTGCCCTTAGCCACCGTGCAGGGCTGTTATAATGTATTGTATCGTTAAACAAGAAATCAGAGAGACTCTGCCGGGCGCTGCCACCCACACCAGCAATCTAAGCACTTTGAAAGGCCGAGGTGGGTGGGTTTCCTGAGTTCACGAGTTCGATGGCAGGATGTACATTCCGGTGGAAACCCACCTTACATAAAAAAGAGAAAATAAAAGAAAGGTTATCGGAATGATGAGCGTGTGCAATGGAAACAAAACGAGGTGCCCGGAGAGTCCACACCCAGAAGCGCCTTATTTGGTTACGTATAGCTTCCCTCTTGTCACCAAGGCTGGACTGCAACTGTGAGAGTTTTGCTTATTGAAACACCTGCCTTTTACGTTCAAGTGACTGTAGTCTAAATGCCGTTCAATTATTTTGGATGGCAGGTTTACACAACACCAGGTCCTACTAACTTTCTATTTTTAGATTTCTGTAATTCCAATCTATCTTTATTGCATTTTCAAAATCAGTCAATACAGAAATGAAGTACAAAAGATGCAAACCTGGGGTGCCATTTTTACGCTATGACCACCCCGGATTTTTGTAGCATCCCAATATTAGCGTAGGTGCTGCGAAACTAGTACATGCCAAGCCCAGCTCAGATTTGTTTATGTGTTTTTGCTTATTTTGTTGGTAAAAGGAGCGAGCTACACTGTGTTCCTCGAGGCCAGCCTCGAACCTGTGACCTAACGATCTGCCTTCGTCGGCATTCTTTTTAGCTGGTACTAAAGGTTTTAGCCGCGGAGAGAAGCCAAATTCTCTTTTTGTTTTAAATACGCGGTTTCACAATTTTGGTAGGGCGGGTCTCGAAAGGGCATCTTCTCGTGATCCGCCCGCCTTGGTTTTTGAGGCATTGAGTTACAGGCTGCCCTTAGCCACCGTGCAGGGCTGTTATAATGTATCTTTAAGAAATCAGAGAGACTCTGCGGGGCGCTGCCACTCACAAAAGCAATCTAAGCACTTTGAAAGGCCGAGGTGGGCGGGATTTCTGAGTTGGCGAGTTCGAGCTCAGCCTGTGCATTCCGGTGAAAACCCACCTCACATAGTAAAAGAGAAGGAAAATAATATAAGAAAGGTTATCCGAATGATGAGCGTGTGCAACAGAAACAAAACGAGGTGCCCGGAGAGTCCACACCCAGAACCGCCTTATTTGGATACGTACAGCTTCCTTCTTGTCACCAATGCTGGACTGGCACTGTGAGAATATTGCTTATTGAAACACCTGCCTTTCTCGTTCAAATGATTGTAGTCCAAATGCCGTACACTTCGCTGGGATTGCAGGTCTCCACTACACTAGGTCCAACTAACTTTTTATTTTAATATTCCTGTACCTCCAATCTATGTTTGTTTGATTTCTACAAAGCAGTCAATCCGTTGAAATGAAACATGAAAGGGTGCACACCTGTGATGTACTTTTTATGCTGCAAATACGCCGTTTATTTTGTGACGCCTCCTAATTTTAGTGTAGGTGCTGCGAAACGAGTACATGCCAAGCCCAGCTCAGATTTGTTTATGTGTTTTTGCTTATTTTTGTTTTTAGTACGGAGCCAGGTACACTGTGTTCCTCGAGGCCAGTCTCGAACCTGTGACCTCACGATCCGCCTGCCTCTGCATCCTTTTGTGCTGGGACTACAGGCTTGAGCCGCGGAGCCCAAGCCACATTGTCTTTTGTTTTAAATCGCGGTTTCACCATTTCCGTAGCGCGGGTCTCGAAAGCGCAACTTCTCGTGATCCGCCCGCCTTGGTTTTTGAGGCGAATCCATTACAGGATTCCTTCAGCCACGGTGTCGGGCTGTTATAATGTACATTTAAAAGGAAACCAGAGAGACTCTGCGGGCGCTGCCACCCACACCAGCAATCTAAGCACTTTGAAAGGCCGAGGTGGGTGGGTTTCCTGAGTTCACGAGTTCGATGGCAGGATGTACATTCCGGTGGAAACCCACCTTACATAAAAAAGAGAAAATAAAAGAAAGGTAATAAGACTGACGAGTGTGTGCAATTGAAACCAAACAAAGTTCCGGAGACTCCACCTTAAGATCGCCTTTCTTTATTACGTGCAGTTTCCTATTGTCACCAAGGCTGGACTGCAACTGTGAGAATTTTGCTTATTGAAACACCTGCCTTTCTCGTTCAAATGATTGTCGTCCAAATGCCGTACACTTCGCTGGGATTGCAGGTCTCCACTACACTAGGTCCAACTAACTTTCTATTTTTAGATTTCTGTAATTCCAATCTATCTTTGTTTTATTTCCACAAAGCAGTCAATCCGTTGAAATGAAACATGAAAGGTGCACACCTGTGATGTACTTTTTATGCTGCAAATACGCCGTTTATTTTGTGAGGCCTCCTAATTTTAGTGTAGGTGCTGCGAAACTAGTACATGCCAAGCCCATCTCAGAATTTTGTGATTTTCTGCGGTTTTGTTTTTATAGAGAACGGGCTACACTGTGTTTATCGAGGCCAGTCTCGAACCTGTGACCTCACGATCTGCCTTCGTCGGCATTCTTTTTAGCTGGTACTTAAGGCTTTAGCCGCGGAGAGAAGCCAAATTCTCTTTTGTTTTAAAGACACGGTTTCACCATTTCCGTAGCGCGGGTCTCGAAAGCGCAACTTCTCGTGATCCGCCCGCCTT
The DNA here is from genome assembly GCA_021498475.1 of Saguinus midas. Lineage (NCBI taxonomy): Eukaryota > Metazoa > Chordata > Mammalia > Primates > Cebidae > Saguinus > Saguinus midas. The sequence goes on from CM038409.1 coordinate 53,410,730, forward strand.
GGTTTTTGAGGCGAATCCATTACAGGATTCCTTCAGCCACGGTGTCGGGCTGTTATAATGTATTGTATCGTTAAACAAGAAATCAGAGACTCTGCCGGGCGCTGCCACTCACAAAAGCAATCTAAGCTCTTTGAAAGGCCTAGGTGGGTGGGTTTCCTGAGTTCACGAGTTCGATGGCAGGATGTATATTCCGGTGGAAACCCACCTTACATAAAAAAGAGAAAATAAAAGAAAGGTTATCCGAATGATGAGCGTGAGCAACAGAAACAAAACGAGGTGCCCGGAGAGTCCACACCCAGAACCGCCTTATTTGGATACGTACAGCTTCCTTCTTGTCACCAATGCTGGACTGCAACTGTGAGAATTTTGCTTATTGAAACACCTGCCTTTTACGTTCAAGTGACTGTAGTCTAAATGCCGTTCAATTATTTTGGATGGCAGGTTTACACAACACCAGGTCCTACTAACTTTCTATTTTAGATTTCTG
>CM038409.1:53411316-53444005 GCA_021498475.1 Saguinus midas
TCCATGAAACCCACCTCACATGCAACGATACACAAAGGCTCAAAATAAAGGGATGGAGGAAGATTTACCAAGCAAATGGAGAGCAAAAAAAAAAAAAAGCAGGAGTTCCAATTCTCATCTCTGATAAAATAGACTTTAAAGCAACAAAGATCAAAAGGGACAAAGAAGGTCATTACATAATGGTAAAAGGATCGATACAACAAGAAGAGCTAACGATCCTAAATATATATGGACGCAATGCAGGAGCACCCAGATATATAAGGCAAGTTCTTAATGACTTACAAAGAGACTTAGACTCCCACACAATAATAGTGGGAGACTTTAACACTCCACTGTCAATATCAGACAGATCAACCAGACAGAAAATTAACAAGGATATCCAGGACTTGAACTCAGACCTGGAACAAGCAAACCTGATAGACATTTACAGAACTCTCCACCCCAAATCCACAGAATATACATTCTTCTCAGCACCACATCACACCTACTCCAAAATTGACCACATAATTGGAAATAAAGCACTCCTCAACAAATGCAAAACAACTGAAATCATAAGAAACAGTCTCTCAGACCATAGTGCAATCAAGCTGGAACTCAGAATTCAGAAAATAACTCAAAACCGCACAGCTTCATGGAAACTGAACAACTGGCTCTTGAATGTTGATTGGATAAACAATGAAATGAAGACAGAAATAAAGAAGTTCTTCGAAACCAATGAGAATGAAGACACAACGTACCAGAATCTCTGGGACACATTTAAAGCAGTCTGTAGAGGGAAATACATAGCAATAAGTACCCACATGAGAGGAGTGGAGAGATCCAAACTTGACACCCTATCTTCAAAATTGAAAGAGCTAGAGGAGCAAGATCAAAAAGCTCAAAACCTAGCCAAAGACAAGAAATAACTAAGATCAGAGCAGAACTGAAGGAGATAGAGACAAGAAAAACCCTTCAAAAAATCAATAAATCCAAGAGCTGGTTTTTTGAAAAGATCAACAAAATAGACAGACCACTAGCCAGACTGATAAAAAAGAAAAGAGAACAATCAAATAGATGCAATAAAAACGATAATGGAGAAGTCACCACAGATTCCACAGAAATTCAAACCATCATCAGAGAATACTACAAACAACTCTATGCACATAAACTAGTAAACCAGGAAGAAATGGATAAATTCCTGGACGCCTGTGTCCTTCCAAGCCTAAACCAGGAGAAAGCCGAAACTATGAATAGACCAATAACAAGGTCTGAAGTTGAGGCAGCAATTAAGAGCCTACCACACAAAAAAAGCCCAGGTCCAGATGGGTTCACAGCCGAATTCTACCAGACACACAAAGAGGATCTGGTACCATTCCTTCTGAAACTATTCCAAATAATTCAAAAAGAGGGAACCCTTCCCAAATCATTTTATGAGACCAACATCATCCTGATACCGAAACCCGGCTGAGACTCAACAAGAAAAGAAAACTGCAGGCCAATATCCATGATGAACATAGATGCAAAAATCTTCAATAAAATAAAGGCAAACCGATTGCAACAGCACATTAAAAAACTTATCCATCATGATCAACTAGGATTCATCCCGAGGATGCAAGGCTGGTTCAACATATGCAAGTCTATAAATGTAATTCACCACATAAACAGAAGCAAAAACAAAAACCGCATGATTATCTCAATTGATGCAGAGAAGGCATTTGACAAAATTCAACAGCCCTTTATGCTAAAAACCCTCAATAAACTTGGTATTGATGGAACATATCTCAAAGTAATAAAAGCTATTTATGACAAACCAACAGCCAATATCATACTTAATGGGCAAAAACTGGAAGCATTCCCTTTGAAATCCGGCACTAGACAAGGATGCCCTCTCTCACCACTCCTATTCAACATAGTACTGGAAGTTCTAGCCAGAGCAATCAGGCAAGAAAAAGAGATAAAGGGTATTCAAATAGGAAAGGTGGAAGCCAAATTGTCTCTATTTGCAGACGACATGATAGTATACCTAGAAGACCCCATCACCTCAGCCCAAAAGCTCCTGAAACTGATAAGCAACTTCAGCAAAGTCTCAGGATATAACATCAATGTGCAAAAATCACAAGCATTCCTATACACCAATAACAGACTTAAAGAGAACCAAATCAAGAATGAACTGCCATTCACAATTGCTACAAAGAAAATAAAATACCTAGGAATACAACTCACAAGGAACGTAAGGGACCTCTTTAAGGAAAACTACAAACCACTGCTCAACAAAATAAGAGATGACACAAACAGATGGAGAAACATTCCATGTTCGTGGTTAGAAGAATCAATATTGTGAAAATGGCTATACTTCCCAAAGTAATTTACACAATCAATGCTATCCCCATCAAACTACCATTGAATTTCTTCACAGAACTGGAAAAAACCACCATGAATTTCAAATGGAACCAAAAAAGAGCCCGCATAACCAAGTCAATTCTAAGCAAAAAGAACACAGCGGGAGGCATCACACTACCGGACTTCAAACTACACTACAAGGCTACAGTAATAAAAACAGCATGGTACTGGTACCAAAACAGACATATAGACCAATGGAACAGAACAGAGGCATCGGAGGCAACACAACACATTTACAACCATATAATCTTTGATAAACCAGAAAAAAACAAGCAATGGGGAAAGGATTCCCTATTTAATAAATGGTGTTGGGAAAACTGGCTAGCCATGTGCAGAAAGCAGAAACTGGACCCCTTCCTGACACCTTACACTAAAGTTAACTCCAGATGGATTAAAGACTTAAACATAAGACCTGACACCACAAAAAGCCTAGAAGAAAATCTAGGCAAAACCATTCAGGACATAGGAGTAGGCAAGGACTTCATGACCAAAACACCAAAAGCATTGGCAACAAAAGCCAAAATAGACAAATGGGACCTAATCAAACTCCACAGCTTCTGCACAGCAAAAGAAACAGTCACTAGAGTAAACCAGCAACCAACAGAATGGGAAAAAGTCTTTGCAGTTTACACATGTGACAAAGGTCTGATATCCAGAATTTACAAAGAACTCAAACAGATTTACAGGAAAAAAACAAGCAATGGGGAAAGGATTCCCTATTTAATAAATGGTGTTGGGAAAACTGGCTAGCCATGTGCAGAAAGCAGAAACTGGACCCCTTCCTGACACCTTACACTAAAGTTAACTCCAGATGGATTAAAGACTTAAACATAAGACCTGACACCACAAAAAGCCTAGAAGAAAATCTAGGCAAAACCATTCAGGACATAGGAGTAGGCAAGGACTTCATGACCAAAACACCAAAAGCATTGGCAACAAAAGCCAAAATAGACAAATGGGACCTAATCAAACTCCACAGCTTCTGCACGGCAAAAGAAACAGTCACTAGAGTAAACTAGCAACCAACAGAATGGGAAAAAGTCTTTGCAGTTTACACATGTGACAAAGGTCTGATATCCAGAATTTACAAAGAACTCAAACAGATTTACAGGAAAAAAACAAACAAGCCCATTCAGAAATGGACAAAGGATATGAACAGACACTTTACAAAAGAAGACATACATGAGGCCAACACATTAATAAATGCTCATCATCTCTGGTCATTAGAGAGATGCAAATCAAAACCACATTGAGATACCATCTCACGCCAATTAGAATGGCGATTATTAAAAATCTGGAGACAGCAGATGCTGGAGAGGATGTGGAGAAATAGGAACACTCTTACACTGTTGGTGGGAGTGTAAATTAGTTCAACCATTGTGGAAGACAGTGTGGCGATTCCTCAAGGACCTAGAAATAGAAATTCCATTTGACCCAGCAATCCCATTACTGGGTATCTATCCAAAGGACTATAAATCGTTCTACTATAAGATCAAATGCACACAAATGTTCATTGCAGCACTGTTTACAATAGCAAAGAACTGGAACCAACCCAAATGCCCAACGATTATAGACTGGACTGGAAAATGTGGCACATATACACCATGGAATATTATGCAGCAATCAAAAATGATGAGTTTGTGTCCTTTGTAAGGACATGGATGAATCTGGAGAACGTCATTATCAGCAAACTGACACAAGAACAGAAAAAGAAATACCGCATATACTCACTCATAGGTGGGTGAGAAAATGAGAACACATGGACACAGAGAGGGGGTCTACTACACACTGGGGTATATTGGGGGAATGTGGGAGGGACAGCAGGGGGACTAAAGATGGATAGCCTGGGGATGAATGCCAAGTGTGGGAGAAGGGGAGGAAGGCAGCAAAACACACTGCCATGTGTGTACCTATGCAACTATCTTGCAGATTCTCAACATGTACCCCAAAACATATAATGCAATAAAAATTAAAAAAAAAAAGAAGAAGATTAGAGAGACTCTGCGGGGCACTGCCACTCACGCAAGCAATCTAAGCACTTTGAAAGGCCGAGGTGGGCGGGATTTCTAAGGTCACGAGTTTGAGGTCAGAATGTGCATTTCAGTGAAAAGCCACCTCACATAATAAAAGAAAATAAAATAAAGGTAATCAGACTGATGAGTGTGTGCAATTGAAACAAAACGAAGTTCCCGGAGACTCCACCTTAAGAATCGGCTTTGTTTACTACGTGCAGTTTCTCTCATCACCAAGGCTGGGGTGCAACAGTGCGATCTTTGCTTATTGCAACAACTGCCGTTTTAGTTCATGAGATTGGCATCCCAATGCCGTTCATGTAGCTGCAGTTGCAGGCGTTTAAACCACCACGTTCAAGTAACTTTCTATTTTAATTTTTCTGTACCTCCAATCTATCTTTATTTGATTTCCACAAAGCAGTCAATACGTAGAAATAAAATACGAAAAGCTGCACACGTGTGGTGTCATTTTATGCTGCGACCACACCGGCGATTTGAGTAGCATCCCAATTTTAGTGTACGTGCTGCGAAGCGAGTACATGCCAAGCCCAGATCAGCTTTTTTATGTTTTTCTGCATTTTTTTTTGTTTGTTTTTCATAGGGAGCGGGCTATGCTGTGTTTTTCGAGGCCAGTCTCGAACCTGTGACCTCACGATCTGCATTCTTGGGCATTCTTTTGTGCTGGGAATACAGGCTTGAGCCGCGGAGCCAAACTAAAATGGTCTTTTTGATTTAAAGACGCGGTTTCACCATTTTCGGCGGGCGGGTCTCGAAAGCGCAACTTCTCGTGATCCGCCCAACTTGAATATTGAGGCGACTCAATTACAGGATGCCGTGAGCCACCGTGACAGGCTGTTATAATTTATTGTTAAATAAGAAATCACAGAGAATCTGCCGGGCACTGCCTCTCAAGCTAGCAATCTAAGCAATTTGAAAGGCCGAGGTCTGCAAGTTTCCTGAGGTCACGAGTTCGAGGTCAGCCTGTGCATTCTGGTGAAAACCCAACTCACATAATAAAAGAGAGAGAAAAAAAAGAAAGCTAATCAGACTGATGTGTGGGTGCAATTAAAACAAAGCGAGGTGCCCGAATACTCCAACTTCTGAACCACCTTTTTTCATTATGTAAAGTCTCCCTCTTGTCACCAATTCTGGACTGCAACAGTGCGATTTTTGCTTATTGAAACACTTGCCTTTTACTTTCAAGTGATTGTCATCCAAATGCCATTCAAGTAGCCGGGGTTGCAGGTGTCCACACCACCAGGTCCAACTTACGTTCTTTTTAATTTTCTGTACCTCCAATCTATCTTTATTTGATTTCCACAAAGCAGTCAATACGTAGAAATGAAATGGATAAAGTTGCACACCTGTGGTGTCACTTTTATGCTATGAAAACCCCGCCCTTTTGTGACGCGACCCAATTTTAGTGTTAATGCTGACGAAGTGAGTACATGCCAAGCCCAGCTCGGCTTTTTTATGTTTTTTTTTTTTTTTTTTATACGGAGCTGGCTACGCAGTGTCCTTCGAGGCCAGTCTCGAACCTGTGACTTCACGATCCACCTGCCTTGGCATTCTTTTGTGCTGGGTCTACAGGCTTGAGCCGCGGAACCCAACCCAAATTGTTTTTTTAACTTAAGGACGCGGTTTCATCACTTTGATCTGCCGGGTCTCCAAAGCGCAACTTCTCGTGATCCGCCCGCCTTGATTTTTGAGGCGACTGAATGATAGGCTGCCTTGAGCCACCTTGCCAGGCTGTTATAATGCATTGTTTAAAAGAAAATCCCAGAGACTCTGCGGGGCGCTGCCACTCACGCAAGCAATCTAAGCACTTTGAAAAGCCGAGGTGGGCGGGATATCTAAGGTCACGAGTTCGAGGTCAGAATGTGCATTCTGGTGAAAACCCACCTCATATAATAAAAGAGAAAATAAAACAAAGGTAATCAGACTGATGAGTGTGTGCATTTGAAACAAAATGAAGTTTCGGAGACTCCACCTTAAGAAACGCCTTTCTTTATTACATGCAGTTTCCCTCTTGTCACCAAAACTAGGGTGCAACAGTATGATCTTTTCTTATTGCAACTCCTGCCGTTTTAGTTCAGGAGATTGTCATCCCAATGTTGTTCAGGTAGCTGGGGTTGCAGGCGTCCAAACCACCAGGTTCAACTAACTTTCTATTTTTAGTTTTCTGTACCTCCAATCTATCTTTATTTGATTTCCACAAAGCAGTCAATACGTAAAATTAAAATACGAAATCCTGCATACCTGTGGTGTCATTTTTACGCTGCAACCATGCCGGCTTTTTGTGTAGCATTCAAATTTTAGTGTACTTGCTGCCGAAGCGAGTACACGCCAAGCCCAGCTCAGCTTTTTTATGTTTTTTGTTTTTTTGTTTGTTTGTTTTTTACAGGGAGCGGGCTACACAGTGTACTTCGAGGACAGTCTCAAACCTGTTACCTCACGATCTGCCTTCTTTGGCATTCTTTTGTGCTGGGACTACAGGCTTGAGCCACGGAGCCAAACCCAAATTGTCTTTTTGTTTTAAAGATGCAGATTTACCAATTTGGAAGGGTGGGTCTCGATAGGGCAACTTCTCGTGATTTGCCCAACTGGAATTTTGAGGCGACTCAATTACAGGATGCCATGAGCCACCGTGCCAGGCTGTTATAATTTATTGTTAAATGAGAAATCAGAGAGAATCTGCCGGGCGCTGCCTCTCACTTTAGCAATATAAGCAATTTGAAAGGCCGAGGTGGGCGGGTTTCTTGAGGTCGCGAGTTCGAGGTTAGCATGTGCATTCTGGTGAAAATTCAAATCACATACTAAAAGAGAGAAAAAAAGAAAGCTAATCAGACGGATTTGTGTGTGCAATTAAAACAAAGCGAGGTGTCCGGATACTCCAACTTCAGAACCGCCTTTTTTCATTACGTACAGTTGCGCTATTGTCACCAAGGCTGGACTGCAACAGTGCCGTTTTTGCTTATTGAAACACTTGCATTTTACGTTCAAGTGATTGTCATCCAAATGCTGTTCAAAAAGCTGGGGTTGCAGGTGTCCACACCACCAGGTCCAACTAACTTTCCATTTTAATTTTTCTGTAATTCCAATCTATCTTTGTTTGATTTCCACAAAGCAGTCAATACCTAGAAATAAAATACAAAACTCTGCACACCTGTTGTGTCATTTTAACGCTACAAACATGCCGCCGTTTTGTGACTGGTCCCAATTTTAGTGTAGGTTCTGCCGAAGCGAGTACATGCCAAGCCCAGCTCAGCTTTTTTTATGGTTTTCTGTTTTTTGTTTTTTATATGGAGCGGGCTATGCTGTGTCCTTCGAGGCCAGTCTCGAACCTGTGACCTCACGATGCGCATCCCTCGGCATTCTTATGTGCTGGGACTACAGGCTTGACCCTCGGAGCCCAACACAAATTTTCTTTTTGTGTTAATAATGCGGTTTCACCATTTTGGTGGGGCGGGTTTTGAAAGCGCAACTTCTCGTCATCTACGCACATTGATTTTTGAGGCGGCTGAATGATACGCTGCCATGAGCCACCGTGCCAGGCTGTTATAATGCATTGTTTAAAAGAAAATCCCAGAGACTCTGCGGGGCGCTGCCACTCACGCAAGCAATCTAAGCACTTTGAAAAGCCGAGGTGGGCGGGATATCTAAGGTCACGAGTTCGAGGTCAGCATGTGCATTCTGGTGAAAACCCACCTCATATAATAAAAGAGAAAATAAAACAAAGGTAATCAGACTGATGAGTGTGTGCATTTGAAACAAAATGAAGTTTCCGGAGACTCCACCTTAAGAAACGCCTTTCTTTATTATATGCAGTTTCCCTCTTGTCACCAAGGCTAGGGTGCAACAGTGTGATCTTTTCTTATTGCAACTCCTGCCGTTTTAGTTCAGGAGATTGTCATCCCAATGCCGTTCAGGGAGCTGGGGTTGCAGTCGTTCAAACCACCAGGTCCAACTAACTTTCTATTTTTAGTTTTCTGTACCGTCAATCTATCTTTATTTGATTTCCACAAAGCAGTCAATACGTAGAATTAAAATATGAACAGCCGCATACCTGTGGTGTCATTTTTATGCTGCAACCATGCCGGCTTTTTGTGTAGCATTCGAATTTTAGTGTACTTGCTGCCGAAGCGAGTACATGCCAAGCCCATCTCAGCCTTTTTATGTTTTCTTTTATTATTATTATTTGTTTGTTTTTACAGGGAGCGGGCTACGCAGCGGACTTCGAGGGCAGTCTCGAACCTGTTACCTCACGATCTGCCTTCTTCGGCATTCTTTTTTGCTGGGACTACAGGCTTGAGCCACGGAGCCAAACCCAAATGGTCTTTTTGTTTTAAAGACGCAGTTTCACCAATTTGTATGGGCGGGTCTCGAAAGGGCAACTTCTCGTGATCTGCCCAACTGGAATTTTGAGGCGACTCCATTACAGGCTGCCGTGAGCCACCGTGCTGGGCTGTTATAATTTATTGTTAAATAAGAAATCAGAGAGAATCTGCTGGGCGCTGCCTCTCACGTTAGCAATATAAGCAATTTGAAAGGCCGAGGTGGGCGGGTTTCCTGAGGTTGAGAGTTCGAGGTAAGCATGTGCATTCTGGTGAAAACCCACCTCACATACTAAAAGAGAAAAAAAAAGAAAGCTAATCAGACTGATGTGTGTGTGCAATTAAAACCAAAGCGAGGTGCCCGGATACTCCAACTTCAGAACCGCCTTTTTTCATTATGAACAGTTGCGCTATTGTCACCAAGCCTGGACTGCAACACTGCCGTTTTTGCTTATTGAAACACTTGCATTTTACGTTCAAGTGATTGTCATCCAAATGCTGTTCAAAAAGCTGGGGTTGCAGGTGTCCACACCACCAGGTCCAACTAACTTTCCATTTTAATTTTTGTGTAATTCCAATCTATCTTTGTTTGATTTCCACAAAGCAGTCAATTCATAGAAATAAAATATGAAAAGCTGCACACCTGTGGTGTCATTTTAAACCTACAAACACGCCGCCCTTTTTGACGCATCCCAGTTTTAGTGTAGGTGCTGCCGAAGCAAGTACATGCCAACCCCAGCTCAGCTTTTTCTGTTTTTCTGTTTTTTGTTTTTTATATGGAGCGGGCTATGCTGTGTCTTTCGAGGCCAGTCTCGAACCTGTGACCTCACGATGCGCATCCCTCGGCATTCTTATGTGCTGGGACTACAGGCTTGACCCTCAGAGCCCAACACAAATTTTCTTTTTGTGTTAATAATGCGGTTTCACCATTTTGGTGGGGCGGGTTTTGAAAGCGCAACTTCTCGTCATCTATGCACATTGATTTTTGAGGCGGCTGAATGATACGCTGCCGTGAGCCACCGTGCCGAGCTGTTATAATGTATTGGTAAAAAGAAAATCAGAGACTCTGCAGGCACTGCCACACACGCAAGCAATCTAAACCCTATGAAAGGCCGAGGTGGGCGGAATTCCTGAGGTCACGAGTTCGAGGTAAGATTGTGCAATTCGGTGAAAACCCACCTCACATAATAAAAGAGAAAATAAAAGAAAGGTAATCAGACTGATGAGTGTGTGCAATTGAAACAAAACGAAGTTACCGGAGACTCCACCCTAAGAAACGCCTTTCTGTATTACGTGAAGTTTCCCTCTTGTCACCAAGGCTGGGGCGCAACAGTGCGATCTTTGCTTATTGCAACACCTGCCGTTTTAGTTTAAGAATTGTCATCCCAATGCCATTCAAAAAGCTGGGGTTACAGGCGTCCAAACCAGCAGGTCCAACTAATTTTGTATTTTAATTTTTCTTTACCTCCAATCTATCTTTTTTGATTTCCACAAACTGTCAATACAAAGAAATCAAATACGAAAAGCTGCACACCTGTGGTGTCATTTTTACGCTACGCACACGCCGCCCTTTTGTGAGGCGACCCAATTTTAGTGTAGATGCTGCCGAAGCGAGTACACGCCAAGCCCAGCTCAGCTTTTTTATGCTTTTCTTTTTTTCTGTTTTTTTATATCGAGCTGTGTCCTTAAAGGCCAGTCTCGAACCTGTGACCTCACGATCCGCCTGCATCGGCATTCTTTTGTGCTGGGTCTACAGGCTTGAGCCCCGGAGCCCAACCCAAATTGTCTTTTGGTTTTAAGGACCCGTTTTCACCATTTTGGTCGGGTGTGTCTCCAAAGCGAAACTTCTCGTGATCCGCCCGCCTTGATTTTTGAGCCGACTGAATGATAAGCTGCCATGAACCACCGCGCCAGGCTGTTATAATGTATTGTTAAAAAAAAATCAGAGATTCTGCAGGATGCTGCCACTCACGCAAGCAATCTAAGCACTTTGAAAAGCCGAAGTGGGTGGCTTTCCTGAGGTTGCGAGTTCGAGGTCAGCCTCTGCATTCTGGTGAAAACCGCCTCACATAATAGAAGAGAGAAAAAAAGTAGGCGAATCAGACTGATGTGTGTGTGCAATTAAAACAAAGCGAGGTTCCCGGATACTCCACCCTCAGAACAGCCTTTTTTGATTACGTACATTTTCCCTCTTGTCACCAAGGCTGGACTGCAACAGTGCGATTTTTGCTTATTGAAACACTTGCCTTTTACGTTCAAGTGATTGTGATCCAAATACCATTCAAGTAGCTGGGGTTGCAGGTGTCCACACCACCAGGTCCAAAGAAATTTCTATTTTAATTTTTCTGTACCTCCAATTTATCTTTGTTGGATTTCCACAAAGCATTCAATACGTAGAAATAAAATACAAAAAGCTGCACGCCTGTGGTGTCACTTTTAGGCTACGAATATGCCACCCTTTTGTGACGGGACCCAATTTTAGTGTAGGTACTGCCAAAGCGAGTACATGCCAAGCCCAGCTCAGCTTTTTTATGTTTTCTTTTTTTTTTTTTTTATAGGGAGCTGGCAACACACTGTCCTTCGAGGACAGTCCGGCACCTGTGACCTCACGATCCGCCTGCCTCGGCATTCTTTTGTGCTGGGTCTACAGGCTTGAGCCGCGGAGCCCAACCCAAATTGTCTTTTTGTTTTAAGGACGCGATTTCACTATTTTGGTCGGGCGGGTCTCAAAGCCCAACTTCTCGTGATTCCCCCACCTTAATTTTTGACGCGACTGAATGATACCCTGCCATGAGCCACCGTGCTGGGTTGTTATAATGTATTGGTAAAGAAAAAATTAGAGAGAATCAACGGGGCTGTGCCACTCACGCAATCAAAGTTAGCACTTTGAAAGGCCGAGGTGGGTGAGATGTCTAAGGTCACGAGTTCGAGGTCACAATGTGCATTCCGGTGAAAACTCACCTCGCATAATAAAAGAGAAAATAAAAGAAAGGTAATCAGACTGATGAGTGTGTGCTATTGAAACAAAACTAAGTTCCCGGAGACTCCACCTTAAGAAACGCCTTCATTATTACGTGCAGTTTTCCTCTTGTCACCAAGGCTGTGGTGCAACAGTGCAATGTTTGCTTATTGCAACACCTAGCGTTTTAGTTCAAAAGATTGTCATCCCAATGCCGTTCAAGTAGCTGGGGTTGCAGGCGTCCAAACCACCAGGTCCAACTAACTTTCTCTTTTTTGTTTTCTGTACCTCCAATCTATCTTTATTTCATTTCCACAAAGCAGTCAATCCGTAGAAAGAAAATACAAAAAGCTGCACACCTGTGGTGTGATTTTTACTCTGGGACCACGCCGGCATTTTGTGTAGCATCCCAATTTTAGTGTATGTACTGCCGAAGCGAGTACATTCCAAGCCCAGCTCAGCATTTTTATGTTTTTCTGTTTTTCTTTTTGTTTTTTATAGGGAGCTGGCTACACTGTGTTCTTCGAGGCCAGTATCGAACCTGTGACCTCACAATCTCATTTCTTTGACATTCTTTTGTGCTAGGACTACAGTCTCCAGCCGCGGAGCCAAACCCAAATTGTCTTTTTGTTTTAAAGTCGTGGTTTCACTATTTTGCTCTGGCAGGTCTCGAAAGTGCAACTTCTGGTGATCCGCCCAACTGGAATTTTGAGGGGACTCAATTACAGGCGGCCGTGAGCCACCGTGCTGGGCTGTTATAATTTATTGTTAAATAAGAAATCAGAGAGAATCTGCCGGGCGCTGCCTCTCACGCTAGCAATCTAAGCAATTTGAAAGGCCAAGGTGGGCGGGTTTCCTGAGGTCGCGAGTTCGAGGTCAGCGTGTGCATTCTGGTGAAAACACACTTCACATAATAAAAGAGAGAAAAATAAAGAAACCTAATCAGACTGATGTGTGTGTGTGTGTGTGTGTGTGTGTGTGTGTGTGTAATTAAACAAATCGAGGTGCCCGGATACTCCACGTTCAGAACAGCCTTTTTTGATTACGTACAGTTTCCCTCTTGTTACCAAGGCTGGACTGCAACACTGCGATTTTTGCTTATTGAAACACTTGCCTTTTACGTTCAAGTGATTGTCATCCAAATGCCGTTCAAGGAGCTGGGGTTGCAGGTGTCCACACCACCAGGTTCAATTAACTTTCTATTTTAATTTTTCTGTACCTTCAATCTATCTTTGTTTGATTTCCACAAAGCAGTCAATACGTAGAAATAAAATAAGAAAAGCTGCACGCCTGTGGTGTGACTTTTACGCTACAAACACGCCGCCCTTTTGTGACGGGACCCAATTTTAGTGTAGGTGCTGCAGAAGCAAGTACATGCTAAGGACAGCTCAGCTTTTTCATGTTTTTCTGTTTTTTATTTTTTATTTATTTATTTTTAAATTTTTATTGCATTATAGGTTTTGGGGTACATGTGCAGAACATGCAAGATAGTTGCCTAGGTACACACATGGCAGTGTGTTTTGCTGCCTTCCTCCCCTTCACCCACACTTGGCATTTATCCCCAGGCTATCCCTCCTCACCCCCCCACTGTCCCTACCCCATTCCTCCCAATAGACCACAGTGTGTAGTAGATCCCCTCTGTGTGTCCATGTGTTCTCATTTTTCTCACCCACCTATGAGTGAGTATATGCGGTATTTCTTTTTCTCTTCTTGTGTCAGTTTGCTGAGAATGATGTTCTCCAGATTCATCCATGTAGTTACAAAGGACACAAACTCATCATTTTGATTGCTGCATAATATTCCATGGTGTATATGTGCCACATTTTCCCAGTCTAGTCTATCATCGTTGGGCATCTGTGTTGGTTCCAGTTCTTTGCTATTGTAAACAGTGCTGCAATGAACATTCGTGTGCATGTGTCCTTATAGTAGAATGATTTATAGTCCTTTAGATAGATACCCAGTAATGGGATTTCTGGGTCAAATGGAATTTCTATTTCTAGGTCCTTGAGGAATCGCCACACTGTCTTCCACAATGGTTGAACTAATTTACACTCCCATCAACAGTGTAAGAGTGTTCCTATTTCTCCACATCCTCTCCAGCATCTGCTCTCTCCAGATTTTTTAATGATCGCCATTCTAACTGGCGTGAGATGGTATCTCAATGTGGTTTTGATTTGCATCTCTCTAATGACCAGTGATGATGAGCATTTTTTCATATGTTTCTTGGCCTCATGTATGTCTTCTTTTGTAAAGTTTCTGTTTATACCCTTTGCCCATTTTTGAATGGGCTTGTTTGTCTTTTTCCTGTAAATCTGTTTGAGTTCTTTGTAAATTCTGGATATCAGCCCTTTGTCAGATGTGTAAACTGCAAAGATTTTTTCCCATTCTGATGGTTGCTGATTCACTCTAGTGACTGTTTCTTTTGCCATGCAGAAGCTGCGGAGTTTGATTAGGTCCTATTTGTCTACTTTGGCTTTTGTTGGCAATGCTTTTGGTGTTTTGTTCATGAAGTCCTTGCCTACTCCTATGTCCTGAATGGTTTTGCCTAGATTTTCTTCTAGGGTTTTTATGGTGTCAGGTCTTATGTTTAAGTCTTTAATCCATCTGGAGTTAATTTTAGTGTAAGGTGTCAGGAAGGGGTCCATGTTTTTCTGTTTTTTATAGGGAGCTGGCTACGCTGTGTTTTTCGAGGCCAGCCTCAAACCCGTGACCTCACGATCCACCTGCCTCGGCATTCTTTTGTGCTGGGTCTTCAGGCTTGAGCCACGGAGCCCAACCCAAATTGTCTTTTTGTTTCAAGGATGCGATTTCACCATTTCAGTCGGGCAGGTCTGCAAAGCGCAACTTCTCGTGATTCGCCCGCCTTGATTCTTCAGGCAACTGAATGATAAGCTGGCGTGAGCCAACGTGCCGGACTGTTATAATGTATTGCTAAAAAGAAAATCAGAGAGACTATGTGGGGCTCTGCCACTAACGGAAGCAAAGTAAGCACTTTGAAAGGCCGAGGTGGGCGTTATTTTTAAGGTCACGAGTTCGAAGTCAGAATGTGCATTCCAGGAAAACCCACCTCACATAATAAAAGAGAAAATAAAAGAAAGGTAATCAAACTGATGAGTGTGTGCTATTGAAACAAAATGAAGTTCCCGGAGACTCCACCTTAAGAAACACCCTTCGTTATTACGTGCACTTTCCCTTTTGTCACCAAGGCTGGAGTGCAACAGTGCAATGTTTCTTATTGCAAAACCTGCCGTTTTATTTCAAGAGATTGTCATCCCATTGCCGTTGAAGTAGCTGGGGTTGCATGCGTCCAAACAACCAGTTCCAACTAACTTTCTATTTTTAGTTTTCTCTACCTCCAATCTATGTTTATTTGATTTCCAGAAAGCAGTCAATACATAGAAAGAAAATACGAAAAGCTGCACACCTGTGTTGTCATTTTTACACTGTGACCATGCTGGCCTTTTGTGTAGCATCCCAATTTTAGTGTATGTGCTGCCGAAGCGAGTACATGCCAAGCCCAGCTCAGCTTTTTTATGTTTTTCTGTTTTTTTTTTTTTATCCGGATCAGGCTACACTGTGTTCTTCAAGGCCAGTCTCGAACCTGTGACCTCACGATCTGCCATCTTTGGCATTCTTTTGTACTGCGACTACAGGCTTGAGCCGTGGAGACAAACCCAAATTGTCTTTTGGTTTTAAAGTCATGGTTTCACCATTTTGGTTGGGCGGGTCTCGTAAGCGCAACTTCTCTTGATCCGCTCAACTGAAATTTTGAGGCACCTCAATTACAAGCTGCCGTGAGCCACCATGCCGGGCTGTTATAATTTATTGTTAAATAAGAAATCTGAGAGTATCTGCAGGGCACTGCCTCTCACGGTGGCAATCTAAGCAATTTAAAAGGCCAAGGTGGGCGGCTTTCCTGAGGTCGAAAGTTCGAGGTCAGCCTCTGCATCCTGGTGAAAACCTGCCTCACATAATAGAAGAGAGAAAAAAGTAGGCTAATCAGACTGATGTGTGTGTGCAATTAAAACAAAGCGAGGTTCCCGGATACTCCACCTTCAGAACAGCCTTTTTTGATTAGGTACAGTTTCCCTCTTGTTACCAAGTCTGGACTGCAACAGTGCGATTTTTGCTTATTGAAACACTTGCCATTTACGTTCAAGTGATTGTCATCCAAATGCCATTCAAGTAGCTGGGGTTGCAGGTGTCCACACCGCCAGGTCCAAAGAACTTTCTATTTTAATTTTTGTGTACCTCCAATCTATCTTTGTTTGATTTCCACTAAGCATTCAATACATAGAAATAAAATAGGAAAAGCTGAACACCTGTGGTGTCAGTTTTAGGCTACGAATATGCCGCCTTTTTGTGACGGGACCCAATTTTAGTGTAGGTACTGCGAAGCGAGTACATGCCAAGCCCAGCTCAGCTTTTTTCTGTTTTTCTGTTTTTTGTTTTTTGTTTTTTAATCCGGATCAGGCTACACTGTGTTCTTCAAGGCCAGTCTCAAACCTGTGACCTCACGATCTGCCGTCTTTGGCATTCTTTTGTGCTGTGACTACAGGCTTGAGCCGCGGAGACAAACCCAAATTGTCTTTTGGTTTTAAAGTCATGGTTTCACCATTTTGGTTGGGCGGGTCTCGTAAGCGCAACTTCTCTTGATCCGCTCAACTGAAATTTTGAGGCGCCTCAATTACAAGCTGCCGTGAGCCACCGTGCCGGGCTGTTATAATTTATTGTTAAATAAGAAATCAGAGAGTATCTGCCGGGCACTGCCTCTCACGGTGGCAATCTAAGCAATTTAAAAGGCCGAGGTGGGCGGCTTTCCTGAGGTCAAAAGTTCGAGGTCAGCCTGTGCATCCTGGTGAAAACCTGCCTCACATAATAGAAGAGAGAAAAAAGTAGGCTAATCAGACTGATGTGTGTGTGCAATTAAAACAAAGCGAGGTTCCCGGATACTCCACCTTCAGAACAGCCTTTTTTGATTAGGTACAGTTTCCTCTTGTTACCAAGGCTGGACTGCAACAGTGCGATTTTTGCTTATTGAAACACTTGCCATTTACGTTCAAGTGATTGTCATCCAAATGCCATTCAAGTAGCTGGGGTTGCAGGTGTCCACACCGCCAGGTCCAAAGAACTTTCTATTTTAATTTTTGTGTACCTCCAATCTATCTTTGTTTGATTTCCACTAAGCATTCAATACATAGAAATAAAATAGGAAAAGCTGCACGCCTGCGGTGTCACTTTTAGGCTACGAATATGCTGCCCTTTTGTGACGGGTCCCAATTTTAGTGTAGGTACTGCCGAAGTGAGTACATGCCAAGCCCAGCTCAGCTTTTTATGTTTTCTGTTTTTTTTTTTTTTATAGGGAGCTGGATACACTGTGTTTTCGGAGGCCAGTCTCAAACCTGTGACCTCGCGATCCGCCTCCCTCGGCATTCTTTTGTGCTGGGTCTACAGGCTTGAGCCGTGGAGCCCAACCCAACTTGTCTTTTTGTTTTAAGGAAATGGTTTCACCATTTTTGATGGCCGGGTCTCCAAAGCGCAAATTCTCGTGATCCGTTCGCCTTGATTTTGAGGCGACTGAATGATAAGCTGCCGTGAGCCACCGTGCTGGGCTGTTATAATGTATTGTTAAAAAAAAAATCAGAGAGTGTGCGGGAAGCTGCCCCTCATGCAAGCAATCTAAGCACTTTTAAAGTCCGAGGTGGGCGGGATTTCTAAGGTCACGAGTTCCAGGTCAGAATTTGCATTCCGGTGAAAACCCACCTCACATAAAAAAAGAGAAAATATAAAAGGTAATCAGACTGATGAGTGTGTGCAATTGAAACAACACGAATCTCCCGGAGACTTCACCATAAGATACGCCTTTATTTATTACGTGCAGTTTCCCTCTTGTCACCAAGGCTGGGGTGCAACAGTGTGATCTTTGCTTAATGCAACACCTGCCGTTTTAGTTCAAGAGATTGTCATCCCAATGCCATTCAAGTAGCTGGGGTTGCAGGTGGCCAAACCACCAGGTCCCACTAACTTTTTATGTTTAGTTTTCTGTACCTCCAATCTATCTTTATTTGTTTTCCCCAAAGCAGTCAATAAGTAGAAAGAATATACAAAAAGCTTTACACGTGTGGTGTCATTTTATGCTGCGACCACGCCGGCCTTTTGTGTAGCATCCCAATTTTAGTGTACCTGCTGCGAAGGAGTACATGCCAAGCCCAGCTCAGCTTTTTTACGTTTTTCTGTTTTTGTTTGTTTGTTTGTTTGTTTGCTTCTATTTCATAGGGAGCGGGCTATGCTGTGTTCTTCGAGACCAGTATCGAACCTGTGACCTCACGATCTGCTTTCTTTGGCATTCTTTTGTGCTGGGATTACAGGCTTGAGCCGTGGAGCCAAACCCAAATTTTCTTTTTGTTTTAAAGACGTGGATTCACCATTTTGGTCGGGCGTGTCTCGAAAGCGCTACTTCTCGTCATCCGCCCAACCGGAATTTTGAGGCGACTCAATTACAGGCTGCCGTGAGCCACCATGCCGGGCTGTTATAATTTATTGTTAAGTAAGAAATCAGAGAGAATCTGCCTGGCGCTGCCTCTCACACTAGCAATCTAAGCAATTTGAAAGGCCGAGGTGGGCGGGTTTCCTGAGGTCACGAGTTCGAGGTCAGCCTGTGCATTCTGGTGAAAACACACTTCACATAATAAAAGAGAGTAAAAAGAAAGCTAAACAGGCTGATGTGTGTGTGCAATTAAAACAAAGCGAGGTGCCCGGATACTCCAACTTCAGAACCGCCTTTTTTTTATTACGTACAGTTTCCTCTTGTCACCAAGGCTGCTCTGTGACAGTTCGATTTTTGCTTATAGAAACACTTGCCTTTAACATTCAAGTGATTGTCATCCAAATGCCGTTCAATTAGCTGGGATTACAGGTGTCCACACCAGCAGGTCCAACTAACTTTCTATAATAAATTTTGTGTACCTCAAATTATCTTTGTTTGATTTAAGCAAAGCACTCAATACGTAGAAATAAAATATGAAATGCTGCACGCCTGTGGTGTCACTTTTACGCTACGAACACGCCGCTTTTTTGTGACGTGACCCAATTTTAGTGTAGGTGCTGCCAAAGTGGGTACATGCCAAGACCAGCTCAGCTTTTTTATGTTTTTCTGTTTTTTTTATAGGGATATGGCTACATTGTGTTCTTCGAGGCCAGTCTCGAACCTGGGACCTCACGATCTGCCTTCCTCGGCATTCTTTTGTGCTGTGTCTGCAGGATTGAGCCACGGAGTTAAACCCAAATTGTCTTTTTGTTTTAAGGACGCGATTTCACCATTTTGGTCGGGCGGGTCTCCAAAGTGCAACTTCTCGTGATCCGCCCGCCTTGATTTTTGAGGCGACTGAATGATACGCTGCCGTGAGCCACCATGCCGGGCTGTTATAATGTATTCTTAAAAAGAAAATCAGAGAGACTCTGCGGGGCGCTGCCACTCACACAAGCAATCTAAGCACTTTGAAAAGCCGAGGTCGGTGGGATTTCTAAGGTCATGAGTTCGAGGTCAGAATGTGCATTCCTGTGAAAACCCACCTCACAGAATAAAAGAGAAAATAAAAGAAAGGTAATCAGACTGATGAGTGTGTGCAGTTGAAACAAAACGAAGTTCCCAGAGACTCCACCATAAGAAACGTCTTTGTTTATTACGTGCAGTTTCCCTCTTGTCACCAAGGCCTTGGTGAAACAGTGTGATCTTTGCTTATTGCAACACCTGCCGATTTTTTTCAAGAGATGTTATCCCAATGCCGTTCAAGTAGCTGGGTTTGCAGGCGTCCACATCACCAGGTCCAACTAACTTTCTATTTTTAGTTTTCTGTACCTCCATTCTATCTTTACTTGATTTCCACAAAGCCGTCCATACATACAAAAAATATACGAAAAGCTGCAAACCTGTGGTGTCATTTTTACGCTGCGATCACGCCGCCTTTTGTGTATCATCCCAATTTCTGTGTACGTGCTGCCAAAGGTAGTACATGCCACGCCCAGCTCAGATTTTTATGTTTTTCTGTTTTTTGTTTGTTTGTTTGTTTTGTTTTTATAGGGAGTGGGCTACGCTGTGCTTTTCGAGTACAGTCCCGAACCTGTGACCTCATGATCAGCCTTATTCATCATTCTTTTGTGCTGGGACTACAGGCTTGAGCCACAAAGCCAAACCCAAATTGTCTTTTTCTTTTAAAGACTCCGTTTCACCATTTCAGTAAGGCAGGTCTCCAAAGCGCAACTTCTCGTGATTCGCCCAACTGGAATTTTGAGGCGACTCAATTACAGGCTGCCGTGAGTAACCATGCCGGGCTGTTATAATTTATTGTTAAATAAGAAATCAGAGAGAATCTGCTGGGCACTGCCTCTCACGCTAGCAATATAAGCAATTTGAAAGGCCGAGGTGGGCGGGTTTCCTGAGGTCGCGAGTTCGAGGTCAGCTGGTACATTCTGGTGAAAACCCAACTCACATAATAAAAGAGAGAAAAAAAAGAAAGCTAATAAGACTAATGTTTGTGTGCAATTAAAACAAAGCGAGGTGCCTGGATACTCCAACTTCAAAACCGCCTTTTTTGATTACGTACACTTTCCCTCTTGTCACCAAGGCTGGACTGTGACAGTTCGATTTTTGCTTATAGAAACACTTGCCTTTAACATTCAAGTGATTGTCATCCAAATGCCGTTCAATTAGCTGGGATTACAGGTGTCCACACCAGCAGGTCCAACTAACTTTCTATAATAAATTTTGTGTACCTCAAATTATCTTTGTTTGATTTAAGCAAAGCACTCAATACGTAGAAATAAAATATGAAATGCTGCACGCCTGTGGTGTCACTTTTACGCTACGAACACGCCGCCCTTTTGTGACGTGACCCAATTTTAGTGTAGGTGCTGCCAAAGCGGGTACATGCCAAGACCAGCTCAGCTTTTTTATGTTTTTCTTTTGTTCTGTTTTTTTTTTTTTTTGGAAGCTGGCTACGCTGTGTTCTAGAGGCCGGTCTCGCACGTGTGACCTCACGATCCACGTGCCTCGGACTTCTTTTGTGCTGGAACTACAGGCTTGAGCCGTGGAGCCAAACCCAAATAGTCTTTTTGTTTTAAAGACACGGTTTCACTATTTTGTTCGGGCAAATCTCCAAAGCGCAACATCTCGTGATCTGCACGATTTGATTTTTGAGGCGACTCAATTACAGGCTGCTGTGAGCCACGGTGCTGGGCTGTTATAATTTATTGTTAAAAAGAAAATCAGAGAGACTCTGCATTGCGCTGCCACTCATGCAAGCAATCTAAGCACTTTGAGGGGCCGAGGTGGGCGAGATTTCTAAGGTCACGAGTTCCAGGTCAGAATGTGCATTCTGGTGAAAACCCACCTCACATAATAAAAGAGAAAATAAAAAAGGTAATCAGACTGATGTGTGTGTGCAATTGAAACAAAACAATGTTCCCGGAGATTCCACCTTAAGAAACGCCTTTCTTTATTACATGCAGTTGCCCTCTTGTCACCAAGCCTGGTGTGCAACAGTGTGATATTTGCTTATTGCAACACCTGCTGTTTTAGTTCAAGAGCTTATCTTCTTAATGCCGTTCAAGTAGCTGGGTTTTCAGGCGTCCACACCACCAGGTCCAACTAACTTTCTATTTTTAGTTTTCTGTACCTCCAATCTATCTTTATTTGATTTCCACAAAGCAGTCAATACGTAGAAAGAAAATATGAAAAGCTGCACACCTGTGGTGTCATTTTTACACTGCGACCAAGCCAGGTTAGGTGTAGCATCCCAATTTTAGTGTATGTGCTTCCAAAGCGAGTAGATGCCAAGCCCAGCTCAGTTTTTTAATGTTTTTCTGTTTTTTTTTTTTTATAGCTGTGTTCTTTGACGCCAGTCTCGAACCTGTGACCTCACGATGTGCCTTCTTCTGCATTCTTTTGTGCTGGGACTACAGACTTGAGCCACGTAGCCAATCCCAAATTGTCTTTTTGTTTTAAAGATGCGGTTTCACCATTTTGGTCGGGCGGGTCTCCAAAGCGCAACCTCTCATAATTCTCCCAACTGGAATTTTGAGGCGTCTCAATTCCAGGCTGCCGTGAGCCACCATGCCGTGTTCTTATAATTTATTGTTCAATAAGAAATCAGAGAGAATCTGCCAGGCGCTGCCTCTCACACTAGCAATATAAGCAATTTGAAAGGCCGAGGTGGGCGGGTTTCCTGAGGTCGCGAGTTCGAGGTCAGCCTGTGCATTCTGGTAAAAACGCACCTCACATAATAAAACAGAGAAAAAAAAAGGCTAATCAGACTGATATGTGTGTACAATTAACACAAAGCAAGGTTCCCGGATACTCCACCTTCATAACCACCTTTTTGATTACATACAGTTTTTCTTTGTCACCAAAGTTGGACTGCAACAGTGCGATTTTTTCTTATTGAAACACTGGCCTTTTACTTTAAAGTGATTGTCATCCAAATGGCGTTCAAGTAGCTGGGGTTGCAGGTGTCCACACCACCAGGTCCAACTAATTTTCTATTTTAATTTTTCTGTACCTCCAATCTATCTTTGTTTGATTTCCACAAAGCAGTCAATAGGTGGAAAAAAAATACGAAAAGCTGCACACCTGTGGTGTCATTTTTATGCTACAAAAACGCTGCCCTTTTGTGACGTGACCCAATTTTAGTGTAGGTGCTGCCGAACCGAGTACATGCCAAGCCCAGCTCAGCTTTTTTATGTCTTTTTGTTTTTTGTTTTTTATAGGAAGCTGGCTTTGCTGTGTCCTTCTTGGCCAGTCTCGAACTTGTGAACTCAGGATCCACCTGCCTCAGCATTCTTTTGGGCTGGGTCTACAGGCTTGAGCCGCGGAGCCCAACCCAAATTATCTTTTTGTTTTAAGGACGCGGTTTCACCATTTTTGTCATTCGGGCCTCCAAAGTGCATGTACTTGAGATCCACCCACCTTGATTTTTGAGGCGACTCAATTACAGGCTGTGATGCACCACCATGTCGGTTTTTTTTTTATTGCATTATAGGTTTTGGGGGCACATGTGCAGAACGTGCAAGATAGTTGCATAGGTACACACATGGCAGTGTGCTTTGCTGCCTTCCTCCCATTCACCCACACTTGGCATTTATCCCAGGCTATCCCTCCCCAGTCCCCCCTGCTGTCCCTCCTTCCTTCCCCAATAGACCCCAGTGTGTAGTAGACCCCCTCCCTGTGTCCATGTGTTCTCATTTTTCTCACCCGCCTATAAGTGAGAATATGCGGTATTTCTTTTTCTGTTCTTGTGTCAGTTTGCTGAGAATGATGTTCTCCAAATTCATCCATGTCCTTACAAAGGACACAAACTCATCATTTTTTATTGCTGCATAATATTCCATGGTGGATATGTGCCACATTTTCCCAGTCCAGTCTATCATCGATGGGCATTTGGGTTGGTTCCAGGTCTTTGCTATTGTAAACAGTGCTGCAATGAACATTCGTGTGCATGTGTCCTTATAGTAGAACGATTTATAGTCCTTTGGATATATACCCAGTACAGGGATTGCTGGGTCAAATGGAATTTCTATTTCAAGGTCCTTGAGGAATCGCCACACTGTCTTCCACAATGGTTGAACTAATTTACACTCCCACCAACAGTGTAAGAGTGTTCCTATTTCTCCACATCCTCTCCAGCATCTGCTGTCTCCAGATATTTTAATGATCGCCATTCTAACTGGCGTGAGATGGTATCTCAATATGGTTTTGATTTGCATCTCTAATGACCATTGATGATGAGCATTTTTTCATGTGTTTGTTGGCCTCATGTATGTCTAATTTTGTAAAGTGTCTGTTTATATCCTTTGCCCATTTTTGAATGGGCTTGCTTTTTTTTTTCCTGTAAATTTCTTTGAGTTCTTTGTAAATTCTGGATATCAGCCCTTTGTCAGATGCGTAAACTGGAAAGATTTTTTTCCATTCTGATGGTTGCTGATTCACTCTAGTGACTGTTTCTTTTGCCATGCACAAGCTGTGGAGTTTGATTAGGTCCCATTTGTCTATTTTGGCTTTTGTTGCCAATGCTTTTGGTGTTTTGGTCATGAAGTCCTTGCCTACTCCTATGTCCTGAATGGTTTTGCCTAGATTTTCTTCTAGGGTTTTTATGGAGTCAGGTCTTATGTTTAAGTCTTTAATTCATCTGGAGTTAATTTTAGTATAAGGTGTCAAAAAGGGGTCCAGTTTCTGCTTTCTGCACATGGATAGCCAGTTTTCCCAACACCATTTATTAAACAGGGAATCTTTTCCCCATTGCTGGTTTTTTTCTGGTTTATCAAAGACTATATGGTTGTAGATATGTTGTGTTGCCTCCGATGCCTCTGTTTTGTTCCATTGATCTGTATCTCTGTTTTGGTACCAGTACCATGCTGTTTTGATTACTGTAGCCTTGTAGTATACTTTGAAGTCTGGTAGTGTGATGCCTCCCACTGTGTTCTTTTTGTTTAGAATTGACTTGGCTATGCGGGCTCTATTTTGGTTCCATATGAAGTTCATGATGGTTTTTTCCAATTCTGTGAAGAAACTCAATGGTAGTTTGATGGAGATAGCATTTATTGTGTAAATTACTTTGGGCAGTATAGGCATTTTCATGATATTGATTTTTCCTAACCATGAACATGGAATGTTTCTCCATCTGTTTGTGTCCTCTCTTATTTTGTTGAGCAGTGGTTTGAAGTTTTCCTTAAAGAGGTCCCTTACGTTCCTTGTGAGTTGTATTCCTAGGTATTTTATTTCCTTTGTAGCAATTGTGAATGGCAGTTCATTCTTTATTTGGTTCTCTTTAAGTCTGTTATTGGTGTACAGGAATGCTTGTAATTTTTGCACATTGATTTTACATCCTGAGACATTGCTGAAGTTGCTTATCAGTTTCAGGAGCTTTTGGGCTGAGGTGATGGGGTCTTCTAGGTATACTATCATGTCGTCTGCAAATAGAGACAATTTGGCTTCCACCTTTCCTATTTGAATACCCTTTATTTCTTTTTCTTGCCTGATGGCTCTGGCTAGAACTTCCAGTACTATGTTGAATAGGAGTGGTGAGAGAGGGCATCCTTGTCTAGTGCCGGATTTCAAAGGGAATGCTTCCAGTTTTTGCCCATTCAGTATGATATTGGCTGTTGGATTGTCGTAAATAGCTTTTATTACTTTGAGATATGTTCCATCAATACCAAGATTATTGAGAGTTTTTAACATAAAGGGCTGTTGAATTTTGTCAAATGCCTTCTCTCTGTCGATTGAGATAATCATGTGGTTTTTGTTTTTGCTTCTGTTTATGTGGTGAATTACATTTATAGACTTGAGTATGTTGAACCAGCTTTGCATCCCCGGGATGAATGCTACTGGACCATAATGGATAAGTTTTTTGTTGTTTGTTTTTTTGTTTTAAGTAGCATAAAAATTCCAAGGAATAGAGGCACCATTTGGTTAATTAGAGCATCTTTTTTTTTTTTTTTTTGCCAAAGTAACTTTTGGAAAGAGAGGAAGAAAAAGGAGAGAGAACAAAAATATTGCTTTATTCTATAAATGGCTATTAATAATGGCCGACATTATTTTATGTATTTAAAATGGAGAACGTATATTTTATTTATCTAAAGTGGAGAGTTTGCTTATTAAGTTTACTTGTTACTGATCTGAGTTCAGATTCTGGATATCCTTATTAATTTTCTGTTTCGTTGAGTCTGAATCTCTTTATGGGTCTTATGTATCTGGGTGTTAGGATGCATTGATCCTTATACCACTCCACCTTTGTTGATTTGAAATCTGTTTTATCAAATGCATGAATTGCAACTCCTTTTTGTTTATTTATTTGTTTTTTCTCTATTTGATTGGCAAATCTTTCTCCAACCCTTTGTTTTTAGTCTATGTATATCTTTGGATATGAAATAGGTCTGGATATAGTATACCATTAGATTTTGGCTGTATCTTTTAATTAGAAAATTTAGTCGATTTCAATTTAAGATTACTGCCATTTGATGTTAACTGGCTATTTTATCCATTTGTTGATGTAAATTCTTCTTTCTGTTGATGTTCTTTACTTTTTGGTATATTTTTAGAAAGGCTAATACTGGTTGTTCCTTTCTGTGTGTAATGCTTCTTTCAGAAGTTTTTGTAAAGCAGGCCTGGTGGTAATAAAATCTCTGAGTACTTGCTTGTTCATAAAAGATTTTATTTTCCTTCAATTGTGAAGCTTAGTTTGGCAGGATATGAAATTCTGGGCTGAAATTTCTGTTCTTTGAGGATGTTAAATATCGGTCCCCACTCTCTTCTGGCTTGTAGGGTTTCTACTGAGAGATCTGCTGTAAGTCTAATAGGCTTCCCTTTGTGGGTAACCTGACCTTTCTCTCTGGCTGCCCTTAGTATTTTCTCCTTTGTTTCAACCCTGGTGAATCTAATGATTATGTGTCTTGGGGTTGCTCTTCTTAAGGAATATCTTTGTGGTGTTCTCTGTATTACTTGAATGGTATCCTGCTTTGCTAGATTGGGAAAATTCTCCTGGATAATATCCTGAAGAATATTTTCCAGCTGGGATTCATTCTCTCCATCACATTCAGGTACACCTATCAAACGTAGATTAGGTCTTTTCACATAGTCCCATAATTCTTGGAGACTTTGCTCATTCCTTTTATCCTTTTTTCTCTATTCTTGTCTTCTCGTTCCATTTCATTAAGTCGGTCTTCGACCTCTGATATCCTTTCTTCTGCTTGATCAATTCGGCTATTCAAACTTGTGCATATTTCACTAAGTTCTCGTGTTGTATTTTTCAACTCCATTAGTTCATTTATATTCCTTTCTATATTGTCCATTCTTTTTAACATTTCGTCTAACCTTTTTCAAAGTTCTTAGTTTCTTTGCATTGGTTTAGAACAATTTGTTTCAATTCCCAGAGGTTTTTACCATCCACCTTCTAAAGCCTCCTTCAGATACTGGAACACAGTCCTCTTCCATTAGGGCTTGTTCCGTTGCTGATGAAATTACTATCCTGTAGAGGAGAGGGTTCTGACTTTCAGTTTTCTCGGCCTTTTAGGCTGTTTTTCCCTTTATTGTGATTTTATCCATCTGATATCTTTACAATTAGCGCCTTTCTGATTAAGTTCCTGAG
Organism: Saguinus midas; assembly: GCA_021498475.1. Taxonomy (NCBI): domain Eukaryota; kingdom Metazoa; phylum Chordata; class Mammalia; order Primates; family Cebidae; genus Saguinus; species Saguinus midas. The sequence continues at coordinate 53,438,138 of CM038409.1, forward strand.
AGGATGTCCAATTTATTGATTCCCAGTGCTGGAATCCGAGCAACCCACTGCGCCGGCCAAAACAACAGCGGTAAGACTGATGGTGCTTTTCTGCCTGGGAATCTCCGGTCTGGCTTCCTTCTTGAGTCCACAAGCGGCTCTGCCTTCCCGGAGCTCCAAACACCAGTCAGTAGGGGAACCAGTCCCGCTCACTGCCCACGAAGAGCTGCCGCGCCGAGGCGACGGCAAAACCACTGCACCGGCCACAGAAGTCGCGCTGGCGAACCGCGGGGCTCCTCCACTGGAAATCTTCCGGTCCGTGGGCGACGAAAATTCCTCTGAAAATGTGGCGTCCTCACGATTTCTGAGCTTTCACTGGGAGCTACAATCCCGAGCTGTTAGCGATCAGCCATCTTGGATCTGTATCCATGGATAAGTTTTTTAATGTGCTGTTGCAATCGGTTTGCCAGTATTTTATTGAAGATTTTTGCATCTATGTTCATCATGGATATTGGCCTGTGGTTTTCTTTTCTTGTTGAGTCTCTGCCAGTTTTGGTATCAGGATGATATTGGTCTCATAAAATGATTTGGGAAGGGTTCCCTCTTTTTGGATTATTTGAAATAGTTTCAGAAGAAATGGTACCAGATCCTCTTCGTGTGTCTGGTAGAATTCAGCTGTGAACCAATCTGGACCTGGGCATTTTTGTGTTAGGCTCTTAATTGCTGCCTCAACTTCAGACCTTGTTATTGGTCTATTCATAGTTTCGGCTTTCTCCTGGTTTAGGCTTGGGAGCACACAGGCGTCCAGAAATTTATCCATTTCTTCCTTGTTTACTAGTTTATGTGCATAGAGTTGTTTGTAGTATTCTCTGATGATGGTTTGAATTTCTGTGGAATCTGTGTTGATTTCCCCTTTATTGTTCTTTATTGCATCTATTTGGTTGTTCTCTCTTTTCTTTTTTATCAGTCTGGGTAGTGGTCTGTCTATTTTGTTGATCTTTTCAAAAAACCAGCTCTTGGATTTATTGATTTTTTGAAGGGTTTTTCGTGTCTCTATCTCCTTCAGTTCTGCTCTGATCTTAGTTATTTCTTGTCTTCGGCTAGGTTTTGAGATTTTTTGATCTTGCTCCTCTAGCTCTTTCTATTTTGATGATAGGGTGTCCATTTTAAATTTCTCCACTCTTCTCATGTGGGCACTTATTGCTATGTATTTTCCTCTACAGACAGCTTTAAATGTGTACCAGAGATTCTGGTACATTGTGTCTTCATTCTCATTGGTTTCAAAGAACTTCTTTATTTCTGCCTTCATTTCATTGTTTATCCAATAATCATTCAAGAGACAGTTGTTCAGTTTCCATGAAGCTGTGAGGTTCTGAGTTATTTTCTGAATTGTGAGTTCCAACTTGATTGCACTATGGTCTGAGAGACTGTTTGTTATGATTTCAGTTGTTTTGCATTTCCTGAGGAGTGCTTTACTTCCAATTATGTGGTCAATTTTGGAGCAGGTGTGATGTGGTGCTGAGAAGAATGTATATTCTGTGTATTTGGGGTGGAGAGTTCTGTAAATATCTATCAGGTTTGCTTGTTCCAGGTCTGAGTTCAAGTCCTGGATATCCTTCTTAATTTTCTGTTTGGTTGATCTGTCTGATATTGACAGTGGAGTGTTAAAATCACCCAGTATTATTGTTTGGGAGTCTAAGTCTCTTTGCAACTCATTAAGAACTTGCCTTATATATCTGGGTGCTCTTGCATTGGGTCCATTTATATTTAGAATTGTTAGCTCTTCTTGTTTTATCGATCCTTTTACCATTATGTAATGACCTTCTTTGTCCCTTTTGATCTTTGTTGCTTTAAAGTCTATTTTATCAGAGATGAGAATTGCAACTCCTGCTTTTTTTTGCTCTCCATTTGCTTAGTAAATCTTCCTCCTTCCCTTTATTTTGAGCCTTTTTGTATCCTTGCATGTGAGGTGGGTTTCCTGGGTACAGCACACTGACGGGTTTTAGCTTTTCATCCAATTTGCCAGTCTGTGTCTTTTGATTGGTGCATTTAGCCCATTTATATTTCGGGTTAATATTGTTATGTGTGAATTTGATACTGCCATTTTGATGCTAGCTGGCTGCTTTGCCCATTGGTTCATGTAGATTCTTCATTTTGTTGATGCTGTTTAGCATTTGGTATGTTTTTAGGATGGCTGGTACCGGTTGTTTCTTTCTACGTGTAATGCCTTTTTCAGGAGTGCTTGTAAAGCAGGCCTAGTGGTGACAAAATCTCTGAGTACTTGCTCGTTCGTGAAGGATTTTATTTTTCCTTCACTTATGAAACTCAGTTTGGCTGGATATGAAATTCTGGGTTGAAAGTTCTTTTCTTTAAGGATGTTGAATATTGGCCCCCACTCTCTTCTGGCTTGTAGAGTCTCTGCCGAGAGATCTACTGTGAGTCTAATGGGCTTCCCTTTGTGGGTGACCCAACCTTTCTTTCTGGCTGCCCTTAGTATTTTCTCCTTCTTTTCAACCCTGGTGAATCTGACGATTATGTGCCTTGGGGTTGCTCTTCTTGCAGAATATCTTTGTGGTGTCCTCTGTATTTCCTGGAGTTGAGTATTGACCTGTCTTGCTAGGTTGGGGAAATTTTCCTGGATAATATCCTCAAGAGTGTTTTCCAGCTTGGATTCATTCTCTTCATCACATTCTGGTACACCTATCAAACGTAGGTTGGGTCTCTTCACATAGTCCCACATTTTTTGGAGATTTTGTTCATTCCTTTTTGCGCTTTTTTCTTTGATCTTGGTTTCTCGTTTTATTTCATTGAGTTGATCTTAGACTTCTGATATTCTTTCTTCTGCTTGGTCAATTCGGCTGTTGAAACTTTTGCATGTTTTGCGAAGTTCTCGTGTTGTGTTTTTCAGCTCCTTCAATTCATTCATATTCCTCTCTAAGTTGTCTATTCTTGTTATCATTTCCTCGAATCTTTTTTCAAATCTTTTTTCAAGGTTCTTAGTTTCTTTGTAGTGATTTAGAACATGTTCTTTTAGCTCACTGAAATTTCTCATGATCCACTTTCTGAAGTCTGATTCCGTCATTTCGTCACACTCATTCTCCGTCCAGCTTTGTTCCCTTGCTGGTTAGGAGTTTTGGTCCTTTGTAGGAGGTGAAGTGTTTTGGTTTCGGGTGTTTTCCTCCTTTTTGTGCTGGTTTCTTCCCATCTTTATGGATTTATCCACCTGTTGTCTTAGCAGTTGCTGATTTTTTTAATTGGGAGGATGTGTTTATGTCTGCTGCAACAGAACTCATAAAACACCCCCCTTTTTTCCCCCTTAGATGCTCTGTCTCAGGGAGTTTGGGCTTTCTTTATGAGTATCTTTTGCACTGTCCTGCTCAGATAGGTGGCAGTCTATTCACTATTTTCCTGCTGGGGCTCCACCCTGCTAGCGTGGTTCTGCCATGTTGCCACGGGGCTCCATGCTGTGGCTTGCTCCACCCTGCTGGTGGAGTCTCTCTGTTAATGCAGGTTGCCTCAGCAACAGCAGGCTTCATCAGCCCTGGGCAGTACTTCAGTAGGGGGGATTGCGTCAGTCGTGGTGGACGCCCCTCCCACACCAGGCTGCACCATCCTAGATGCCAGCAGCAAAACTCTCAGCCCCAAGCGCCTCCAACCTCCACCCTGCTTGTCCCCATCAGGGTGGGACCTGCCGAGCCCAATCACCCAGCTCCCTGCCTTGGAGTCCGTCTCTCTCTTCCTCTCCCCAAGCTGAACTGTTGACTCTCTCACTGCCACCCCAGTAGCCTGCTGATAGGTCACTGGGATCTGTGTGATCTCCCATGCTGCTGCCCACTGCACCGGCTCAGATCTCGATTCCCAGGAATCTTCTGGTCTGGCTCATTGTCCAAGTCCCATTCAATCAGATGGACATGCCAATCTGCCCTTCCAAATCTCAGATTGCCAGTTTAACAGGGCACTCGGACCAGTGAGTTTTTGTGCCTGGTGCCACTGCACTGCAGAACTGGCCAAAGCAGCTGCATGAGCCGGCTGTGCTAGCATCCCATGTCTCTCCAACACCTGGGACTTTCAACGTTCTGTGGGCAAAAAAGATCTGTCAAGAATGTGGCTAGGATTCACCCTCTGCACCTTCACTGAGAGCTGCAATCCGGAGTCACCTCTACGACGCCATCTTGGAACCAATGGCTGGGTTGTTATAATGTATTGTTAAGAAGAAAATCAGAGAGACACTGCAGGGAGCTGCCACTAACCCAAGCAATCTAAGCATTTTGAAAGTCCGAGGTGGGTGGGATTTTTAAGGTCACAAGTCCAAGATCAGAAAGTGCATTCTGGTGAATCCCCAACTCACATAATAAAAGAGAAAATAAAAGAAAGGTAATCAGACTAATGAGTGTGTGCAATTGAAACAAAACGAAGATCCCAGAGACTCCACCTTAAGAAACGCCTTTTTTATTACGTGCAGTTTTCCTCTTGTCACCAAGGCTGAAGTGAAACACTGTGATCTTTGCTTATTGAAACACCTGCCATTTTAGTTCAAGAGATTGTCATCCCAATGCCGTTCAAGTAGCTGTGGTGGTAGGTGTCCACACCACCAGGTCCAACTAAGTTTCTATTTTTAGTTTTCTGTACCTCCAATCTATCTTTATTTGATTTCCATAAAGCAGTCATTATGTAGAAAGAAAATACGAAAAGCTGCACACCTGTGGTGTCATTTTTAAGCTGCCAACACACCACCCTTTTGTGACGCCACCCAATTTTAGTGTAGGTGCTTCCGAATCGAGTACATGCCAAGCCCAGCTCAGCTTTTTTATGTTTCTCTGTTTTTGTTTGTTGTTTGTTTGTTTGTTTCAGGGAGCTGGCTATGCTGTGTCCTTTGAGGCCAGTCTCGAACCCGTGACCTCACAATCCACCTGCCTCAGCATTCTTTTGTTCTGGGTCTACAGGCTTGAGCTGTGGAGCAAAATCCAAATAGTCTTTTTGTTTTAAGGATGCGGTTTCACTATTTTGGTTGGGCAGGTCTCCAAAGCACAACTTCTTGTTATCTGCCCACCTTGATTTTTGAGGCGACTGAATGATACGCTGCCATGAGCCATCGTGCCGAGCTGTTATAATGTATTGTTAAAAAGAAAATCAGAGAGACTCTGCGGGTGCTGCCACTCACGCAAGCAATCTAAGCATTTTGAAAGGCCGAGGTGGGCAGGATTTCTAAGGTCACGAGTTCGAGGTCAGAATGTGCATTCTGGTGAAAACCCAACTCACATAATAAAAGAGAAAATAAAGGAAAGGTAATCAGACTGATGAGTGTGTGCAATTGAAACAAAACAAAGTTCCCAGAGATTCCATTTTAAGAAACGCCTTTATTTATTACATGCAGTTTTCCTCTTGTCGCCAAGCCTGGAGTGCAACAGTGCAATATTTGCTTATTGCAACACCTGCCGTTTTAGTTCAGGAGCTTGTTATTCCAATGCCATTCAAGTAGCTGGGTTGCAGGCGTCCACACCACCAGGTCCAACTAACTTTCTATTTTTAGTTTTCTGTACCTCCAATCTATCTTTATTTGATTTCCACAAAGCAGTCAATACGTAGAGAGAAAATATGAAAAGCTGCACACCTGTGGTGTCATTTTTACACTGCGTCAAGCCGGTCTTATGTGTAGAGTCCCATTTTTAGTTTATGTACTTCCAAAGCGAGTAGATGCCGAGCCCAGCTCAGATTTTTATGTTTTTTTTTTAATAGGAGCAGGCTACACTGTGTTCTTTGAAAGCAGTCTCGAACCTGTGAACTCAAGATGGGCCTTCTTCAGCATTCCTTTGTGCTGGGACTACAGGCTTGAGATAGCCTCAGTGGATAATTTGCACGTGTGGATTAGTCAGGATTCCATTTGATATG